>OX377622.1:111151313-111702760 GCA_947397865.1 Polietes domitor
CGTTAATCTATTTCTTGGTACTCTGCACATCCGTCGATATATCTATTTTGTTTTGTTAGCTTTTATCACATTTAATGTTAACATTGTGTCGTTAACATAACACACAACTGTTGCTGTTGACAACAGCGGCATGCAAAACGGAAAGCTTTACTCTCATCCACCAGCATCACTCATTTATCTCAGGTTCTCATGTTTGTTAACATTAAATATTTATAGCACTGCCACTGTCTGAGCATTAAGCTATACTGTTAAGTTTATCGTGTATCTCCACAGACAATATTATGACGATGATTTGCGCCTAATAGATGCCAGTTAACATTTGCATAAATGTTGTGGCCTTTATGTCTACGGCAATACTTCATTGATACTCGTTTGTTCTTCTGGACATGCATACAACGATGGCTGTCATGAATTGAAAATTTACTATATTAAATTCATTAATGCAATTATTTTTTGAGATTTCCAGCAATAAAAAAATCAGGGCCGACTATATGATACTCTCCACTTTTTACCCCATTAAAAGGATTTTATTAGCGATGCAAGATGATGGAAATATAATTTTGTCATTACGTTTGGAAAGCTTTGGAATATTATCGCAGACCCCATAAAAAAATTTACATATATTCTGGGCCTTTTACATTTTTGATATCGTCTCATGTCGGTCTGTCTGTTGACAGCACTCTAGCTTGGGAACGAAATGGGTTAGGAGACAAGAGGAAAAATGTTCTCGCAACAAGAACTGAAAATATCATCTGGTATTTGGAGTATTTAAGCAAATTGTTTGTTAAAAATGTCTCAAAATTTATAACGTACACTCAATCTATAGAGTGAACGCATATCTTTAGGGGTGGAATAGGGCAAAAAAGGATAAAAATGGTACGAACCAAAGGGCAACAGCTAGAAACATGAAATTTGAAGTGAAATTCTAATCCAATTATACCCGTAAAATAAATGAATATTTTGAACTTCGTACTTTTAAGCGGAAAATGGGCTAAAGTTAAATCATGAAATTCGTTGTACACTATGTAGACTCAAAAAATAACAGAATTTAAAAAAAAACCAGTAAGGAAAGGTTAAAGTCGGGCGGCGCCGACTCTATGATACACTCCACTTTCAATCGAATACAATTCAATTCGGTGAAAAGTGAAAACGGGAAGGTTTTTTGTATCCTGTAAATGTATGTGTTTGACAAAAAATTTTATATCGGAAAGGACATTTGTAGAGGATATATTGAAACCTGGAACGAAATAGGTGAAATATAAAATGTATAGTTTGGCCAAAATCGGTTAAACTTATGGAGCAACATTTGAATTTGGGCTATATTTAAATCTGAACCGATCTTACCCACTTTCACCATAGTTTTGTTTAGTCAGATTATAAGATGTTGTGCGAAATTTAAAGAAAATCGAGCACAATATGTGGATTTTAAAGCGGCAAAAGTCAAATCGGGAGCGACATTTGTATGGGGCCTATATCTAAATCTGAACCGATCTAGCGCTGCTTTAGCCACAGGTGTTTCTAGTTAGATTATAAGATGTTGTGCCAAATTTAAAGAAAATCGATTAGAATATGTGGCATTTAAAGCGGAAAAAGTCAAATCGGGAGCGGCATTTTATATGGGGGCTATATCTAAATCTGAACCGATCTTACCCAATTTCTGCATAGGTGTTTCTAGTAAGATTATAAAGATGTTGTGCCAAATTTAAAGAAAATCGAGTAAAATATGTGGTTTCTACAGAGGAAAATGTCAAATCGGGAACGACATTTGTATGGGGGCTATATCTAAATCTGAACCGATTTGACCTATTTTCACCATAGATGTTCTTAGTTTAAATATAAGATGTTTTGCCAAATCTGAAGACAATCTGATACAATATGTGGTTTCTAGAGCGGAAAAAGTCAAATCGGGAGCGAAATTTGTGTGGGAGCTATATATAAATCTGAACCGATCTGACCGATATTCACCATGGGTGTTTATAGTGGAAATATAAGATGTTTTACCAAATCTGAAGACAATCTGATACATTATGTGGTTTCTAGAGCGGAAAAAGTCAAATCGGGAGCGAAATTTGTATGGGAGCTATATATAAATCTGAACCGATCTGTCCGATATTCACCATTGGTGTTTCTAGTGGAAATATAAGATGTTTTACCAAATCTGAAGACAATCTGATACATTATGTGGTCTCTAGAGCGGAAAAAGTCAAATCGGGAGAGAAATTTGTATGGGAGCTATATATAAATCTGAACCGATCTAACACATTTTTACCACAGGTGTTTCTAGTTACAATATAAGATGTTTTGCCAATTTTAAAGAAAATCTGTTGTAATATGTGGTATCCAGAGTGAAAAGAGTTAAATCGGGAGTGAAATTGGTATGGGGGCTATATCTAAATCTGAACCGATTTTCTTCAAATTAAATAGCGTTCGTCCTTATCCCGAAAAACATCGTTGTGCAAAGTTTCATTTGGTTCTGGCTACAATTGCGACCTGTACTTTGATTACAAGAATAGATGGACGGACGGACGGACGGACGGACAGACAGACAGACAGACAGACAGACGGACATTGCTAAATCGACTCAGAAAGTGATTCTAAGACGATCGGTATAATTAACAATGGGTCTATCTCGTTTCCTTTTGGGTGTTACAAACAAATGCACAAAGACATAATACTCTCGTGGAGTGTATAAATATGGGGTACGGGCGAAAATGAGATACAAGTGGTATCAAACGGATGTATTTATGTAGAATAATAAAACAATATTGCAATTTGTCGGTCTGACTGTGTAGACGCAATAAATAATGAGATTTTTAGATATTCGCACTTTTAGAGTCAAAATTGTGAAAAGGGGATAAAATTGGTACAGGTCAAATGGCTGCAACCAGTAGTATAGAAATCGTTGTGTATATTCCTTTGAATGAGAATAAAGGATTTTTTTCGAAATTTATACTTTAAGGGGGATGCCAAACACCGACTCTTTTCGGGGAAAAAAGTATCAGAAGAGGTACCATTTTTAAAGGCGACAACATTATTTCGCTTTTAAATTTATATGTTATTTTAACAGGTGAACATTTCTGCTATTTTTCGCAAATACTTCATAATTCAGAAGCGTTTAATTCCCACTTTGAATCATTTTGGCCAACACACCCTCCCAGTAGGTTCTCTTTAGTAATTCACAAAACACAAAGCACTGATTAGAAAATGTTTATTATATTATATATTATTTATGTTGACTACTTACTTAAAAACTATTAGTAACATTCCGGCGTAGTAACATTCCAAAGCTTTCCAAAATTCAATAACTTTTGTTCTACTAAACATTTTTAGTTCTGTAAAAAATTGAAATTAGACAAGGACCCAAGAATTATTTTGGGATATTAACATTACATCGGGAAGTCGCATACATTTTAGAAACTAGCCCAAAGTTGACTACTTTTCAAATCATTGGTTTCTAAGAAAAGTAAAATATTTATTTTGTTTTTAACATTATTTTACGTATTTGTACAGATTTTTAAAATTAAAAAACTAGTAATTTCGTTTTTCAACTTTGTCGATTTTGAAGAACTGTTTCTCTCACATTTTAAGAGATGTTGCAGTCGAATTTATTTTATTCGAAATTGTGGTTGTGTAGCTTTATTTTGGCCAAAACTGTGTTTGTGCCAAGTAATATTGGTTTGTTATAAATTATTAAAAAAATAACCTTTTCGAAAAAAAAATATGAATTTGGACCAACATAATTTTTCCTTTGCAATCCTTTGAAAAATAAAATACATATTTGGAAAGGTTGAATGTTTCCACGCTATTGCAGAGTAACTTATACTAAGAGTTGTCTCACTCAAGTCAGATTTTTATACACTCCACGAGAGTATTATGTCTTTGTGCATTTGTTTGTAACACCCAAAAGGAAACGAGATAGACCCATCGTTTATTATACCGATCGACTTAGAATCACTTTTTGAGTCGATTTAGCAATGTCCGTCCGTCTGTCCATCTATTCTTGTAGTCACGATACAGGTCGCATATGTAGGCAGAATTCTTTACAACGACGAACGCTATTTAATTTGAAGAAAATCGGTTCAGATTTAGATATAGCACCCATACGAATTTCACTCCAGATTTGACTCTTTTCACTCTAGATACCACATATTTTAACAGATTTTCTTTAAAATTGGCAAAACATCTTATATTTCAACTAGAAACACCTGTGGTAAAAATGTGTTAGATCGGTTCAGATTTATATATAGCTCCCATACAAATTTCGCTCCCAGATTGGTTTTTTTCCGCCCCATAAACCACGAATTTTCACAGAAAGTGAGCATAACACTTTATATTTGAACCGGAAGAACTTATTGTGAAAGTTAGTCACTTTATTCCATGTTTGGATATAGCCCCGATACAAATATTCTTGTCGATGTGACAAATTGGGCCAGGTTATATTAGCCTATGATTAGGAAACGTACAAAAATTCTTCCCGTTTTCACTTTTTTACCGAGTTGAATTGTATTTGGATAGAAAGTGGAGTGTATCATATAGCCGGCCCCGCCTGACTTCATTTCTTCTCAAGAAAAGTAAGAACGCAGCTAAAAACCAATTTATTGAGTTTTGACGATGGATTTTGATTTGGAACCACTGTGCGGCTGTAAATAAAAAAATGGCGACCACTTCGACCCTTTCGCCCCCAAAGTTGCTTATCAGCAACATCACGAGTTTAAAACCTTTAAAATCAAGTATTTTTCAGAGTTAATAATTTTTATTTTTGAGTACATTTCATCGAGGGCAAAAAACTGTATTTGATATTCGAAGTAATACATATTTAAGATTATACAGGGTTTTCCAACAAGAGGTGTTATTTTGAATCACCCGGTATTTCGGTAGCTGTCACTTTTGAAGCTTTTATTCTTTGACATTTGACAAGTAGAAACTACACCATTACTAAAATACGCTCAAGACAACTGAGAATATTGCTGCTGTAGCTCAAAGTGTCGAAGAAAACACATGTTTGTCCATTCCTCGTCGTTCTTTGGAATTGGGCATTCCACAAACGTCATTACAACGTATTTTGCATATAGACTTGGGACTTAAGGCTTATAAAGTTCAGTTAACACAAGAACTCAAGCCGGGCAATCATCAACAACATCGTGTCTATGCTGATTGGGTCCTTGAGACGAATGAAAATGATCCGGAATTTCATAAAAAAATCATCTTGACTGATGAGGCCCATTTCCACCTCGGTGGCTACGTCAACAAGCAAAATTATCACATCTGGGGCTCGGAAAACCCAAGAGTTATTGTTGAGCAGCCTCTCCATCCTCATCGTGTGACTGTTTGGTGCGGTTTATGGTCCGGCGGGGTCATTGGACCTTACTTTTTCGAAAATGAGGTTGGATCAACAGTTACTGTGAATGGATTGCTTTATCGAGAGATGGTTAATGATTTTTTTATGGTCGGAGTTGGATGGTATTGGACAACGTTTACTTTCAACAAGACGGCGCTACGTGCCACACAAGCAACGAAACAATTGCTGTTTTACGGGAAAAGTTTCCGGACCGTGTTATCTCTCGAAGAGGTGATCACACCGAGGTGGCCACCGAGATCTTGTGATTTAACACCTTGTGACTTCTTCCTTTAGGGCCACGTGAAAGATAAGGTATACGCCAACAGCCCAGCGTCGTTTCAAGAGCTCAAAGATAGAATTCGTGAGGCTATCGAGGAAATAGGGCAGCTACTTAGTGATTTATTTATGGAAATTTTCATGAAAAGGATATGGCCCTGTAAGCGTGGTCGTGGTAGCCATTTGGCTGATGTTGTTTTTTCGTTATTAACGGCATACCTTCCTATTTAATATGAAATAAACCTCCGATCATTTATCTCAAAAAATGACATTTTTCTTTGAATACCAAAATAACACCTCTTGTTGGAAAACCCTGTAAACATTAAGAAACATTTCAAAATAGTTTTTATTTAACCGGAATCTACAGGATAAAAATTTTAGTAAACATCCTGTTACTCATGTCCTGTATAAATAAGAAAGCTCAAAACTCATTAGAAATCATTTTTAGACCCATACTTTGTCAACAAGTATATCCAATCTTCCGCATTTATCACAGAAAAAGTGCAGGGCTCAAAGGTTTAAAAAATTTCAAATTGTGGAACATTTCTCCCCACTTTAGGAATTTGGACATTTTTTGATAAAAATACTAAAAATTGTTAGTCTTTATTTTAACAGTGATTCGCTATGAACTGTCTCTGATATTAAATATTATTAAAGCTTGTTCTGTACTTTCTAAAATTGTATAACTTTTATATAAAAAGTGTATTTTACGGCTTTATAATTATTCTAAGGTTTGCCTCACCTAGTTAAAACACCGATAAATGACGCACATGCATGAGAACTATATAAAACTCTGAACCCATCTGTCCAATTTTATCACCAAATGAAAAGATTTAAAAAAGTGATTTGTGCCAACTTACATTAAGATCGGTAAAAAATATGGATCTAAGTCCAATAAGTTAATTCTAACGATACGATTTTCTTATTTTTTCCTTATATTTCAACAGACCTACCTTCTTGAAGACATACATAAAAAGTTTATACATTTTGGAAAGAGGAATTCATGTATATACGGCCAAAAGAATCCAGAAATGGATAACTACAGATATTCGCCCAGTCTGTCCACTAGAATGAGACCGATTCTCACGTATTACAAAAGTAATAATTGAGTTTTATCAACGGAAGTAGCCCTTAGTAATAAAATTAGTTTCTTCTAATCCACGATCGTTTTTCTAAACAAGTAAGTAAGCTTCAGTCGGCTAAACCGACTTATAGAAGGTTCGTAGCACATGATCCCAGCTTCAAAATTTATAAAACATTTGTAAAAACATGATCAAATACCAAGTCATAGTGGATTCCATCTACCAGATACAATTGTGTGGAAGGTGCTTGAAGGGGCGTGGATAAAGCGTAGATATTTTTATGTTTAAAGTGATTATAAAAACATTTTCAAATTTCTAATTGCAAAAGATTTTGAATTGTGTTATATATGGGTGTTATATTGGTTTTATTTTATTTTCGAAGCTTATGTCACTTTGTGTGATAGGTACCATAAAGGGCGTGACAAAATCGCCCATATTTCATGTGAAATCAACAACTATAAAAGCATTGCCAAATATTAAATTTCACAGTATTCCGATCATCATTATAGAAGTTATAACAGCTTTAATTTTAAGTAGTTTTGGAAGGTACTGGAAGGGGAATGACAAAACCTGCAATATGTTGTTCACTTTAAGTGATTATCAAGACATTATCAAATACCAAAATATAAGTGACTAGCAGTACCCGCTGCTTCGCACGCGAAAAAGCCAGTTATTTGTTAATTTTATCCGTCTCTGTTTCTGGATAGTATTTATTTAATTTTCTTTTGTTGGATATAGATAAATCTAAAATAGTAATTTGGAAACCTCCTATTAGCTAGCACTCACACACAGTCAAAGGAACGTGTTTGTCGATATGCACTATTTTAGCTGAACTACTTCGTATGTATAATTTTCTACCAAGTTTTGAGCAAAATATTACAACCATTTATATCCTCGATCTCATGTTTCTAGATTCAGCCAGCCAGTTTATAACTTTTAGCACTTCTTTCCCAAAAAGTACACATTTTGAAAAATCACTATAGGTAAAATGTGTTTTGCTTCCCCTCAAAATATGTACTTTATTTGGTAACACATTTATTCCTTGTTGTCCCGTATCCCCCTCTTAAGTACAAATTTTGAAATATCCATTTATGTTCCGCGCTTACGTAATTAAATGATTGTACTGCATTTTTATCCCATTTCAAATCAATCAAAATCAAACTACTGCGCTTCTATATGGTCAGACACAGACATTTACACACTAAATTTCGCGATTCTAGCTGTAATACTAAAGTTGGTACCATTTGTATTCCCATTTGTCCCGCTCGCAACTTAAAAGTACAAATTTCGAGAAATCCATTTATGTTGCAAGTCTACGTTGTCAGAGAAATTTAAACACAAAATTTCACGACTATAGCTGAAATATTTTATTTAGTACTATTTTTATCCCGCTCATTGTTTATAAGTACAAAATTAGAAAAATTTGTTTAGATCGCTGTCAGTGGAACTTTTACTACTTTTATCCCTTGTTGCTCACCCCCAATAAGAAAATTTCAAAAAATCCATTTAGATTGCGCTTTACACACAGTTTACACTCCAAATTTCCCGACTATAGCTGCAATTCTTAAATTAAAACCCTTTTTGTCCCGCCTACCCCCTAAAAAGTACAAATTTCGAACAATTCAAGTATACTGCGCTTCTACATGGTCAGATAAATTTACATACCAAATTACACGATTCTGGCTGTAATACTTTAGCTGGTACCATTTTTATCCCTTTTTCTCCCTCTCTTCCCTTAAAAGTACAAATTTCGAAAAAATCAAATTCTACTTCATTTCTATATGATCAGAGGAATTTACATACCAAATTTCCCCATTCTAGCTGTAATACTTTAGATGGTACCATTTTTATCCCTTTTTGTCCCTCTCTTCCCTTAAAAGTACAAATTTCGAAAAAATTTAATTTTACTTTGTTTCTCTATAGTGAGAGGAATTTGCATACCAAATTACACGATTCTAGCTGTAATACTTTAGTTGGTACCATTTTTATCCCTTTTTGTCCCGCTCTCCCCTTAAAAGTACAAATTTCGAAAAATCCCTATTTGTAGCTCGTCTGCATGGTCATTGCAAGGAACTCACCAAATTTCATGTTTATAGCTACTGCCGTTTAGTCAGGACGAAGATTCGATGTTTATCCCTTTTTGGGCCATTTTATCCCCTAAAAGTACGAATTTCGTAAAACCATTTCTTAGTCGACGTCTACGTCATATTTGGGAACTACCCTGAAAATTTCATGAACCTGGCTTCAGCCGTTTGGTCTGGGGGCTGGTCAATGATAAGTCAGTCAGTCAGTCAGTCAGTAACGCAACTCTTTTATATATATAGATTCCTAATATCCGTGTGGTAGGTACCAGAACAGGGAAAAATATTACCATGTGCAAAGTTTGAATTGATTCCTTAGCTCCTATCGAGAGTTGATTGGTGTACGGACGGAGGGACATGTAGCTCTTTTCATAAAGAACAAAAATTGTGATCATATAAATTTAACAAATCTTCATATTCAAGGTGATTTTGTTAAACTTTTGCCCCTGTTCAGTTCCATAACCGCCCCAAATTCAAGGAAACAACCAGTACAAAAACGTACCTAAGATCTCAGTAAATAACTTTCTAGAACATATGAACTTCCTAGGAATGATTCTTAACACCGTTTAGGTAGGAAAAATATATCTTGCATGACTGTTTCTGTTAATGGACAGTACGACTACAGTGCGTATGAGTGATATTAACCTTAATCAACAGCACGTATACGCAACCTACACACGCTACAGCCTATAAGATTTGCTCGACTGTATTTGCGATTTTGACCTTTTTGATTTTATATGTTCACAATTTTTGTTCTTTATGACAAGAGCTACAACTTCGGCTCAAAGAAAAGACCAAATTCCAAACGGTTTGCAAGATATGTGCCTGAGAATGTGCCAGGAACCTGTGCGTTTGGAAATGATGAGACGCAAGTGGAATTGGCTTGGTCACACCCTTCGCAAGCCTACAGATGACATAACTCGCACAGCCATTGAGTGGAACCACCAGGGTAGCAGGAGAAGGGGAAGCCCAGCACATATTTGGAGAAGGAAACTGATTATAAATGAGCATAAATCATCAATAAACATTCTGTCGTACTGATCACTTAAAATGTTAATTATACCTACACCACAGGGTATAATGACTTTGTGCGAAGCGTATAATGACTTGAAGGAAGCGAGTTAGACACATTGTTAAGTATACCGATCGACTTAGAATTACTTTTTGAGTCGATTTAGCAATGTCCGTTCGTCCGTCTGTCCATCTATTCTTGTAATCAATGTACAGGTTGCAATTGTCGTTAGAACTAAATGAAACTCTGCGCAACGAAGTTTTATAGAATAAGGACGATCGCTATTTAATTTGAAGCAAATCGGTTCAGATTTAGATATAGCTCCCAAACAAATTTTACTCCCGATTTTACTCTTTCCGCTCTAGAAACCACATATTACAACAGATTTTCTTTCAATTTGGCAAAACGTCATGTACATTAACTAGAAACAGCTCTGGTAAAGATGGACCAGATCGGCTTAGATTTATATATAGCTCCCATACAAGTTCGAGAGTTATCGTGTACACCAGCCAGCCAGACGGGCATGGCTCGAACAACTTAACAAGTCGTGCATCGGATTTAGTACAAACATAATTGGGATCTTAAGTGACTCCTTTAATGCGTAACACTTTTTTCTGTCTGTTTTTTACACCCTCTGTAGAGTGAGGAAAAAATTTGCATATCGAAACCTCGGCCAATCAGCAAAAAGAATTGCCAAATTTGTTAAAATCCAATTTTAAATTTTTTGGCATAACCCCATCCCACATGAATTCCGTAAACATCAATATATTTGTTATACTTTTTGTATAATAAATCATCAATACAATAAATTTAGCTTGTTATTACTAGAAATATTACATAATTTTATAGATACAGCACACACTAACACTCGCACGCACACTGGCACTGACCACCCATCTGCAGATACTCATAAATATTGTAATGGTCAAGTGAATGAGAATGGCAGAGAGCAACATCGGCAACAAATAATTTTGTATCGAACTCATACTCTCACTCACCACCAGTGAAATATTTATCGGAAAGTAACTGTATAAAAAGCAAACCGAGCGGACAAACGTAAACATATACAACACTTACCTCTGCAGCCATATCGTTAAGTAGCAGTAAATGCGTGTGGATGTGTGCACCTATTGTTCAGTGCATAACAATCTGTTCGGTTTGTACGAACATACACAAACACTCGGCAGGCGAACATTTGGTCGGACACCGGCAAACACCCACTACAAACACTCCGAACAAACGCACCATCCAACCATATTTCGCCAATCAACTTTCAACATTTTTACAACGCAACAATCAACATGGTTGCGGTTGAAAAGACTTTGGCTGGCAGCTTTAACATTTATTGTCCAGCCGCGAATATGGGCAAGTGCTCGATGGGTACTCATACGAGGGTGGAATGAATCTTTCCATATCACAGTTATAAAGGGTTTTACAATAAGGACTTGACAACTTTCTTTAAATAAAACGCAAACCATTTGAGATATTTCGTTCATATGGCCACCGCGGGCAATCCGGCAGCGGTCGATTCGTTGGACCCAATTTTCACACATTTCGGCTGTAACGGCCGCTATTTCGCGTTCAATGTTGGCTTTTTTGTTACCAAACTGGTCATTATACCCTACACCACTTCGTGGACTAGGGTATTATAAGTTAGTAACCCCAAGAAATAATTGAGCTAGACCTACCTTTAAGTATACGGATCGGCTTAGAATCACCAGCTGAATCGATTTTTCCGTCCGTCTGCTGACCATCTAAGCTTGTTCGCACTCTACAGCTCGCAATTTTGGTCCGATTATCATGAAATTTGGCAGACGTTACTTTTTTTGGCCAAGGACGATTGGATTGGATTGGACGAATTTGGAGAAAATCGGTTCAGATTTAGATATAGCCCCCATACAAATGTCGCTGCCGATTTCACCTTTTCCGCTTTAGAAACCGCATATTGTTCCCGATTTTCCTTAAAATTTGCACAGCATTTTATAATCGAACTAGAAACACCTATGCTGAAAGTGGGTAAGATCGGTTCAGATTTAGATATAGCCCCAATACTAATGTTGCTCCCGAATGTTTAACCGATTTTGGCCAAACTTTACATATTATATTTCACAAATATCAAGCATACGCATCACATCATTCAGGGTTTCAATATACCCCCTTACAAATGTCCTTTCCGATTTCAATTTTGTACCAATACAACATTTTATAAGGGAACTAGAAACACTTATGCTGAAAGTGGGTACGATCGGTTCAGATTTAGATATAGCCCCCATACAAATTTCGCTTCCGATTTCACTTTTTCCGCTTTAGAAACCACATATTGTACCCGATTTTCTTTAAAATTGACACAACATTTAATAATCGAACTAGAAACACATGTGCTGAAAATGGGTAAGATCGGTTCAGATTTACATATAGCCCCCATACAAATGTCGCTCCCGATTTCACTTTTTCCGCTTTAGAAACCACATATTGTACCCGATTTTCTTTAAAATTGACACAACATTTAATAATCGAACTAGAAACACATGTGCTGAAAGTGGGTAAGATCGGTTCAGATTTAGATATAGCCCCCATACAAATGTCGCTCCCGATTTCACTTTTTCCGCTTTAGAAACCACATATTGTACCCGATTTTCTTTAAATTTGGCACTACATTTCATAATCGAACTAGAAACACCTATGGTGAAAGTGGGTAAGATCGGTTCAGATTTAGATATAGCCCTCATACAAATGTTGCTCGCGAATGTTTATCCGATTTTGGCCAAACTTTACATATTATATTTCACCAATAAGCATACATGGTGAAAGGGGGTCATATCGTTCCAGGTATCAATATACCCTCATATAAATGTCCTTTCCGATTTGGATGCAAAAATCCTTCCCGATTTCACTTTTTTACCGAATTGAATTGTAATGAGATAGAAAGTCCGCCCGTCTTTAGCCTTTCCTTACTTGTTTGAGAGATGCACATATATCCATACTTTGGTATAACCCAAATGGGGCAAAATTCTGATTTATTACAGCTCTAGAAACTACATCTTACATCAGATCTTCATCAAATTTTGCAGATCATTATATTTTTAAACTAGGAATACCTATCGTGAATGAGAAAAATATGAGCCCATGTTTTGGACCAGGCCCAAAATGTAGTTATAGGCCCCTTTTGAAATGTCGGTCCGATTCATCTTATTACTACTGTAAAATTTGTATTTGTCTGTCGGATAATTGGATCAATTACCATATTATTAACCATATTCGTTAAATATGACTAAAGATGAATTTATAGCAACTGTATAAATTATATGAACTACATATAATTGCTCCCGTGAAACTTACGCAGGGAGTGGTGTAGGGTATTATATAGTCGGCCCGCCCGACTTTAGCCTTTCCTTACTTGTTTTTGGTTACGTTAATTGGTAATATAGGACAATCCTTGGATTTGGAGCCAAAAGCCAATTTCTTCTCTCACTCCGTAAAATTGAAATGTTGGCTACGGGTATACAAGAAGTGAAATCCTCATTCCCTTTGTACCAAGGCAATACAAGGAAATGAGGACTTGCAAATTACAAATCTCCCTTGCTTAAGGAATACTACGAGTGTATACGTTGTAGGTTATTTTCACGGCCCTTACCTTTACTATAGGTTACAAATGGAAACTTTCTTCGGAAATTGTATCCACAATAAAAACATAACATTCCCTTACAATCCACCCCATGTTTGTTATTGCATCAGTTCTGCGGCATATATTGTGTGTGAATATATTGACCCCAAACTGGAAGTACGAAAACTTCCCGTTGAATTTTTTACATACAAATATTCATAAGCAAAAAATAGTTGCTGTTTTTTCATACCCACTTTAACCAAAGTAAATAACAACCCACCTCAAATACCTAGTCGTACCAACCATTTTTTCGGAACTGTCCGACTATATCATTATACCCTACACCAGTTCGTGGTCTAGGGTATTATAAGTTAGTTTCGGGCCAAATGTTTGTAACACCAAGAAATAATCGAGCTAGACCCACCTTTAAGTATAACGATCGGCTTAGAATCACCAGCTGAGTCGATTTAACGATGTCTGTCCGTCCGTCCGTCCGTCTGCTGTCCATCTAAGCTTGTTCGCACTCTACAGGTCGCAATTGTTGTCCGATTGTCATGAAACTTGGCAGAAGTTATTTTTTCTGGCCAAGGTCCATCGGTATTGGAGGAAATCGGTTCAGATTTATATATAGCCCCCATACAAATGTCGCTCCCGATTTGACATTTTCCGCTCTAGAAACGACATATTGTACCCGATTTTCTTTAAATTTGGTAGAACATCTTATAATCCAACTAGAAACACGTATGCAAAAATTGGATAAGATCGGTTCAGATTTAGATATAGCCCCCATACAAATGTCGCTCCCGATTTGACATTTTCCACTTTAGAAGCCACATATTGTACCCGATTTTCTTTACATTTGGTAAAACATCTTATAATCCAACTAGAAACACGTATGCAAAAATTGGGTAAGATCGGTTCAGATTTAGATATAGCCGCCATACAAATGTCGCTCACGATTTGACATTTTCCGCTCTAGAAACGACATATTGTACCCGATTTTCTTTAAGTTTTGCAGAACATCTTATAATAGAACTAGAAACACGTATGCAAAAATTGGGTAAGATCGGTTCAGATTTAGATATAGCCCCCATACAAATGTCGCTCCCGATTTGTCATTTTCCGCTCAAGAAACCACATACTGTACCCGATTTTCTTTAAATTTGGCACATCATCTTAGGTCTAACTAGAAACACCTACGCAGAAGATGGGTATGATCGGTTCAGTTTTAGATATAGCCCTCATACAAATGTTGCTCCCGAATGTTTAACCGATTTTGGCCAAATTTTACATATTTATTTCACCAATAAACAGACATGGTGAAAGCGGGTCACATCGTTACCCTTATACAAATGTCCTTTCCGATTTAACCTATTTTTTTTCAAACACATACATTTACAGGATGCAAAAATCCTTCCCGATTTCACTTTTTTACCGAATTGAATTGCAATGAGAATTGTTTGGGTGATGCCCATATGTCCATACTTTGGTATGACTTTGGTTAACTACTGAATAATTTGTATTTGTCTGTCGGACAATTGGATCAATTATCATATTATTTACCATATTCGTTAAATTTGACTAAAGATGAATTTATAGCATATAAATTATATGAATATAATTTATATAATTTGTATGAACTACATAAAATTGCTCCCATGAAATACCTGGGTTTAGTAATCAATGCGAGGTACATACGCAGGGAGTGGTGTAGGGTATTATATAGTCGGCCCCGCCCGACTTTAGCCTTTCCTTACTTGTTTTTTATTATTTTTGTTTGTCAATGGAATTTTGTTCGCTCTCCCCAAATGTACCTGTACAAGTAGACATACAAGCTGTTATTGCCGTGTTCGGGCATTAAACAACAAGTCATCATGCAACTCACTCACCCAACAAAATTCGAATTGATTTGGTTGAAAATATTGGTTGCAAAAATTTTACTCCCAACAAACACATACAGATATATGAGTCATTACAAACCACAACCGACAGCTTTACTATACATATCTTTACATGTGGCACCTGCTCAAAACAATAGTGATAACTGAAATTAAAAAAAATCTTTAAACTGAATTGTTTTCATTTTATATTGTGTGCCTCCTCCACCCAAATGAAAATTTTTCATACGAAAAATAGCTGAAGAAGGCAAATTTTTTAGATCCATTGAGAAAAAAATTATCACATCTTGGTGATAGTGATCCTAGGAATAAAATTTAAAATCGAAATTTCAAAGCTCAAATATTGGGTTTTAATTGTCAGTAATCAATTGAAAGGTAATTGAAAAATGTTGCATAACAAGGACAGAAAATAATAAACACTGTTATTTGAAGTATTTTAAAGCATGAAAGTGCAACAAAAAGTTTTTTTTTCAAAAGAGATTAAAATTGTCCGAATCAAACAATGTAACAATTCCTGAATGCCATGTACGACATGCTTACACTGCCCAACAGCATTTTTATACCCTACACCACTTCGTGGTCTAGGGTATTATAAGTTAGTTTCGCGCCAAATGTTTGTAACACCAAGAAATAATCGAGCTAGACCCACCTTTAAGTATACCGATCGGCTTAGAATCACCAGCTGAGTCGATTTAACGATGTCTGTCCGTCCGTCCGTCCGTCTGCTGTCCATCTAAGCTTGTTCGCACTCTACAGGTCGCAATTGTTGTCCGCTTGTCATGAAACTTAGCAGAATTTATTTTTTCTCGACAAGGACCATCGGTATTGAATTTGGAGGAAATCGGTTCAGATTTAGATATAGCCCCCATACAAATGTCGCTCCCGATTTGACATTTTTCGCTCTAGAAACGACATATTGTACCCGATTTTCTTTAAATTTGTCAGAACATCTTATTATCCAACTAGAAACACGTATGCAAAAATTGGGTAAGATCGGTTCAGATTCAGATATAGCCCCCATACAAATGTCGCTCCCGATTTGACATTTTCCGCTCTAGAAACGACATATTGTACCCGATTTTCTTTAACTTTTGCAGAACACCTTATAATCCAACTAGAAACACATATGCAAAAATTGGGTAAGATCGGATCAGATTCAGATATAGCCCCCATATAAATGTCGCTCCCGATTTGACATTTTCCGCTCTAGAAGCGTCATATTGTACCCGATTTTCTTTAAATTTTGCAGAACATCTTATAATCCAACTAGAAACACGTATACAAAAATTGGGTAAGATCGGTTCAGATTTAGATATAGCCCCCATACAAATGTCGCTCCCGATTTGACATTTTCCGTTTTAGAAACATCATATTGTTCCCGATTTTCTTTAAGTTTGGCAGAACATCTTATAATCCAACTAGAAACACGTATACAAAAATTGGGTAAGATCGGTTCAGATTTAGATATAGCCCCCATATAAATGTCGCTCCCGATTTGACATTTTCCGCTCTAGAAACATCATATTGTTCCCGATTTTCTTTAAATTTGGCAGAACATCTTATAATCCAACTAGAAACACGTATACAAAAATTGGGTAAGATCGGTTCAGATTCAGATATAGCCCCCATACAAACGTCGCTCCCGTTTTGACATTTTCCGCTCTAGAAAAGACATATTGTACCCGATATTCT
Organism: Polietes domitor; assembly: GCA_947397865.1. Taxonomy (NCBI): domain Eukaryota; kingdom Metazoa; phylum Arthropoda; class Insecta; order Diptera; family Muscidae; genus Polietes; species Polietes domitor. Next base: position 111,168,297 of record OX377622.1, read on the forward strand.
TTAAATTTTGCAAAACAACTTATAATCCAACTAGAAACACGTATACAAAAATTGGGTAAGATCGGTTCAGATTTAGATATAGCCCCCATACAAATGTCGCTCCCGATTTGACATTTTCCGCTCTAGAAAAGACATATTGTACCCGATTTTCTTTAAATTTTGCAGAACATCTTATAATCCAACTAGAAACACGTATGCAAAAATTGGGTAAGATCGGTTCAGATTCAGATATAGCCCCCATACAAATGCCGCTCCCGATTTCACTTTTTCCGCTTTAGAAACCAGATATTGTACCCGATTTTCTTTAAATTTGGCAGAACATCTTATAATCCAACTAGAAACACGTATGCAAAAATTGGGTAAGATCGGTTCAGATTCAGATATAGCCCCCATACAAATGTCGCTCCCGATTTAACTTTTTCCGCTCTAGAAAAGACATATTGTACCCGATTTTCTTTAAATTTTGCAGGATCCAACTAAAAAGCCTATGATGAAAGTGCGTAAGATCGGTTCAGATTTGGATATAGCCCTCATACAAATGTTGCTCCCGAATGTTTAACCGATTTTACATATTATATATCACCAATAAACAGACATGGTGAAAGCGGGTCACATCGTTACCCTTATACAAATGTCCTTTCCGATTTAACCTATTTTTTTTTCAAACACATACATTTACAGGATGCAAAAATCCTTCCCGATTTCACTTTTTTACCGAATTGAATTGCAATGAGAATTGTTTGGGTGATGCCCATATGTCCATACTTTTGCATAACTTTGGTATACTACTGTATAATTTGTATTTGTCTGTCGGACAATTGGATCAATTATCATATTATTTACCATATTCGTTAAATTTGACTAAAGATGAATTTATAGCATATAAATTATATGAATATAATTTATATAATTTGTATGAACTACATAAAATTGCTCCCATGAAATACCTGGGTTTAGTAATCAATGCGAGGTACATACGCAGGGAGTGGTGTAGGGTATTATATAGTCGGCCCCGCCCGACTTTAGCCTTTCCTTACTTGTTGAAATTAGAATTAAAATGTTATAAACGGCGATATGATGGTATTTGATAACACGATATACCTTCAATTTAGAAAACTTTTCTAAGCGCGGCTAAAATAAGAATGAAAGAGGATAAATGTTGGCTCTAAAGTCAAAAATTGTCAAAAATCATAAGTGTGCCTTCATAAGTGTGTATTTTATGACATGTGATTGCTGACTAAATAGGGAATACCAAATTACAAGTCGCAATTGCAGCCAGAACAAAATGAAAGCACAACGAAGTTTTTCGGTACAAGGACGAACGCTTTTTAATTTGAAGAAAATCTGTTCAGATTTAGATATAGTCTCTATAAGAATTTCATTCCCGATTTGACTCTTGTCACCCTAGATACCTCATATTTTATCAGATTCTCTTCAGATTTGGCAAAACATCTTATATTTAAACTGGAAACTATGGTAAAAATAGGTCAGATCGGTTCAGTTTTGTATATAGCTCTCATACAAATTTCGCTCTCAATTTGACTTTTTCCGCTCTAAAATTCACATATTTTATCAGATTGTCTTCAAATATGGCAAAACATCTTATATTTAAAGTAGGAAAACCTGTGGTAAAAATAGGCTAAGTCGGTTCAGATTTGTATGTAAAGGGTGATTTTTTAAGAGCTTGATAACTTTTTTAAAAAAAAAAACGCATAAAATTTGCAAAATCTCATCGGTTCTTTATTTGAAACGTTAGATTGGTCCATGACATTTACTTTTTGAAGATAATTTCATTTAAATGTTGACCGCGGCTGCGTCTTAGGTGGTCCATCCGCTTAGTCCAATTTTGGCATTTCCACGTTTTTGAGTAACAGAGACCCAATTGGTGCGAACGGCGAGGAATCGAAAATTGGTGGTCATCATTAACACTGGCCGATACAGCTGCGATATTTTCTTCAGTTCGCACTCTACGTAAGCGTGTTGGTGGTTTAATGTCCAACAATGTAAATTTGGTGCGAAATTTAGTCACAATAGCCCGAATAGCCGCTTCAGTGGGTCGATTAAACTGACCATAAAATGGAAGCGCGCAATGAACTTTCTTAACAGAGCACGCATTTTGATAATAAAATTCAATAATTTGCAAGCGTTGTTCGTTTGTAAGACGATTCATGATGAAATGTCAAAGCATACTGTGCATCTTTCTCTTTGACACCATGTCTGAAATCCCACGTGATCTGTCAAATACTAATGCATGAAAATCCTAACCTCAAAAAAATCACTCTTTACCTCTCATACAAATTTTACTCCCGATTTGATTTTTTCTGTTCTAGAAACCACATATTTTAACAGATCTTCTTCAAATTTGGCAAAATATATTAGGGTCCGCCAAATTTTTTGAAAATGCTATAAAAAAACTACTGAATATTTTCTCAAATTTCCTTTTTTATTTCAAAGTACAATCCTTCCGATTAATAATGGAAAATAATTTCATTCAAATGGCTGCCTCGGGACCCCACAGATAATAGTCCAACGGTTGAATAGTTGAAAAAAATAACGTTAGATGGCGGACCCTATATATAGCTCCCACACAAATTTCACTCCCGATTTGACTTTTTCCGCCCCAGAAACCACGCATTTTCACCGAATTTCTTCAAAATACGTTATACTAGAACTGGAAGAACCTATTGTGTAAGTGGGTTACTTCATTACACGTTTGGGTATAGCCCCGATACAAATATTCTTCTCGATTTGTCAAATTGGGTCAGGTCATATCAGTCTATCACTAGGACAATACAAAAATCCTTCCCGTTTTCACTTTTCTTCCGAATTGAATTGTATTCGGATAGAGAGACTTTAGCCTATCCTTACTTGTTTAAAGGACTATTTTTGATTTCCTCGAAAAAAAGTTTATTCTACAAAAATGGTCTACTCAATATGCCGTTTCAGAATTATAGGATCGCTACTCTGTTCCACTTCGTGGTCTAGGGTATTATAAGTTAGCTTTCCGCCAAATGTTTGTAACACCAAGAAATAATTGAGCTAGACCCTTTAAGTATACGGATCGGCTTAGAATCGCCAGCTGAGTCGATTTAACGATGTCTGTCTGTCCGTCCGTCCGTCCGTCTGCTGGCCATCTAAGCTTGTTCGCACTCTACAGGTCGCAATTGTTGTCCGATTGTCATGAAATTTGGCAGAAGTTATTTTTTCTGGCCAAGGACCATTGGTATTGAATTTGCAGGAAATCGGTTCAGATTTAGATATAGCCCCCATACAAATGTCGGTCCCGATTTGACATTTTCCGCTCTAAAAACCACATATTGTACCCGATTTTCTTTAAATTTGGTACAACATCTTATAATCTGACTAGAAACACCTATGCCGAAATTGGGTAAGATCGGTTCAGATTTAGATATAGCCCCCATACAAATGTCGCTCCCTATTTCACTTTTTCCGTTCTAGAAACGACATATTGTACCCGGTTTTCTTTAAATTTTGCAGAACATCTTATAATCCAACTAGAAACACGTATGCACAAATTGGGTAAGATCGGTTCAGATTTAGATATAGCCCCCATACAAATGTCGCTCCCGATTTGACATTTTCCGCTCTAGAAACGACATATTGTACCCGATTTTCTTTAAATTTTGCAGAACATCTTATAATCGAACTAGAAACACGTATGCAGAAATTGGGTAAGATCGGTTCAGATTTAGATATAGCCCCCATACAAATGTCGCTCCCGATTTGACATTTTCCGCTCTAGAAACGACATATTGTACCCGATTTTCTTTAAATTTGGCATAACATCTTATAATCCAACTAGAAACACGTATGCAAAAATTGGGTAAGATCGGTTCAGACTTAGATATAGCCCCCATATAAATGTCGCTCCCGATTTGACATTTTCCACTCTAGAAAAGACATATTGTACCCGATTTTCTTTACATTTTGCAGAACATCTTATAATGCAACTAGAAACACGTATGCAAAAATTGGGTGAGATCGGTTCAGATTTAGATATAGCCCCCATACAAATGTCGCTCCCGATTTGACTTTTTCCACTCTAAAATCCAGATATTGTACCCGTTTTTCTTTAAAATTGGCACAACATCTTATAATCCAACTAAAAAACCAATGGTGAAAGTGGGTAAGATCGGTTCAGATTTAGATATAGCCCTCATACAAATGTTGCTCCCGAATGTTTAACCGATTTTGGCCAAATTTTACATATTATATTTCACCAATAAACAGACATGGTGAAAGCGCGTCACATCGTTCCTGGTTTCAATATACCCCCATACAAATGTCCTTTCCGATTTACCATTTTTTGTCAAACACATACATTTACAGGATGCAAAAATCCTTCCCGATTTCAATTTTTACCGAATTGAATTGCAATGAGAATTGTTTGGGTGATGCACATATGTCCATACTTTGGTATAACCCAAATGGGGCCCTTTCTGATATATTACAGCTCTAGAACTACATCTTACATCGTATCTTCATCAAATTTTGCAGATCATGATATTTTTCAACTATGAATACCTACCGTGAATGAGAAATATATAGGCCCATGTTTTGGACCAGCCCCAAAATCTTGTTTTAGGCCCCCTTTTGAAATGTCGGTCCGATTCATCCTATTACTACTGTATAATTTGTTTTTGTCTGTCGGATAATTGGATCAATTACCATATTATTAACAATATTCGTTAAATATGGCTAAAGATGAATTTATAGTAGCTGTATAATTTATATGAACTACATAAAATTGCTCCCATGAAATACCTGGGTTTAGTAATCAAAGCGAGGTACATACACAGGGAGTTGTGTAGGGTATTATATAGTCGGCCCCGCCCGACTTTAGCCTTTCCTTACTTGTTATTTTTTAATTTAAAAACAACATATATTTTTTAATTTTTAAGAAAAATATATCTCCGATTATTTTAAATATAGTTTTTTATAATAGGTTATTTTGTTCTATATATCCACTATAAGTTTCAGGATGGCCACGAATCAACTTTCTGAGTTACAAATCAAATAGTACACATATCCCTACCACAAAAATATCAAATTAAAAGATGACAAACGGAAAAAAATAATTGTCACGCCCCTATAATTAGCATGGGTACATATATCGAAATTCACCGAAAAAATCACAATTTTTCTAAGAAGTCGACAGCTACAAACCTGCCGGTAATACTATGGAATGCATGGTGGAGGGTATATAAGATTCGACCCCGCAGAACTTCAAGATCCCATCTTCTTGTTCTTCATTTAGTTACATAGTATTATTTCAAAATGTCTTCTGAGTGAAATATGGCTAAAGTTTTAACACAAAATTTGTGAAAATTGCTACATTTATTATCGAAACTATCATATATGCTAACTATATATGCTAAACTATCATATACATATAATTATGGTGTATGGTATGGTATGGTGTGCAAAATTCGACATGATACAATTTAAAGTTTTCCACTTGATGTTTGTTGTTGTTCAATCAACAACATGCGTGAGTCTGTCTGTCTGTCAGTCAGCCAGTCAAGTCAATCGAACAGAACTTAATTGATTGGAAAATTAAAAAGAGCGTTTGTTGCCTGGGCTGCGAACAGAAGTGAACAGCATTCGTGCAGTCGGAACATTGCAATACAACGCTGTTGGCCTCTTTTATTTAGATGTTTTTACAATTGTTGTTGCTACTATGATTTCCGTTGCTGCTGCTATGTTCTACTGTATGTTGTTGTACAATTGCATTATTTTGCAGTTCATGCAATGAAATTAACAAAAGTTTTTATTGCTTTGGATTCTAGTGGACCAAATCGTGTGCCGAGTACGTGGCGTCAGATTGAAAAGGCACAAAAGAGTGTGAAATAATTTAGGTGTTTGTATGTACCATGTACAAATCGGATGGTTTCATTGAAACCAAAGTAGAGCGATCAAAAACCCAGGTCATTTGAGTAGTCTGTGTTTTGGAATTTTTCACAACCCATGACTTGAAAACCCGGTTGTCGAATTTTTTGAAAACTGTTCCTCAGTCATTGTTTCTATGCGAAAGTGAAATTTGCAACAATTCGGACCTATACTTCCAAAATTAGAGTACAAATCTCAAAGATGGCTTCATACAGGTACATTTATCCTTCACACGTATTTAATTGTTGCCAATATTTTAATAATGGAGCATCCCAAATTATTCAAAACCGGCATACCCGAATAATACAATTGAACTCCAATGGCTATACAATTCAGTATGAGGATAAATGAAAATTTACTCATATTTATACCCTACACCACTCCGTGGGCTAGGGTATTATAAGTTAGTTTCGCGCCAAATGTTTGTAACGCCAAGAAAGCTAGACCCACCTTTAAGTATACCGATCGGCTTAAAATCACCAGCTGAGTCGATTTATCGATGTCTGTCCGTCCGTCCGTCCGTCCGTCCGTCCGTCCGTCTGCTGTCCATCTAAGCTTGTTCGCACTCTACAGGTCACAATTGTTGTCCGATTGTCATGAAACTTGGCAGAAATATTTTTTTCTGGCCAAGGACCATCGGTATTGAATTTGGAGGAAATCGGTTCAGATTTAGATATTGCCCCCATACAAATGTCGCTCCCGATTTCACTTTTTTCGCTTTAGAAACCACATATTGTACCCGATTTTCTTTAAAATTGACACAATATTTTATAATCGAACTAGAAACACCTATGCTGAAAGTGGGTAAGATCGGTTCACAAATGTCGCTGCCGATTTTTGGTTCGTTTTCTGTTGGAATAAAGTGCGAAATCTCTTTGTGAGAAACAGTTCGAAAAACTCATTCTGTTTGTAACACCTTGACCCTGAGACCCTATAATGTATATATATTCTTGATATTCATAAAATTCTAAAACGATCTAGCCATGTCCTTCTGTTGAAAACAAGCTAGCATCTAAACGAAAGGAGCTAGGACGTCCAAATTTTCCATAAATGCGTCTTATAGTCGTATATCGGTTGGTATTGCAACTGGGCGAAATCGCTTCAAAAGGAAAAAATCCTCAAAAAATGAATAAATAAATGTCCATAATAACCGCTAATATTTTAGAGTATTTAAGCATTTTTTTAATTTGTCTACTTATACTTACTGGATATTGAACATGCGCATTCCCCCTGAAGAAAAATGTGTGTGAGAAAGTAATTCCCTATGGGAAATTGGTGGCAATTATGGCTGGGATAGGTCGATATGGATATACCACAGAATTATTTTCTTATTATATTTAAATAAAAGTATTGTATATTTTTATACATATAATACGATAATTGTCGCATAATAATAAAAATAGAGGCGAATTCCGGAAAATATATAAAATATATAAATCGTTAAAACTTATATCTGAGAGATCTCCGTGTAAGCATTATTGCCTCTGCCAACTATTACAACAATTTAGATAATATTATACTATTATTTTCAAATCGAGTGTGGTACAATTCATGTTCTTCGAGATCGGTTTTAAGATTTTAAGAAGTGCGATCCAAATCATGCCCTTTGAAACCGATTCCAGGTCATATCTTATGAGACCGGATCCAGGTAATGTTCTTTGAGACCAATCCTAGGGCATGTCTGTTGAGGTATGGACCAAGATATATCCTATGAGACCGGGTTTTAAACTGGTAGTTTAGAACAGACGGCGGACATGTCCAAGTCATATAACAGTGGCCCCTCCAATGACAAACCATGGTAAGAGGGACCGGCCCCCTTCATAAATTTGGGTTAGAACCAGGGCCAGTCCTTACCTACCAGGGACCAGTTCTAGGATTATTCCTGAGACAGTTCATTTTCCCGTAGGGGTCTTTTGAAACCGATTCCAGATCATATCCTTTGAGACCGATTCTAGGACATGTCTTTGTCTGAGGTATGGTGCAAGACATGTTCTCTGAGACCGGTTCCAGGTCAAATCCTTTAAGACCGATCCCAGGTCATGTCCAAGACATATCACCCCCTCCAATGACAAACAATGTTAAAAGGGACCGGCCCCCTTCATACATTTGTGTTAGAACCAGGACCGGTGCTTACCCACCAGGGACCAGTTCTGGGACTTGTCTTTAGACAGTTCATTTGCCCGTAGGGTTCTTATTCTTATTATTATTATGGGGCAAAAAGGGATAAAAATTTTACCAATCAAACGACAACAGCTAGAAACACGAAATTCGGTGCATACATTTTTCTTTAAGACTGGATAACTAAGCTGCGATAACAAAAATCTAAATAAAATGTTAAAATTTCACTCAAAATAAAAAAAATCTTTTTTAAAATTGTCGCCAGAAGCAATATCAATGTGTGTGTGAAAACAAATTTTGAAAAAATAATTTTGTGTTAAAAATATTTGACTTAGCCTGGATAATTATCCAGTGTAAGTCAAAATGATGGATATCGAGGCTAAGTCCAATAAAGTCGACACAAAATATTTTTTTGAAAATTTCTTTTGATACATATATTTATATTGTAGTTGCCGACAATGTGAAAAAATATTTTTTTTATTTTGAACGAAAAATTAAATTTTTATTAAAGTTTTTGTTATCGCAGCTTGTTATACCGGCTTAAAGAAAAACAGCACTAATATAAAAGTATTTTTCAAGGGATACAATGGGAACAAAAGGATAAAAATGGTGCCTACTAAACGACAACAGCTAGAATGATGAAATTTGGTGTGTACATCCTTTTAATTGCGTTGACATGTAAAATAAAGAGATTTTAGAAAGTCGTGCTTTTAAGGGAAAATGGGAAAAGGGGATAAAAATGGTACCAACCAAATGACCGCAGCTATAATCATGAAATTCTGTGTATAAATTCCTCTGACAGCATAGGCACGCAAAATAAAAAGATTTTTCCAAATTCGTACTTTTTTAATTTAACGACACAAATTGGTTGATTATATTTTGGTTAGGTTATATTTTGGAATTAAAATAGGATGGAAATAGTTAGTTAACTGTAGCACCATCTACATACTGATATTTATGGTATTTAAGCTTTTTTTTTGAAGATTGCTGTCTTATAATTAATTTTTTAATTGACTTGAAGTATTATTTCGATAAAAAGGGTGGTTGAATTATAAGGGTCGATGTTGATATTGAACAAAACACATTGGTATGGTTCAATTATGTATGGAAACAAATGTCGGGCAAATGGCCACCGCGACCTCGGCGGCACACCCCCATCCAATGGTCTAAATTTTCGATGACGCTAAGGCATAATTTAGGTTCTATGCCGTTAATGTGTCGAATTGTCTCATCCTTTAGCTCTTGAACTGTTGCTGGCTTATCGACGTACACCTTTTCTTTCAAATAACCCCAAGAAAGAAGTCCAACCGGTTTCAAATCACATGATCTTGGCGGCCAATTGACATCGCCACCACGTGAGATAACACGGCCATTGAATTTGTCGCGCAAAAGATACATCCTTTCGTTAGCTGTGTGGCACCGTCCTGTTGAAACTACATATCTTCCACATCCATAACTTCCAATTCGGGCCATAAAAAGTTCGTTATCATCTCACGATAGCAAAGACCATTCACAGTCACTGCCTGACCGGCCTCATTTTGAAAAAAATAAGGCCCGCTGATGCCGCCAGCTCATAAACAGCACCAAACAGTCACTCTTTGTGGGTGCATTGGTCTCTCGACAATCACTCTTGGATTATCATTCACCCAAATGTGGCAATTCAGCTTATTGACGAATCCACTGAGGTGAAAATGTGCTTCATCACTAAAAATGATTTTATTCGAAGTGCACGATATACATCTTGATTTGAACGCCCATTTTCATATTAAGCCTGAATAACTTTGACGCGTTGCTCGATTGTGCATGGTTCCATGGTTCAAATTGAGTTAGTCTGAAATTGAGAAATGTCAAATGAAATGCAGAAAAAAGCCTGACGTTTAGGTGTGGTTCACATTCAACATCGGCCCTTATAATGTAACCACCCTTTATATAGTATACACGTATTGGTAGCCCTGCGTGGTTTGAAATAATAAAAATGTTATATTTATTTATAATGGGTAACTATACCTGCATATACACATACTTACATATGCAACTCAATGAGATGCTTGTAAGATGGCATGTGTGCTTTAGTACTTGGTGCGATTTTTTAAACGCAAATTCGGCAAGTGAGTTGTGATTCTCGTTCGTTTGTGAGAATCATCTCCTTATAGAGGCCGGGTTTGATGTTGAAAAGTCGCTGCGAAGCCCAGTTCAAATCAAATTTATTTATAATTTTATCTATGGTATATAAAGTTGGGCCCGACCGAACTTAACGCACTTTTTAATTGTTTAAATTTTCAAAATTTGAAAAAATTAAAAATCTTATTTTAGAAAAGATAACATTTTTCTTCAGATTATGAACAAATACGTAAAAGTAGGTTAAAAATAAAAAGCAAGGAAGGTTAAAGTCAGGCGTGGCCGACACAATACTACCTACAAAGGTTTTCTAGTTGACATATTAGACGCTTTCCCAAATTTTATGGAGTATTAAATATGTGGTTTCTAGAGCGGAAAGAATCAAATCGGGAGCTACATATAATCTGAACAGATGTGACCCACTTTCGCTATAGTTGTTTCTATTTGAAACATTAGCTGATGTGCCGAATTAGAAGAAAATCTTTCAAATATGCTATTTCTAGAGTGGAAATAATCAATTCAGTAGCGAAATTTGTATTGGAGCTATATATATATATCTGAACTCATCTGACCCATTTCCACCAGAGCTGTTTTTAGTTGAAATATAAGCTGTTTTGCAAAATTTGAAGAAAATCTGTCAAAGTTTGTGGTTTCTAGAGCGGAATGAGTAAAATCGGAGGAGACATTTGTATGGGTGCTATATATACATCTGAACCGACCTATACTATTTTCACCAGAGCTGTTTCTAGTTGAAATATACGACGTCTTGCCAAATTGGAGGAAAATCTGTTGAAATATGTGGTTTCTAGAGCGGCAAAAGTAAAATCGGAAGCAAAATTTGTATGGGAGCTATATCTAAATCTGAACCGATTTGCTTCAAATTAAATATCGTTCGTCCTTATCCCACAAAACTTCGTTGTGCAAAGCTTCATTTAGTTCTATCAACAATTGCGACATGGACTTTGATTACAAGACGGAAGGACATCGCTAAATCGACTGAAAAAGTGATTCTAAGTCGATCGGTATAATAAACGATGGGTCTATCTCTTTCCTTTTGGGTGTTACAAACAAATGCACAAAGACATTATACCCTGTGGTGTAGGGTATAAAAAACAAAAGAATAAAAATTTAGTTTTCTTTAAAATCGAAAAATACGATTACCCGATTTTCAATGCTTATATCTCAAAACAATCCTTGGGTCCTTGTCTATTTTTTTTACAGAACTCAAAAATGTATACTGGAACAAAAGTTATTGAATTTTGGCCGATGGATTATGATTTTGAACCACTGTGCGGCCTATTTTACGCGCCTAACTTTTATAAATATATGGGTGTGATTTTTTGTGGATGTAGAGTGACAATTTATATAGTACACAAATATCGAAATATGCACTAATATATCATAATTTTCTCAATATGGTACTGCACTTCTAAGTAAAGTCGACCACCTCGCTATAAAATAAAATAAATAATATTTGAAGAGCTATGTTATATTATGTGAGATCACCTAGAATATATACTGACGACATTTCCTTATTTATGTAATTTCAATTTAAATTGCAAAAGGTTTTTAGTTTTTATCGAACTATATTTTCCTCATTTCCTGTGAAACTATTTCAGATCAATCCGAGCGGAACAGTTTCCCCTTTAATTTCTTTGGCCATTAGTCATCAGGATTTTTAATTTTGTTAATTATATTTACATGTTTTGCACTTTGCTCGACTAATATTCCATTAAAGATTTTAACATAAATTTACGTAAAGCAATTAAGTTACCTTAATTAAATCTCTAATGACCTTTCAACGCACATACATACATGCACACGTATGTAAACACACACGCACACATACATACACAATGTTGCCCATCCTCTGCGATGTGAGACAACAAACACTTGTTCAAACGCAACAAAACCAAAGTTAAGGTGTTAACGCAACTTATGGCTTCTTCCTTTTGTGTATGACTATGCATGTGTATGTATGCGTGTGTGTGCGTTTGTGACCATACAAATATGTGTAGTTATTGTTGTATGACAAAGTTAAGATGACATAAAAGCCGACCACAAACTCAACAATTAAGGCTCAAACGCGAAAAGTTATAACCTACTTACATACATACGTGTGTATGCGCACACATATGGGTCACTCCGTATATGAGTGTTGAATGGAGGTCATAATATTTGAAATGAAATAGGAGAAAAGCTGATCGACGTGTATCAAGTATGTTAAACAAATTAATTTCGAAACAAAGTGAAGTGAGTAAAATGAAACCGGCCCCTCCGAAACTTATATACAATCCACCACACAGTGGTTCCAAATCGACTTTTTTAGAAATAATTTTGTAACTCGTTTACTGAAAGAGATGTCTTGACGAAATTTCGCATGCATAGAGTAAACTATTTGGAAACTTTTGAACCCGTAATGGGTATGGAGGCTATTGGGCTTGTCAAATGTTGACTGCCAAAAGTGTAATTATAAATTTCTTGTATTCCTTCAAATTGAGCATAATACGTTATACTTGATCTGGGAGAACCTATTATGTAAGTGGGTCACTTCATTCCATGTTTGGATATAGCTCCGATACAAATTTGGTCAGGTCAGACTATGATTACGAAACATACAAAAATCCTTGCCGTTTTCACTCTTTCCCCGAATTGATTTGTATTCGGTAAGAAAGTGGAGTGTATCATATAGTCGGCCCCGCCCGACTTAAGATTTTCCTTACTTGTTATGCTCTACAGCACATGGTATAATGTCTTTATGTATTTGTTTGTAACACCCAAAAGGAACCGAGATAGATATACAGGTCGTCTTAGAATCACGTTCTGTGTCGATTTAAAAATGTCCGTTTGTCTGTCCGTCCATCTATTCTTGTAATCACGATACAGGTCGCAATTATTGTCAGATTCTAACCAAACTTGACAAACAATTTTTGCATGTCAAGGACGGACGCTATTTAATTTGAAGCAAATCGGTTCGGATTTAGATATAGCCCCCATACAAATGTTGCTCCCAATTTCACCTTTTCTGCTCTAGAAGCAACATAATTTGAGCGATTTTGATCAAATTTTGCACAATACTTTATATCTAAGTTAGAAATATCTGTGGTGAAAATGGGTCAAATCGGTTCAGATTTATATATTGCTCCCATACAAATGGCGTTCACGATTTTCACCGAATAGTCAGCCCCGACCGACTTTAGCCTTTCCTTACTTGTTTTTTCTTGCATTCATGCGAGGAGCACAATACCCATTTGTAAAAGATCTGTGGCTAAATGTACAAGTTAGGACCCCCTATGTAGGCGCAATATCATTTTTTGACGCAAGAGAGCTTCTACATTTATCCATAGATATTCTTCAAGTAGACCTTTCTTATCAATGTAGACCAGATGACTTACATGGGACTGAAATGGGCCATAAGGGATACAAATGGTTCAGATGATACACCAAAAACATGAAATTCGGTTTGCAAAGAGTGATTTTTTTGAGGTTAGGATTTTCATGCATTAGTATTTGACAGATCACGTGGGATTTCAGACATGGTGTCAAAGAGAAAGATGCTCAGTATGCTTTGACATTTCATCATGAATCGTCTTACAAACGAACAACGCTTGCAAATTATTGAATTTTATTATCAAAATGCGTGCTCTGTTAAGAAAGTTCATTGCGCGCTTCCATTTTATGGTCAGTTTAATCGACCCACTGAAGCGGCTATTCGGGCTATTGTGACTAAATTTCGCACCAAATTTACATTGTTGGACATTAAACCACCAACACGCTTACGTAGAGTGCGAACTGAAGAAAATATCGCAGCTGTATCGGCCAGTGTTAATGATGACCACCAATTTTCGATTCGTCGCCGTTCGCACCAATTGGGTCTCTGTTACTCAAAAACGTGGAAATGCCAAAATTGGACTAAGCGGATGGACCACCTAAGACGCAGCCGCGGTCAACATTTAAATGAAATTATCTTCAAAAAGTAAATGTCATGGACCAATCTAACGTTTCAAATAAAGAACCGATGAGATTTTGCAAATTTTATGCGTTTTTTAAAAAAAAAAAGTTATCAAGCTCTTAAAAAATCACCCTTTATATCCATCTAATTGCGTAGGCACGTAAAATGGTGGAATTTTTCGAAATTTGTACTTTTTAGGGATACAATTGGAAAACAGGGATAAAAATGGTACCAACCAAACCGTTGAAGTTGAAATCATGAAATTCGATTTATGCATTCACCTGACTGTGTAGACGCGAAATCATTGTTTCATTTTTCGAAATCTGTACCTTTAGGCGGAAAATGAGGCGAAAGGGGATAAAAAATGGTACCAAACAAACGGTTGTAGTTAGAATAGAGAAATTCATTGTATACATTGCTCTGACTGCGTAGACACGAAAAATAAAGATATTTGCTATTCGATCAAAATGGTATAAAATTAGTACCAATCAAACGGCTCGAATTTTTTCGAATCAAAATGAAAAAAAAAACTGGTACCAAACAACCGGCTCTAGTCAGAATTACGAAAGTGGGTCTGTACATTCCACTGTAGGCGCGAAAAACAATGGATCTTATCGCATCAAAATGGTAAAGACATTTGGTCTGTAGCTGGATTCAAAAGGATAAAATCGATCCTGAGAAATGAGTGAACAATCTGCGGGTAATACTGAGGAATGCACCCCGTAGTGGAGGGTGTTTAAAAATTGTATACCCTCCACCTCCAAGAGGGGGGTATACTAACTTTGTCAATCCTTGGAATATCGACCTGGGACACTATAAAGTATATATATTCTTTATCGTGATAAAATTCTAAGACGATCTAGCCATGTCCGTCCGTCTGTGCGTCCGTCCGTCTGTTCACAGCACGATAGCATCTAAATGAAATGAGCTAGGAGGTCCAAATTTGACACAGGTATGTCCTATAGTTGTAGATCGGTGGGGATTGAAAGTGGGAGAAATCGGCCCAGAGGGAAACATTTTTCCCTCACAAGGACTGAAAGTAAAGAAAATGGTACCAACCAACGGCTGCACCTAAAATTATGAAATTCGGTGTACACATTCCTCTGATTGCATAGGCACGTAAAATAAAGGGATTTTTCAAAATTCGTACTTTAAGTGGGTAAAATGGAAAAGGGGGATAAAATCGTACCAACTAAATGACCGCATCTAGAGCCATGCTATTCGGAGTATACATTCATCTGACTCAGAAGACAAGAAAAATAAATAGGTTTTTCCAAATTCGTACTTTCAATGGATACAATGCGAACAGAGGGATAAAATAAAGGGTGATTTTTTAAAAGCTATAGGAAAGTTTTTCAAAAAAAAAGACATAAAATTCAGAAAAATGCATGAAATCTTTATTTTAATCGATAGTACGGTCCATATAATTTAATGTTTGAAGATTATTTCATGCAAATGTTGACATTGACTGCGCCTCAAATGGTATATCTGCTTAGTCCAATTTTGGCATTTCCACGTTTTTGAGTAACAGAGGCCCAATTGCTGCGAACGGCGACGAATCGATAATTGATGGTCATCATTAACACTGGCCGATACAGCTGCTATATTTTCTTCAGTTCGCACTCTACGTAAACGTGTTGGTGGTTTAATGTCCAACAATGTAAATTTGGTGCGAAATTTAGTCACAATAGCCCGAATAGCCGCTTCAGTGGGTCGATTACACTGACCATAAAATGGAAAGCGCGATGAACTTTCTTAACAGAGCACGCATTTTGATAATAAAATTCAATAATTTGCAAGCATTGTTCGTTTGTAAGACGATTCATGGTTAAATTATAGACCAAACTGAAGATGTTTAACAAAACACGAAACGTGCGTCAGCTGTTTAAACCAGTGTTGCCAAAAAGATAATAGCTAAAAAATCACCCTTTATTGCTAACTAAATGGCTACAGCTAGAATGATGAAATTCGGTGTGCACATCCCTCTAGTGGCGTAATAACTCATATAAAGCGATTATCGAAAATCGTACTTTTAATGAGGTAAAATGGGGAAATTGTGATAAAAATGGTACCAACCAAATGACCGCAACTAGAATCATGGATGTATACATTCATCAGACTGCATAATAAAAAGATTTTTCCAAATTTGTTTTTACTTTTACGGTAAAAATGTCTAGAATGATGAAGTTAGGTTATCTTGAACTGTAAACGTGAGAGACAATGGATTTTCAAAATTTTTACTTTTGGAATTAAAATAGGATGGAAATACAACCAACCAAAGGGCTGTAGCTGAAAATACACCCACTATCCCCCAATATTTAGGGTATTCAGGCTTTTTTGAACATTGCTGCCTTATATACATATATTTTTTTGAATTGACTTGAAGCAGTATTTCGATATATAGTATAAACATATTGGTTGCCTAGCCATATAAGCGTGATTTCAAATTATAAATTATTATAAAATTTTATATTATTATTGTTTTAATATTATTATTTGTTTTGGTTTGACAATATGAAAAACCAGTAAGGAAAGGCTAAAGTCGGGCGGGGCCGACTATATGATACACTCCACTTTCTATCAGAATACTATTCAATTCGTAAAAAGTGAAAACGGGAAGAATTTTTGTATGTTTCTTAATCATAGGCTAATATGTCCTCGTTCAATTTGTCAAATCGAAAAGAATATTTGTATCGAGACTATATCCAAACATAGAATGAAGTGACCCATTTCACAATAGGTTCTTCCAGTTCTCAATTTTAAGTAATTCGATGAAAATACGTGGTTTCTGGGCGGAAAACTCAAATCGGGAGAGAAATCCGTATGTGGGCTATATCTAAATCTGAACCGATCTGGCTTATTTTGTCTGTTTCATGGGTGTTTCTAGTTTAAATAGAAGATGTTTTGCCAATTTTGAAGAAGATCTGTTAAAATATGTGGTATCTAGAGTGAAAAGAGTCAAATCGGGAGTGAGATTCGTATGGGGGCTATATCTAAATCTGAACCGATCTGGCTCATTTTCACCGTGGGTTGAAATATAAGATGTTTTGCCAATTTTGAAGCACATCTGTTAAAATATGTGGTTTCTACAGCAGAAAAAGTCAAATCGGGAGTGAAATTCGTATGGGGGCTATATCTAAATCTGAACCGATCTGGCCAATTTCCACCATAGGTGTTTCTAGTTTAAATGTAAGATGTTTTGCCAAGTTTGAGGAAAATCTGTTTTAATATGTGGTATCTAGCGGGAAAAGAGTCAAATCGGGAGTGAAATTCGTATGGGGCTATAGCCAAATCTGAACCGATTTTCTTCAAATTAAATAGCGTTCGTCCTTATCCCTAAAAACTTTGTTGTGCAAAGTTTCATTTGGTTCTGGCTACAATTGCGACCTGTACTTTGATTACAAGAATAGATGGACAGACGGGCGGACATCGTTAAATCGATTCAAAAAGTGATTCTAAGTCGATCGGTATAATTAACAATGGGTCTATCTCGCTTCCTTTTGGGTGTTACAAACAAATACACAAAGACATAATACTCTCGTGGAGTGTATAAATAACATTTCCTGCAATGTAACTGCACTTCTACGAAAATCGACCGTCTCTGTATAATGCGATCCATGGTGGAGGGTATATAAAGTTCGGCCCGGCAGAACTTAACGTCGTTTTCACTTGTTAAAATTAAGCTTTCAACTTATTTTTAATTTAAAAACAAAATTATATTGTTCTTCAATTAAAATCATATACATCAGAATCTTTCAGAAATATTCATGTGACATAAATTTATTAATGTTAAAAATAAGACCAGGCTTCCACGTGTCTGAAACCTCAAAATACCCTCTAAAACTTCCTCAGAAATTGACAGCGTTTCCGGCCATTATCTACGCATACACGTGCTGTGCTGCGCCTTATCTCTATGAATGACGAGGACTGCCATGGAAATAGGTCTAAGCACTACATAATTTACCTAGACACTAATTTACTTACCGCACGCCCATGCAAACACACACACATTTAATAAAACTTTGATGCATGGATGTGTGCGACTGTTTGTGTGCCTGTGTATGTGGTCTATACATATTTACTTTGATGGATATATGAGTACATATAGTAAATTTTAAATTGAAAACTCACACCAACGAACTAACACAAAGCTATGCATACGCACACACACACACTTTAGCATGTCACAAACTTACACACATTGTTAGCCAAATCGCCTCTAAAAGTGTGAGTGAAAGTAAGTGTGTGTGTGTGTGCTGGGAGGGGTGTGTTTTGTGGCATCATCATCATCACATAGACATGGTGGCGACTAACAATGAATGATGATGAACGAACCATTCGCTGGGCGAGTGTGCGTGTCTCCATGGCTCACTCTGTGTTTGTGTGTATGTGTGTGTGGGTTAATATTTAACATAACTTTTCATTTTTGTAGAGAAATTTCTTCGCAAACTGATTTCTGGCTACATCTAGTGTTGCGGGCAGGTTGGGGTGGCTTAAACTGTCTCCAATATTAATAAAATGAATATTTTTGTGGTTTCCCAATGTCCTATTTCAAGAAAGGCACTAATTTTAAAATACAATTATAAAAGTTTGACTTTATTAATAGGTTTCTTACTTTTCATAGGGTGGTTCTCAAACAGGACGGGTAGTTTTTAACATTAACTATAAAACAAGTTGCGTGTGAGGCTAATGCTTTGGGTGTGGGAAACAATATCGTTAATATGGCTTCCGTGGGTAGCATCGAAAGTTGGACTCTGACCCATAGATCGGCCAGAATATGAACTATGACAGGGGTTATGTTTACTTTGAAGGCAGGGGTCATTTGAGGCTACTATTCAAATGGTATGTACTATTTCAAATCGATATATTTTCAGACAATAATGAACATTTGTCAACATTTTGATTTTGTATTTTATATTACAAACATAAATTAAATGTTAATTCAATGAGCGTCAATTTAGCGAATTGAAATCAGGCAATAATTATAAATAAAAGGAGAATTATTAAATAAGGGAGGAGAAGTCTGCATCATTATTTTTGTATACACTCCACGAGAGTATTATGTCTTTGTGCATTTGTTTGTAACACCCAAAAGCAAGCGAGATAGACCCATTGTTAATTATACCGATCGACTTAGAATCACTTTTTGAATCGATTTAACGATGTCCGTCCGTCCGTCCGTCTGTCCATCTATTCTTGTAATCAAAGTACAGGTCGCAACTGTAGCCAGAACCAAATGAAACTTTGCACAACAAAGTTTTTCGGGATAAGGACGAATGCTATTTAATTTGAAGAAAATCGGTTCAGATTTGGATATAGCCCCCATACGAATTTCACTCCCGATTTGACTTTTTTCACCCTAGCTACCGCATATTAAAACTGATTTTCCTCAAACTTGGCAAAACATCTTACATTTCAACTAGAAACACCTATGGTTAAAATTGGTCAGATCGGTTCAGATTTAGATATAGCCCCCATACGAATTTCACTCCCGATTTGAGTTTTCCGCTCCAGATATCACATATTTTAACAGATTTTCTTAAAATTTGGCAAAATATCTTATATTTGCATGAGAAACACCCAGGATGAAAATGAGTCAGATCGGTTCAGATTTATATATAGCTCCTATAAAAATTTCTCTCCCGACTTGATTTTGCCGCCCCAGAAACCACGTATTTTCATCGAATTACTTAAAATTGAGAACTGGAAGAACCTATTGTGAAATGGGTCACTTCATTTCATGTTTGGATATAGCCGTGATACAAATATTCTTTTCGATTTGACAAATTGAACCAGAACATATTAGCCTATGATTAGGGAACACACAAAAATTCTTCCCGTTTTCACTTTTTCCGAATTGAATTGTATTCTGATAGAAAGTGGAGTGTATCATATAGTCGGCCCCGCCCGACTTTAGCCTTTCCTTACTGGTTTCATAATGTTTATGGGCTCGCCCGGGAGCAGAAATTGAGTTCGTATGTTGACTTTTGACGTCTAGTCGTTATATAAGCATTAATCCATTAAGTTCAAAACTCGAATCTATATCAGTATTTTATAAGGACGTAATAATAGCAGGTGACTTCAACAGCAAAATTCTATAGGGTGTTTTTTATTGGGGTATAGAACTTTAAGTTGGCATCACTTTTTTAACTGGCGGCCATTTTGTCAGCTGTCAAGTGATTAATATTTAGTTTGGTTTGCCATTTCATCATGAACAGGTTGACAAAAGAACAACGCTTGCAAATCGTGCAAATTTATTTCGAAAGTAATGGTTCAGTTCGCGAAGTTCACCGGCGCTACATGCCACACAGCGCACGTCACAATCGAATTATTGAAGGAAACATTCGATGAGCGCATAATTTCGCGGAATGGACCTGTCAATTGGCCACCAAGATCGTGTGATTTGACACCATTGGATTATTTTCTTTGGGGATATGTGAAGTCGCTCGTCTACGCCAACAAACCAGAAACGTTAGGGGACATGGAAGCCAACATTCGTGGCGTTATTGAAAATTGGACCTGTAGAATTGGCTATATTCGAGCCAGCCGCGGCGGCCACATGCCCGAAATCATATTTAAACATTAATGGCATAAAATTATCCTTCCAATAAAGCCAAATTGATGGACGTTAAAACGATTTTCTTGTGTTTTATTTCAATTCGAAGTTCTATACCTCAATAAAAAACACCCTTTAGTTGAGACTAATCTTACTAATGCCATGCGTACGATGAATTTAACAACCGTAATTCTCACACACCAACTCACTTATCTACAACTATTAATTCTTTATTAGATTTACGTTATGTTATGTAAATGTAAACAAAATTCTTTAAAAGGCATTTTTCTCATATAGTTCACCCATAAATATTGGTAACAAAACATTTTCAACATTTTAATTACAAGTACTTTTTGCCGGCGTTCTTGGCTATTGATTGCTATTTACAAAAATTTTGTGTATTTCTGATTTTTCTTCTTCTTTTGTATTTTTCATTATGAAAACACCAAACAAAAAATTCAGAAAAAATATAGGCATATTCCCTGATCGATTCCAAACATATCCTGAAAAGTTCAGCTTGGAGAAATAACGGGTTGTATTAAAAAAAACATTTACTATTTGTAGTCGCCCGATAAAAGTATTTTCATAAAATAATATATCTTCGCCTCTGGTGTTTTTCTTTGAATAATACATGGACTTCCTTTAATTTGCACAATACCAGTTTTTTCTGAATAGACCATTTTCCAATTTCAACACAGTCTGTTTTTAGCTAAGCATACACAAACTGTATGTTATGAACAATCGTTCAGAAAATACTTTTTTTCGGGCGACTACATTTAGAAAATGTTTTTTTTAATTGATCAGGGAATATGCCTCTATTTTTTCTGAATTTGTAGGTTTGTGTTTTCATAGTAAAAAATACAAAAGAAGAAGAAAAATCAGATATACACAAAATTTTTGTCAGTAGCAGTCAATAGTGAAGAACTCCGGCGAAAAGTACTTGTAATAGCCTTTAAAAAGCCATCATTCTTTGAATTGTGCCCATGCGTTTTCTGACTACACCATTTTCAATGTTCATACCTCGGCACGTTTTTCTTGATTTTTCTAATTTTCAAATGGTCCTATCTTTTGAAAAAATTTCGGTTTTTATTTTAATACGTGTAATATTTTTAACAGTAGAATATGTCTGCCAAAAATCGTTAAAATCAGAGTCGTGGTCGTATTTTGTTACGAAAATCGTTCGGTTTGATATGGAATGAACAATATACAGAAAGTTAGCAAAATCTTCGTGAAATATCGATGTGTGTCCATTTGACCTTTTTAATTCATCTAATGAAAACCACAATATTCCCCAACTATCTCACCTATCTACCTAAAATGAAAGCTTGGATTGTTTTATGACTACCCACAAAATATTTCGGTTGTAACTCTTATTTTCGCGTAGCGAAATCGATTTTATATAACCTCTAAAAATCATGTTATCGTCACTAGCAGAAAACCTTTTACAAAAACTGGGTATTTCCACGTTAACCACTTCTTCTCACTCCTTATTTCGTCAGACTTGGATTCTCCGTGCCAGCAATTGGCTGAAACCCAAACTCTTGCTTTAGGTAACGTATGTATAATAATATCTACTGTACGCGCATATCACTCGAATTCAACCTGAATCAATAACACTACTCAACAAAATGAAAAAAATTTCATGTACTCCGGATGCGATAATTTTTTCTGTGTAGATAACCTTGACATGAGCTCGAAAAACGCAATAAAAATTTTTTTTTTCGTTTGTTTTTTTTTTTTTTATTTTTTTTATTTTTTTTTTTTTAATTTTAAACATTTTTTTTTGGTTAATTTGTTTCGTCCGGCATAACTCGGGAACCACTAGCCCGATTTAATTGAATTAAATTTAAAATTGCAATTCCCTTAATCTTTTCATATATTGTTTTCCTATACAAGCAACAGTTTCCAAGTTAAAAATGAATATATAAAGGAAAAAACTTTTTGCCTAAAGATTTAAATTTTTTTTTTTAAAAATCCATAAAAAATCCAAAATGAAAAAAAATGTCAAATCTTATTACTTTTACGTAAAGTCACATAACCTATGAGCAAAATGAGACAAAGATCATGAAAATCGATGCACGCGTTTCGCTTTTATTCGCAATTGAGTAAAGGTATGAATTTCAAAAATTTGCTCGACATATGCACAACTTTGTCTATGGTAAGGTTTTTTCTTTTTTTTTATTCTCAGAATTAACAAAACGGAATAAACAAAGGGTTATTTAATTTTTATGATTGCGTAAGCAAAGTAATAAACGCTAATAAATGTGCGTGAACAATTAAAAGGAAAAAAGGAAAGGGGACTTTTTTAATTATTTGGGTTTTCCGTTGGCTACCTGTATGATTTTTTTACAGAAATGCAACCCACATTTAAGGGTGGTCATTATTCGGAAAATTTAAGACTCACACATGGTGAAACAGGTATGTAGCCACCGTAAAAAAATATACACCCATTTATAAGTACCTGTCAGTAAAATACTAAACAATACACAGTATAAATAGGTCTTCATTGATCGATTTTACTCATTCAACAAGTGTCGACGAACGCGATAGTTAAAATGAGCAAACGTTCGCGAGGATTTGAATGCAATACCAATCCAAGTAATTTTTGTTACATGTGCGCCATGCTCGTCACTCACATCGCCCAGGTTGTCCGGAAATAAGTCCAAGTGCGAGTGTAGAAAATGTATCTTAAGCGACATATTTGCTCTAATTTTTTTATAATTTTGGAGTAGTTGTTCGACGATCTCTCTGTAATTTGAGCTTTTGTTGTTTCCAAGAAATCCGGAAACAATTTGCCGAAATGAGTTCCAAGCTGCAGCTTCATTTGGTGATAAAATGTGCTCAAACTGTTGGTCTTGCAACAACTTTTTAATTTGCGGACCGTCGAAAACGCCTTCCTTAATCTTTGCCGATGAAAGGTGAGGAAAATGGTTTTTAAATAGGCGAACGCTTCGCCATCTTTGTTGATAGCTTTCACGAAGTTTTTTATGAGTCCGAGCTTTATGTGAAGAGGTGGGAGAAAAACATTTTCCTTTTTTATGAGTGGTGTATATTTCACGTTGTCGCTGCCGGGGATGAAGTTAACTCTTTCTGTCCAACTCCTCCTGGTGTAATGATGTTGACGATCGCGGCTGTCCCAAAGGCAGAGAAAACAACAGTACTTTGTGAATCCACCTTGTAATCCACAAAGGATACCGATAACCTTAAGGTCGGCACAAACTTTCCAATCGTGCCTCTCATAGTTAAGGCACTTTAGTAGATTGTCCATGACTTCGTATGTTTCCTTGGTGTCAACGGCATGAGCAATTGGAATCGAAGGTTTCTTGTTGCCGTTGTGCAGTAAAATTGCTTTAAGGCTCTGCTTGTTGCTGTCGATGAAAAGACGCCACTCTCCTGGATCGTAAGAGTACCCGAGTTCACCAAATAATCCGGGAATGTCCTTACAAAAACAGATGTTGTCTTTTTTTGTGTAGTACCTTGCGTATGGTTCATGACGCTTCCTGTAGATTGTTGTCACCACACCAGGAGCCAAGAAACCGAACTGTTGCATGCGCGATGCATGCAACTCTGCATCTTCCTTGGAGAGTTTCAATTCTCTAACCCAATCGTTCAGTTTTGCTTGGGAACATAAGCGTTGACCTCCATGCAATGTATATGTTGACTCGCATTCTGATGTGGTTTCTACTGTCTCCGGATCTGATGTTGGATGTATCGCCTCATTATTAGATGCCGATCTTGAAACGGACGGTTGCGGGTCCACTGGTTCTTCGGAAAATGGCACTGGAAAATTCACTGTTGAAACAGCAGCGTAAGTCCATCGTATATTTTTTCCCACGCCTGTTTTTTTGCTAAGACAGAAGTAGCAACCTGTTACATGGCAAAGCGGAGCTCTCCAAAGCATTGGCATGATGATTCTCGGCTGTCGTCTGAAAGAATTTCAATAATAAGTTATATATGTTCTTGAATTTCGTTGTACGTAGCACCTTGGACATAGAGCACTTGGTGTCCACCGCTCATCTATGTTTGAGACCTTTAAATTGAAGCTCTCTTCAAATGAATCTCTCAATTTAGGTGAAAAACAACGCTTGTTTTTTTCAGAAACGTATTCTCCGCACATGTAACAAAAATTACTTGGATTGGTATTGCATTCAAATCCTCGCGAACGTTTGCTCATTTTAACTATCGCGTTCGTCGACACTTGTTGAATGAGTAAAATCGATCAATGAAGACATATTTATACTGTGTATTGTTTAGTATTTTACTGACAGGTACTTATAAATGGGTGTATATTTTTTTACGGTGGCTACAAACCTGTTTCACCATGTGTGAGTCTTAAATTTTCCGAATAATGACCACCCTTAAATGTGGGTTGCATTTCTGTAAAAAAATCATACAGGTAGCCAACGGAAAACCCAAATAATTAAAAAAGTCCCCTTTCCTTTTTTCCTTTTAATTGTTCACGCACATTTATTAGCGTTTATTACTTTGCTTACGCAATCATAAAAATTAAATAACCCTTTGTTTATTCCTTTTTGTTAATTCTGAGAATCAAAAAAAAAAGAAAAAACCTTACCATAGACAAAGTTGTGCATATGTCGAGCAAATTTTTGAAATTCATACCTTTACTCAATTGCGAATAAAAGCGAAACGCGTGCATCGATTTTCATGATCTTTGTCTCATTTTGCTCATAGGTTATGTGACTTTACGTAAAAGTAATAAGATTTGACATTTTTTTCATTTTGGATTTTTTATGGATTTAAAAAAAAAAATTTAAATCTTTAGGCAAAAAATAAGTTTTTTCCTTTATATATTCATTTTTAACTTGGAAACTGTTGCTTGTATAGGAAAACAATATATGAACAGATTAAGGGAATTGTAATTTTAAATTTTTTAAAATTTAATTCAATTAAATTGGGCTAGTGGTTCCCGAGTTATGCCGGACGAAACAAATTAACCAAAAAAAATTTTTTAAATTTTTTATTGCGTTTTTCGAGCTCATGTCAAGGTTATCTACACAGAAAAAATTATCGCATCCCGAGTACATTTTGACTGTTGACTAGTGTAATAGTTTAGAATATACTTCAAAAAATCCCATATAAAATTCACCCATGAAACTGCAGATTCCAAAACTGTTTCCAAAGAACAGGTATCTGTTCTAATTTTACGTAAATGAACCTGTTGATTTTGGAACAAACTCGAACAAAAATAATCAATGCTAGAACTAAAAGTATAACGAGTTCTGTAGCAGTACAAGTTTTACATCAACCGGTTCTTTGCAATCGAAAATTTTGCTGGGAAGTTTGTCAATATACCAATGCCAAACGTGGAAACTGATTTTTATTCAAATCAAGCTGTTTAACAGAATGACTTCATTGTTCAATGGCTATTAAATCTAATTCTATCGGCTACGATGACGTTAATCCCAAATTCATTAAAATTATTATACCGCAACTATAATAAAACACTTAACACATCTTTTCAATACCGTTCTCACTTCAAGTTTTTTCCCAACGGCATGGAAATGTTCCAAATAATAGCAATTTCTAAAAGTGTAATGAATTTAGATCCATTGCAATACTTTCCCAGAACATGTCCAATAGTACGAATTACTAACAGACAGACAATCTGGATTCAGGCTCAGTTTATTATAGCGCAAAATTCAAGTCGGTTCGACTACCCGTATGGATGTTATATCGTTTTTATTGTAACCAAAGTTTAACATTGTCGAACGTTAAATTTCAGAGTATTCCGATCATCCGTATATAAGTTGCAACAACTTAAATTTAACGTAGGTTAGGGTGATTTCTGTGGGAGGTACTAGAAGGGGCGTGACAAACCCCTCCACCTTATGTACGCTTAAAGTGTTATAAAAACTGTATACCAAAATATAGCTGATTCCGAATATCCATGTGGAAGTTACATTAGTTTTAATTTAACATAGGAATATGGGTCATTTGTGTGGCAGGTGAAGGGGCGTGGCAATTTCGACCATCTTCGAACTTAAACTAAGTTTGGGAAAAATATTACCATGTGCAATGCTTGAATTGATTCCTTAGCTCCTATCGAGAGTTGGTTGGTGTACACGAACCAGACGGACGGAGGGGCATGTAGCTCTTGTCTTAAAGAACAAAAATTGTGAACATATAATATAAAAAACTTCATCTTCAAGGTCAAATCGCACAAAAAATTATTTTTAACCTTTTCCTCTGTTCAAGTCCATAGGTAGCAAACCGTTCAAGGAGACATCCAGTACAAAAATGTACCTCCGATTTCAATAAACAACTTTCTAGAACATATGAACTTCCTAGGAATGATTCTTAGGTAGGAAAAACATATCTTGCATGACTGTTTCTGTTAATGGTCAGTAGGGCTACAGTGCGTATGAGTGATATTATCCTTAATCAACAGCACGTATACGCAACCTACACTCGCTACAGCCTATAAGATTTGCTCGACTGTATTTGCGATTTTGACCTTATTGATTTTATATGTTCACAATTTTGTTCTTTATGACAAGAGCCACAACTTTGGCTCAGAGAAAAAATTAAAATTCAAAACGGTTTGCAAGATATGTGCCAGGAACCTGTGCGTTGGGAAATGATGAGACGCAAGTAGAATTGGCTTGGTCACACCCTTCGCAAGCCTACAGATGAAATAACTCGCACAGCCATTGAGTGGAACCACCAGGGTAGCCGGAGAGAGAGAAGACCAGCACATATTTGGAGAAGGCAACTGATTATAAATGAGCATAAATCATCAATAAACATTATCTCGTACTGATCACTTAAAAGGTTAATTATACCCTACACCACAGGGTATAATGTCTTTGTGCACTTGTATGTAACACCCAAAAGGAAGCGAGTTAGGCACATTGTTAAGTACACCGATCGACATAGAACCACTTTTTGAGTCGATTTAGCAATATCCATCTATTCTTGTAATCAAAGTACTGGTTGCAATTGTCGTTAGAACTAAATGAAACTTTGCACAACGAAGTTTTATGGACGATCGCTATTTAATTTGAAACAAATCGGTTCAGATTTAGATACAAATTTTACTCCCGATTTTACTCTTTCCGCTCTTGAAACCACATATTTCAACAGATTTTCTTCCAATTTGGCAAAACGTCGCATACATTTACTAGAAACAGTTCTGGTAAAAATGGACCAGATCGGCTTATATATAGCTCTAAAAATAGCATATTTGAACAGATTTTCTTCAAATTTGGCAAACCAGCTCATAATTCAAATAATAACATCAGTGGCGAAAATGGACCACATCGGTTCAGATTTATATATAGCTGCCATACAAACGTCTCCTCCGATTTGACTCTTTCCGCTCTAGAAACCACATATTTTATCAGATTTTCTTCAAATTTGGCAAAACAACTTATATTTCAACTAGAAACAGCTCTTGTAAAAATGGTTCAGATATATATATAGCTTCAATACAAATTTCGCCAACGAACTGATTATTTCCTCTCTAGAAGTAACACATTTTAAAAAATTTTCTTGTAAGTCGGCACATCAGCTAATATTTGAAACAGAAACATCCATGGCGAAAGTGGGTCACATCGGTTCAGACTTATATATATATTTAACATATTTCCTTCAAATTTGGGAAAGCGTCTTATATATCAACTAGAAAACCTATGCTAAAAATGGGTCAGATCAGTTCAGATTTATGTATAGCTCCCATTCAAAGTTTGCGTTCAAGTTTTCTTACAAATGCAAAATTTGTAGTACATTCTTCTCTTATCACCCGGTTCAAATGTAACGACGTTTTTATACCATACACCACAGGTTGTGATGGTGTAGGGTATAATATAGTCGACCACGCCCGACTTCCTTACTTGTTTTAATTTTACTTTAAGACAAATTTTAATATGAATATGCACTTGGTAGTCTGAAAGTCTGAAAAACGAACAATTTGCTATGCGTTGCTTATAATATTTCTAATAAGTTCATTTTGTTAAACAACATCAAAACACATTGCTTGAATTCTTTCTATTGCTCCCAACTGCTCATTTCCTGAGAGAAATGGACACCCTATTAGCAATTCTTCATTGCTACAAGGAATTTGAAAAACTGTGCTTTCCGTGTTCCTCAAATCTGGAACCAATTTTCCTTCTTTCAAAGCCATAGCAAATAGTTCATTTACGAGAAATGGGGAAGTAAATTTACTTAAAAACATTTCTTTGGTTCTCATGAAAAATTCTTACAATTGAGTAAACTCACACTTATGTGGAAGAGCATTTCCATGGTTTTAAGTAGGAAAAGAACTCAGAAATTTTTTGAATGAAAATATTCCATTAAGGAAATTTTAACTTAAAATTGTGCTTTTTCCTAAAATTAAGTTAAAATGTTTACTGAAATTTATGCCGAGTTCTACATACATTTAAGTATTAATGCAACTTATAAAAAATCATTCGAAATTGGGTAGAAATTTCTTGAATATTAATCTAAGAAGCAATTCTCGTTCGTTTGCATAGACTTATTACTTAAATACTTCAAGTGTTTTTCTAAACAACCACTGCAAAGGCGCCTATCTTGCCTTCGCAGTAATCGTGGAGTAATATCTCAACTCTTTATGGCAGAGGTATCATGTCTTTGTGTATTTGTTTGTAACACCTAAAAGGAAACGAGTTACACCCATCGTTTATTATACATATCAGCTTAAAATCACTTTCTGAGTCGATTTAGCAATGTCCGTCTGTTTGTCTTTCCGTCTGTCCATCTATTGTTGTAATCAAATTACAGGTCGCAATTATAGCTCGATCTTAACAAAAATTGGCAGAAGTAAGTCTTGTGGATCAAGGACGAACGCTATTTAATTTGAGGTAAATCGGTTCAGATTTAGATATAGTCCCCATACAAATGTCGCTCTCGATTTGACTTTTTCCGCTCTATAAAGTACATATAGTACCCGATTTGCTTCAAATTTGGCTTAACACCTTATAATCTGACTAGAAACACCTGGGCTGAATGTGGGTATGATCGGTTCAGATTTAGATATATCCCCCATACAAATGTCGCTCCTGAATTGACTTTGTCCGCTCTATAAAGCACATATACTATGCGATTTTCTTCAAATTTGGCTCAACACCTTATAATCTGACTAGAAACAACTGTGGCTAAAGCGGGTTAGATCGGTTCAGATTTAGATATAGCCCCCATACAAATTTCGCTCCCAATTTCCGCCCTAGAAACCATATATTTTATCAGATTGTCTTCAAATTTTGTAAATCCTCTAGTATTTAAACTAGAAACATCCATGTCGAAAATGGGTCAGATCGGTTCAGACTTGTATATAGCTCCCGACTTAACTTTTTCCGCCCCAGAAACCACGTATTTTCAACGCATTTCTTCAATTTCTTTTCGTGGGTCATTTCATTCCATGTTTGGATATAGCCCGATACAAATATTCTTATCGATGTGACAGGTTATATTAGCGTGGGATTAGGACACATAAAAAATCCATCCTGTTTTCACTTTTTTATCGAATTGAATTGTATTCGGATAGAAAGTGGAGTGTATCATATAGTCGGCCCCGCCCGACTGTATTAGTTAAATTTGTTTTGTTAAATTGTTTTAGTTAAATTTAATTTATTTTAAGTTCTCCTTTTTCCCAGTATCAATTACTTTTTCTTTAGTTAAAGTAAAAAAATATTTGATTTAAGGAAAAATCAGCAAAATTTTCATTTTCAGCAAAATTTTAGTAAGATTTAGTAAAAATGTACTTGGTTTGGTAAAAATATACTTAGTTTTTTGAAAATTTTACTTAAATATAGTATCAATTTTACTTGGTTTTAGGAAACAATTACTTAGATTTAGGAAAATTTCAGAAAATTTTACTTAGATTTAGTAAAAATGTACTTGGTTTGAGGAAAAACTTACTGGAATTTTCCTCAGTTTGAGTAAATATTTACTTGGTTTGAGAAAATTGAACTAGAATCAAGTTCAAAGCATGTACTATTTTCAAGGAAAAGTTTGATCTTGATATGAGGAAATATTGCATTAGCGCTATACGAAGTTCAATTTTCCTAAATTTCAGTTCATTTTAACTCATTATAGGTTTCGCTTTTTTTTGAGTGTAGTTTACAAACATTTTGTCGAAGGGCTGCGTATAATTTTTTCTTTCTAATCTCGAAAACGACATTATAAATTTTTATGGATACATTTTTCATGTAATTTATTTACCAATAGTTCTCGACTGGTACTCCGGGTAAACGCCTTTAGAAATTAAAACTGTTACATTGACAGAAAATATATTTCTTGTAAAAAAGAGATTTATAAATATTGAAATAAGCTGATGAGATCTCAGACTGAGATCTTATTGGACTTAGCCTCGATAACCATCATTTTGACTTACACTGGATAATTATCCAGGCTAAGTCCAAAATTTTTAACACAAAACTATTTTTTCAAAATTTGTTTTCACACACACATTGATATTGCTTTTGGCGACAATTTTAAAAAAACTTTTTTATTTTCAGTGAAAATTTAACATTTTATTTAGATTTTTGTTATCGCAGCTCCAGTATTAAAGAAAAACAGCCTTAATGTATACTTATGCGCACTGTTTAAAATCGACTACTATATATAAATAAAATACTGAAATTGTGAAAGTGAACATGCCTAAATATTAGGCGATTGTCAGTCGCCATTAGAAAGAAGCATTTTCAGATACAGACAAAATGATAAGAAAAATATAATTTTAAAGATATCCCCATTCGCCACATTCTCCGCCCAAATGTACAAATTTCGAAACAACCCTTTTTCGAGTCTTCATTGTCAGAATCTATACAACGAATTTCATGATTTCAACTTCAGCGGTTTTTATTTTTATCCCTCTTTTTAATTATATCCCTTAAAAGTATGAATTTCGAAAAATCCCTCTATTTTACGTGTCTATGCAATTAGAGGGATGTACACTAGAGCGTACCAGGTTACAAGTAAAAAAAAAAAAGTTCGCCGTACACCTTCGAATATGAAGTATTATTGAAAGGTAGTTTCAAAAAAATTTTTTTTATTTTTTTATGCCGAACGTAGGGGTCGCGCTTTTACATTTTTCTATATAACTTCTGCATTTATAAACGGATTTTAAAGTGTGATACATCGATGTTTTTGTCCGATTTTTTTGTCTTTGAAGTCATTGAGCTCAAACATGATTCATGATTTTATGCGAGCTTTAATTTTCGATTATTAGAGTGGTACATTAGGGTAGTAGCAACTGAGAAATGATGGGTAAGTACCAGAAGGGGGTGCTTGAGCTCAATGACTTCAAAGACAAAAAAATCGGCCTCGTCGAGACAAAAACATCGATGTATCACACTTTAAAATCCGTTTATAAATACAAGTTATATAGAAAAATGTAAAAGCGCGACCCCTACGTTCGGCATAAAAAAATAAAAAATTTTTTTTTGAAACTACCTTTCAATAATACTTCATATTCGAAGGTGTACGGCGAACCTTTTTTTTGAGGTACGCCCTAATGTACACACCGAATTTCATGATTCTAGCTGTTGTCGTATCATTGGTGCCATATTTTGTCCATTTTTGTCCCATTTCGCCCGCTAAAGCTTTTATTTTCTTTGTGGTGCTTCCAAGCTACAAGAGGAATGTCCGCAACAAATTTTAACTGTATGAAAATAAGAAATTTAATTAATAAGCCAATGCTACAAATATTTGTATGATATATATATATATATATATATATATATACTTCAATTCATAAAGTAAATATAAGGAAGCAATCATAAATACCCTAAATATTGGGGGATAGAGAGATTATTTTCAGCTACAGTCGTTTGGTTGGTTGTATTTCCATCCTATTTTAATTTCAAAAGTATACATTTTGAAAATACCTTATCTCTCACGTACGCAGTTCATGATTCAACCACTTTTTGTGGCAAAAGCAACAAAATAAAGTACGAATTTGGAAAAAAATATTTTACGTGGCTATGCAGTCTTAGGAATGTATACACCGAATTCCATGATTCTATCTGCGGCCATTTTGTTGGTACCATTTTTATCCCCTTTTTCCAATTTTGCCCCCTCAAGAGTACGACTATCTAAAATCTCTTTATTTTACGTATCTACACAATTAGAGGGATGTACACACTGAATTTCATCAGTCTAGCTGTATTCGTTTAGTTGGTACTATTTTTATCCCCTGTAGCCATTGTATCCCTTGAAGGTACGAATTTGAAAAAAACGACGCAGTCAGAGGAATGTATACTCCGAATTTCAGGATTCTAGCTGCTGTCATTTGGTAGGTACTATTTTTATCCCCTTTTTCCATTTGAACCCCAAAAAGTATGAATTTTGGAAAGTTCTTTTATTTATGTGTCTACGCAATCAGAGGAATGTATATATCGAAATTCACTATTCTAGGTGCAGCCGTTAGGTTGGTACTATTTGTATCCCTTTTGCCCCATTTAACCCCTTTAAAGTACGAAATTAGAAAAAATACTTTTATATTATTTATCTACTCTATTAGAGAAATGTACACGCCAAATTTCGTGTTTCTATCTGTTGTCGTTTGAAAGGTACAATTTTTATCCCTTTTTGTCCCATTTCGCCCCCTACAAATAAAAATCACTCTATGGTGCCCTTTTATGGTATAAATGGAATGCGAATTGCAAATATCAAGTAAATACAAGCTAATATGTTCAAAAAAACATGCTGAAATACTCTAAATATTAGGGGTATTTTCAGTCCTTGTGAGGGAAAAATTTTTCCCTCTGGGCTGATTTCGTCCACTTTCAATCCCAACCGATCTACAACCATAAGACACATTTAGGAAAAAATTTAACCTCCTAGCTCATTTCGTTCGACCGCTATCGTGCTTTCCACAGACAGACGGACAGACGGACATGGCTATATCGTCTTAGAATTTTACCACGACCCAGAATATATATACTTTATGGGGTCTCCGGTGAATATTTCAAGGTGTTACAAACGGAATGACAAAGTGAATATACCCCCATCCTGGAGGTGGAGGATATAAAAATATTTATTGAATAACAGGAATTCAAGTGCATTACATTCAAAACACATAAAAAACGTTTGGTATTCGCAACCTTATGATCTGGTAGATAGATATGGAGGTTATATAGGGTCCGCCATCTAACGTTTTTTTTTTTTCAACTATTCAACCAACTATTCAACTATTATTTGTGGGGTGCTCTCAGCAGCCATTTGAATGAAATTATTTTCCATTATTAACCGGAAGGATTGTACTTTCAAATAAAAAAAGAAATTTGAGAAAATATTCAGTAGTTTTCACACATATTGTCGAGTTTTTCCGACTTTCCTTCCTTTTTAGTGAAATCGAGGCTGTCAAGAGTGAATCCTTACACAATGAGACCCACATTCATCTGTCCTATCTAGAAGGGATCTGGAGTGCCAACTCTTCTTGATTCATCTAACGATTTAGGCGATGTCTACCAAGAACGTCGTCTGCTTCCTGAATAATTCCCCGAATACTATTTACGATTCCCTAGTTTGCTTGCTCTCCACGGCTAGTTTCTAAACCTACCTCCAACGTCGATGTGTTGTCGCCATGTCGTTAATTTCACCGCTTATGGTGCATTAATAAGAAACTCTTGGTCTCCTCATCCATACACATGATAAATATTATCATGGGAATACCTTTCATCATGAAATATCCAAACTACAGTAAACCCATAAGCCTGACGTTGTCATCACATTGTGTACGATATATATAAGATGGTAGCTACAATCTCTACTTTATGGGGCGTCAACCAGCCCAAAGGGATGATTGTTCTCCGTCCCCATTGATGCGGGGCCAACAACAAACAATGGATGGCTGGCATATACATATGTGCGGCTTGTCTTTTAGTTTTCCCAAACTATGTTCCGAGGTACGTAGGTGTAGGTAGGCACCCGTGTCACTCGTGAAAAGGTATAAATTTGATTTAACAAAAGTTTTTCTCCATTATTTGGTTTATTAACAAAAATATGTTAATTTTATTAGCGGCTTTGTCTAACCAATAAATCTTATCTAACGAGAAAATATGTGGCATTAGGACCCGCGCCAACTCCTCTCCACTGCACTCGACAGCCACATGAAGACAAACTTTCATTAATTACCTCAGCATAAAACAGCAGCAAAACTTTCGCTTATCTTTGTTTATGGTTGTTGGTGGGTTCACTCGTATGTGAAACTCTTCGAAATGGTTGCCGTTTTTTTTCGACGGAGGGGGGCAGGGGGTTGGGGATATGTGGGTGTAATAAATTTTTTGCTGCGTCCCCGTTAACCTTTGAACTTGTCTTCACTATTTAAATATTCTTTGTTTAATCATTACATCACCCAGAGTCATTACAAGCAAATGAACGACAGCTTACCGCTGCTGTTGTGCATATGAAGTCTGTTTGTGCCATTAATTTTCATAAATTTCAGCAAAGACAGTGGGTTGCAATGGATGGGAAAGCATTTTAATGCCAAGAGAGATAAAGATAGAGAAAAAGAATGTGCTGTAGTAGATTTTTTCTACAGAGTGCGTCACGGAAAACATACGTTGAGTTAGTGGACGGAAGCTTAGTGGGTGGATGCTATCGGTTGTATTTAGAGATAACGATTAAATGGCCACAAATTTGTCAGGTCTGACAATGACATGCCATTATAGACTATCAACAGAACACCAACTGCAAATTTATTGCGGTATGAGGCTCATTTTTGGCTCAGTGGACAAGTCAAAAAGCAAAATTGTAGTGTTTGGAGTGAAGAGAGTCCAATTGAATGAAATGTTGACTGAAAGCATGTCTATACAAGAGGACAACAAAACAAAATCCATTTTAGGCGTTGGAAAGATATTGCTGTTCATGACTTTAAATTTCATAAATGTTAAAACAATTCAAAAGCTATATCCGTCCGTCTGTTGAAACCATGCTAGCATCTAAACGAAAAATGCGTCTTATAGTCATAGATCGGTTGGGATTGAAACTGGGCGAAATCGGCCCAAAGGGAAAAATTTTTCCCTCACAAGGACTAAAAATACATAATAACCCTTAATATTTTAGAGTAATTAAGCATATTTTTTTTAATACGTCAGCTTGTACTTACTTGATATTGGGTATGCGCATTCCCCCGATAACAAAAACGTGCACCAAAAAGTGATATTTATTCGTAGGGGGTGACATGGGGCAAAAAGGGATAAAAATGGTACATATTGAACGACAACAGCTAGAAATGCGAAATTCGGTATGTACACTCCTCTAATCGAGTATATACATAATATAAAAGTAATTTTTCATAATTGGTACTTTTAAGGGGTAAAATGGGAATAGAGGGATAAAAATGGTACCAACCAAACGGCTACACCTAGAATAATGAAATTCGGTGTATACATTCCTCTGATTGCGAAGACACGTAAAATAAACGGATTTTTCGAAATTCGTACTTTTTATGGTTAAAATGGAAAAAGGGGATAACAATACTACCAACCAAATGACTGCAGCCAGAGTCATGAAATTCGGAGTACAGATTCCTCTGACTGCGTAGACACGAAAAATAAAAGGTCTTTTCCAAATTCGTACTTTCAAGAGATACAATGGGTACAGAGTTATAAAAATATGGGATAAAAATAGTACAAACTAAATGGCTACAGCTAGAATGATGCAATACGGTGTGTACATCGCGTACAATAAAGATATTTTAGAAAGTCGTACTCTAAAGGGTGGGAAAAAATGGAATAAAAATGGTACCAACCAAGTGGCCGCATCTAGACTGCATAGACACAAATAAAGTTTTTTTTTTCATTTTTCGAGAAAATCAAAGAGTAGAAACAATTAAATAACTATGGTTTAAATTTATTTCTGGTATTCCAAATTTTCATAAAATTAAAAAAAATATATTAATAATAATAGGCCCACTTTCAACCAAGCCTCAAAATTTACAGAATAACTAGATGTTTAAATAAAAAAATCGAAGAATACAAACAATTAAAAAATAAAGTTTTTATTTAAAAAAATCAAATTTTGTATACAAAAACATTGTGAATATTTTTTTTTTTCAATATTTTTTTTTTCTAAAAATTACTGTAACGTGGTTTTCTCGTTGGCTGAGGTAAGCTCAATCGTATCCAGGGTCGTCATAAAGACCCACAAACATTACGACATAAATAACACAAGTAGTTATCATTTCCTCGGGCAATAACACAATTCGGTTCTTTATTGATGTAAAACTATGTTATAATCTACTTGTGAAAATGCAAGTATTTATAAATATGTTTCATTGAAAGTGATTCGTATTGGATATTGGCTCGCCTCTACGGGCTGAGTGGATAGTCGATTTAAGTTGATCGGGAACTCTCGTAACTCTCTTTAGCAGTCACGGAGGCAGAATATCGGAAACGAGGGATTTGTAATAGTAGATTTTGATTCGGTAGCAGTACAGGCTAATGTAAATTCGGCGTATGATGAAGATTGAATCGGGTTTCGGTAGTAAACGTGGTTACTTCGGCCGTAGACTCGGTTTGTCACGTTCGGTAGTAAAGTTGGCTGGTTCAGGTTCGGTAATAATCGGCTTCTTCAGGTTCGCGTTGACTCGTTCTTCATTACAAACTAAATATCTATTTACATTCTACTAATCTAACTACGGATTGAACAGTGGACCGAAGTCCCTGTGTTTGAACAGCGGACCGAAGTCCCTGACATTTTGACATTTACGAATATTTACGCACGGTCTTAGTTAACCACTGTAAAATAAGCACTAATAAAATAATTTTGATTTTTAGCTGTAAACATGAGAGAAATGGTGGCTAGATAAAAATAAAGCAAAATTATTCTTCATTGTGCTTTGTTGGGAAAAGTATTAATCATACTTTAAAGATGTAAATTTGTATGTTCCATTCGCCATAAAATTGAAGGTAAAAAATTATTCTTAAAAGTATACTTAAAAAAATACTGCAGATTGGCTGTAACGTTTGATTGATAGCTACTGAAATCTTATGGTTTTTTGGAATGATTGAGTGACACTTTGCTTCAAAATATTTCCGAAGGGCCATGTATAACATTGGTTAATTAAGCTTTCTAAAGTCGAAAACTACTTTAAAAAAAATTTATGGACGGTTTTTCAAATCATTTATTAAAATTTAAATTTTCACCGAAATACACTCTCATTTTGAAAATAAAAGTCCGATAGCAATGAAGGCACTTATGTTTATAGATGGTTATAAATCCTGATAATTTCGCTTTCACATTGAAACAGTGGATTAAGAATAGTCTCCAAAGTAATGAGAAACAAACTAATTTTAATATTTTAAGATGGCACAAAAACCCGACATTACAAGCAAGAAAACGTCAGTCTGATAAGTTTGTTTGTTTTGAAAAATGTACTGTTTGAAAATTTTAAATCAAGAAATGGTAATTATATTCAGTTATTTGTGTGATATTTCATCCTCTATTCGCCGCCAACTATAGTCCTCTTTTCCAGTTTTCATCATAAGACACTTTTCCTTCTTTAGTTTCTTTTGTGTATAGAGAAGATTTTAATTCTTTGAAATTTATTTACCCTTTCAGGGATTTGGCCTTTCCCTATAGAAGGACCTGTACTTTTTCCAAATCATATTACCAAACATTGCAGACAATATTTTCTTCTCGGACC
Source organism: Polietes domitor (assembly GCA_947397865.1). Taxonomy (NCBI): domain Eukaryota; kingdom Metazoa; phylum Arthropoda; class Insecta; order Diptera; family Muscidae; genus Polietes; species Polietes domitor. Next base: position 111,206,583 of record OX377622.1, read on the forward strand.
ACTCACTCGCCTTTCCACTTGCACCCACTGTTTTTAATACTTTATGTTCTGCAGCATACTCTGGGGCTATGCGCGGAGGTCTGCTTGTTTATTTTATATCTCAAATGACATTAAGACGACCACAAAATGATCTATAAGCTTAACACATACACGCATAAATGCCTTTGTTCATTTGCCTACACACCTTTGTGTACACATACATACGTACATATTCCCAACACCCAGAGATACACACACGCACATACAACCATCTCTATATGTACATATGCATACATATGTAAATTTATTTATATACATATTAAGATTGGCGCACAAATACGAACACCTTCAACGTTTGTCACTTTCGAGTAGAAACAGTTCATGGCAATTGAATAGGAACAGAGAAAATAGTAAAGCGCAAAAACTTATGCAGAATTGGAAGCAACTGAATTGTTCTTCAACATCGAAGGATATCACAGCTGTCAATATAGACATACCATTCCATTTCAATTCATTCAATTCCATAGGATCAGAGGAAATAATAACGCGCAAAAACTCATAGAGAATAGAAAGCAACTGAATAATTATTCAATATCGAGGAATATCACAACTGTCATTACACACATTTCATTCCGTCTGATTTCACTCGCTCCGATTCCATTTCAATTCATTCCATTTTCAATTCATTTCATTATACCCTCCACCTCCAGGATGGGGGTATACTAACTTTGTCATTCCGTTTGTAACACCTTGAAATATCGACCTGAGACCCTATAAAGTATATATATTCTTGATCATCATAAAATTCTAAGACGATCAAGCCATGTCCGTCCGTCTGTCTGTCCGTCTGTTGAAAGCACGCTAGCATCTAAACGAAAGGAGCTAGAATTTTCAAATTTTCCATAAATGCGTCTTATAGTCGTAGATCGGTTGGGATTGAAACGGGGCGAAATCGGCCCAAAGGGAAAAATTTTTCCCTCACAAGACTAAAAATACCCATAATAATCCCTAATATTTTAGCGTATTTAAGCATGTTTATACCCTACACCACTTCGTGGTGTACCAAACCAAATGACCACAGCTAGAGTCATGCAATTCGGAGTATACATTCTCTGACTGCGTAGACACGGAAAATAAACGGATTTTTCGAAATTCGTACTTTCAAGGGATACAATGGTACAGAGGGATAAAAATAGTACCAACTAAACGACTACAGCTAGAATGATGAAATTCGATGTATACATTCTTCTGATTGCATAGACACGTAAAATAAACAGATTTTTCGTAATTCGTATTTTTTGGGATTAAAATGAAAAAGGGGATAAAAAAAGTACCAATAAAATGACCACAGCTAGAGTCATGCAATTCGGAGTATACATTCTCTGACTGCGTAGACACGGAAAATAAACGGATTTTTCGAAATTCGTACTTTCAAGGGATACAATGGTACAGAGGGATAAAAATAGTACAAACTAAACGACTACAGCTAGAATGATGAAATTCTAATTGCGTAGAAACGTCAAGGGGGTAAAAATGGTACCAACCAAATGGGCACAGCTGGAATTATGGAATTCGGTTTATACATTCCTCTGACTGCATAAACACGCAAAATAAAAAGTTTTTTTTCCAAATTCGTAATTTTTCCTTTACGGCAAAAATTGGTTGAATCATGAAGTTAGGTTATTTTGCACTATGTACGTCTGATAATGGATTTTCAAAATTTTTACTTTTGGAACTTAAATAGAATGGAAATACAACCAACTGTAGCACCCACTATCTACCAATAGTTATGGTATTTAAGCTTTTTGAAAATATAAATGTAAAAATATTTATTTTTTGATTTGAGATAAATAATGGTTTGAAATAATAAAAATATTATATTTATTTATAAAATTATTTTTTCAATATTTGTATTTGTTTTGGTTTGGCTATATTAAAAAATTTATATTTTCCTATAATATTACTGCACTTCTACGAAAACCGACAACCTCTGTGGATTCCAATCCATGGTGGAGTGTATATAAAGTGCGGCCCGGCCGAACTTACCGTTTTTACTTGTTTTCTATTCATTACATTTTCAATAACATTAATTTTCAATTTATTTCATTTTCAAATAATTTACTTTACAAATTATTTAATTTTTATTAATTTTAATTTTCAATAAATTTCATTTTCAATTAAATTTCCAGTTTTTTTATTTAATTTTCAATTCATTTCCATTCAATTAATTTCTGTTTAATTTTTTATTTAATTTTAAATTCAATTGCTTTTATTTTCACTTAAATTAATTTTCTTCTTTTTAATTTTTTTATTTAATTTTAAATTTAATTTTCAATTCAATTCATTTAATTTTAAGTTATATTAATTTTCAATTCTTTGTAATTGCTTTAATTTCATTTATATTTCATTTTCAATTAAATTTCCCGTTCTTTTTATTTCAATTAATTACATTTTTACTTCATTTCCTTTTGAATTCAATTCATTTCATTTCGTTATCAATTCAATTCATCTCAATTTCAATTTATTTCATTTCGTTTAATTTTCAAATTATTTAATTCTCAATTAATTTTAATTCCAATTCATTTCATTTTCAATTAATTTAATTTCCTGTGAACTTATTCAAATTACGCGTACTGTATATATAGGTTCATCCATATACGGTTACATGTATGTTGTACTTTACGAGCACAATGATAAGGCGAAAGGAGAAGAAGATGAGGAGGATGATGTTGTTGCTGCTGCTGCTGATGATGATGACGATGACGATGATAATAGTAAACGTTACAAACACTTAATGAGTTACGCGTGTAAAGGTGTTCTAAGTAAACGCTTTTGGGGGTTCAATATTATTACACACAACCTGAAGGTGTACGTACCCACACTTTCGCATGTATGCGTATCTCGCTCGCTTGCTCTAAGTGAATATGTGTGGTTGCTTAAATGTGTGCGTATCCAAAATGTTATACACCTCTGTGTGTAAGAGTGTGTGCGTATGTTTGTTTTAGTATGGCATGGTTGTGGCTTTCGTATCGGGACGGTGGCAGTATCGCGCCGAGTTGACGGCTTAAATAACAATGCTCGTAAGTAATATTCATTAAGTTTTAATTGGTACCGAACAGAGGTTTTAAGATCTTCGATAATTTTGACTTATGGATAAGCAAATGCAATTACAATTCGCATTAGTTGTGTGTGTATGCGCAGTATGTCTGTCGTATGTTTGCCGTACCAGCACAATTTGTTGCCAACGGACTTGAAGAATAGCAAACAAAGGCTTATAGTTTGCTTTGCAAGGTAGACGATTATTTTTGGATTTAGAAACAAAACTACGAAAGTTGAAGAGATTCAATTCGCTCATGTAAAAAGTACCCTCCATGGAGTACATTCCACAATATTATCGACAGATTAGCAGCTGTAACTTTCACTTAGAAGTGTAGCAACATTAGGAAAATAATGATATTTTTATTATAATTGCGAAATTTATCAAATAAATTATGATGATTTTTGATTTGAACTGGGATATTGTCCTGGCTCAAGACCATTTTGCTTCTATATTTAATAGAATGCAAATTTATTTACAAATGGCATGGTGACATTTATTACTTGGCTGAAGACTACCACGATCATGATTTCGATCATGTCAAAAGTCTTTTCAAGTGGCTTCGCAGCGACTTTTCAACATCAAACCCGGCCTCTTTGAGGAGATGATTCTCACAAACGAACGAGAAGCACAACTCGCTTGCCGAATTTCCGTTTTATAATTTTTTTATGAGAAAAAAATTCAAATTCATATTAAAGACCACGCCCACTAGTAGTCCTTGTCTAAATTTGTAGACACATATATCAAAGAGAATTCAAAAAGGCAGCACTTTGCCCATTTTTAATTCCAAACTTCCCCACAGTCTGAGATGCATTTACATCGAATTTCGTGGTTGTAGTATAGCTAGGGTTTAAATTTTCCCGTACTTTTTATTTCCCTGGGAAAGGTAATTATTTTTTCGATATCTCGGTATTCCGGGGATATGACGGGAAATCGTTAACATATTGTTAACGATTTCGTGCGCGTAGAGAGGCCTGTAAAAGACGTCTACGAATTGTTCGATCAGAAACTGATACTTGCAATTTTTCAGTTAGTTTGGAGGAAGAGATAAATGGGTCTTTTTTCACGTGTCTGATTATCAAATTGTCCGTCCGATCACTTGTCTTGCGCGGTCGACCACCTCGATGTTTAACAGAAATTTTTGAAGTTTGAACTTAGCAATAATGCGACATATTGAACTTTTATGAACATTATATTTCTCGGCAATGTCTTTCTGTGATATTCCAGAAGAATAATCAGTCACAATTCGCTGTCTGAGCTGAAATCCAAATTTATCGCGTGCCATTTGAAAACGAACTCTATTTTAGCTTTAATTGAAATAAAATAGCAAAATAATACTGAATATTCCTACAAATTTCTTTACGCAGGCTTTCGAATTATTAATATGAAGAAGAACAGATAAAAAGAAATTGCAAAAATGCTGTTATTTAAAACAAAATTATTGAGTTGCATATGTTTTGTCCATACCGATTTTAATATTTATCGATAAAAATGCCGATAGCAAAGAAATGTAAACAAAAGCTGTGCATTCTGATAATTATTTACAATCTTAATGCCGTATTAATAATTATTTAAATATCATTGTCTTATTTGTGGTACAAATTTGCCAACTTACAGAGCCTGTTAAAGCCAGTCAATCTTAGTTGCATATGTTTTGGTCACCACTGTAGTTTATAACCTTCACCAGCTCAGAGAGCATCTGCATATAATTTATAAGGACTTGCATTTTACTTAGGGTCGGATTATTTGTGCGGCATGTACAACAAATAATAACTATTTAAAAGTATAAAGTAATTGTAAAACCATTTCCAATATTAAATTGTTACTGATCAGTTTTATTTTAACCAAAGCTTATGCCAATTTGTGTGAGAGGTCTTGCAATATCAATCATATTGCAGGTGTATATAACATCTATGAAACAAATTTTTCAATGGCTAATGTTCTTACTTTTATATCCTCACTCCACAGACTTTCTATCTATCAATCTAAATGGGGGTAAATCTGTTTTCTAAACAGCAGAATATTAAAATTTACAGAAATAAATAAATGCTACCCAACCCAATGTATATTTTGCTTCAATATTTTTGTTTACCCTTTTTGGATTGCAAATGGAATAATTCTTGTATTTCAAATGAAAACTTTTGAATTTCAAATGGTGTCTTTTTACTTATGACGAGTTTTGAATTACAAATGAAAAGTTTTGAATTGCAAAAGAGGGGTTTTGAATTTCAAATGATGCCTTTGAATTCCAATTGACATTTTTTGAATTTCAACTGGTATTTTTGAATTTCAAGTTATATTTTTTGAATTGCAAATGGAATTTTTGAATTTCAACTGGTCTCTTTTGAATTTCAAGTGATGTATTTTGAATTACAAAAGGTGTAGAAACAGTTAACGGGAAAGTGGACCACATGGGACTATGTTTTGATATAGCCCCTATACAAATGTACCTCCGATTTACAAAATTTCTGCTCTAAAATGCACATTTTACATCGGATCTTGATCAAATTTCTCTCACAATATTACGTTTGGACTAGAAACACCTATTTTGAAAGCCAGCGATATAGGTCAATGTTTCGGTATAGCCCCCATACAAATGGGCCCCCAGTTTACACTATTATCGCTCTAGAACCCACATTGGATCTTTATAAAATTTTGCAGATCATGTTATATTTCAATAAAGAATACCTACTTTGAAAGTGATATACAAAGGCCCACTTTTTAATGTAGCGCCCTTACAAATGGGCCCCTTTTTTATTATTTCCCCTCTGGGACCCACATTTTACATCGGAAGATTATCAAATTTTTCAGATTGTATTCAATTTCAACTAAGAATACATACTATGAAAGTCAAATATATGGGTCCATATTTTGGTATAACCTCCATACAAATTGGGCCCCCATTCTACTGTATTATCGCTCTAGAACTCACATCTTACATTATATCTTGATAAAATTTTTCAGATCATGTTTTATTTCAATAAAGAGTACCTACTTTGAAAGGGATCCATATTGGCCCACTTTTGATTGTAGCGCCCTTACAAATGAGCCCCATATTTATTATTATCTCTCTATAACCCACATTTGACATGGAATGGTTTCTAAATTTTACAAATTTTATTATATTTCAACCAGAAACAGCTACAATGAAAGTCAAATATATGGGTCCATATTTTGGTATAACCTCCATGCAAATGGGCCCCATATTGTTCTATTGCAGCTGATCATTATATATTTCAAGTAGGAATACCTGTGAATGATAACTATATAGGTCTATGTTTTTGGCACTGGCCCCAAGTTTTGTAATAGGCCCCCAACAAATGTCCGTCCGAGTTATCTTGTTATCTTATTGTTATCTTGAATTTATTTTCAGAATTTTTATTAAAACCTTTACATTACCATGGACCATATTAGTAGACCGTTACGCAAATATATAATCACCGCTCATATGCACCTTCCGATTTGTTGGTAACACTCTGGATTACAGCCAATCTTGATGAAAATAATTTAATATTTTTTACTAGGTGCAGCTACAATGAGACTGGATGACAGCGATTTTATTTGTGCCCCGCCCGACTTTAGCCTTTCCTTACTTATTTTTTTCGTTTTTTTTTTCGAATAAAACATTCAAACTTCAATAAAGAATATTATTATATTTCGCAACATACTGATATCAAGTTTTAAATGATTAAAAAATCCTCTCATCCGATTTGAAAAGAAATCCTACCGATTCAAAAAAAAAAACAATAGGAATAGGGAATAATATATGAGATAACTCCACCTTTACCTTCACTCATCATTCATTCCTTCATCCTAACTCCTAAATCTGTTACTCCTATACTATTTACGAGAATCCCAATGAGCCGAATTTAGTTGGCCTCTAGTGAACTCGTCGGTTGTGCCCACAACTGACGGACATCATCATCTACAACCTAATCTAACCTATGAAACAATAACAAATTAAATCAACTTTTTCCAAGGATGAAAAAATAATTAAACATATATCTGTGCAAAAACTACAACAAATAGCAACAACGTTTTTAGGAAATCTACGGAACAAAAGAGAACTTTTTCATTATAGTCCATTACAAGAGTACATGGGATTGAATATTTTAATAACACCACTGGTAACACTGTCTTGAGGCAATATTGACCATTTTTTAATAAGTAAGGACCCACTTTCTACTGGACCATAAAGCGCAACAAACAGTCAGTTTCCTTTTTTAACTCTTTATTTCAAATGAGCCAATTTTGAGCCTCCTGGAAAAAAAGACACAAGTTTACTTCCAATTGATTTTGTGGCCATTTTGTGCAAATTGATTGTCATTCGTCTTTAATTCCAACAAATTGCATACCAAACTGAACCATATTTCCTTTCCGGTGACTATGTTTTGGCACAAACATGACCAATACAACTCCGTTTGTTTGTGAGGCATTCATGGTGTGCGTGTCAATTATAACTGGACGTGGATCACTAAACGCATAGAACGCACATTTCACGGCAAAAGAAAAGAGAAGATTCAAAACGACTCGAAAATGCTCTATAAAAGGTCCGAAGGCGAGATGAAAGCGGAAGTGAGCCAACATTTTAAGGATGAAAAAATTATAGCTTCATTCAAGCAATAAGAGCCGGACCAGTATAAAAGAAAATAAAAAATATCATTCATCAATCCGATAAAATTCTTCCTGAACATAAAGCGGATAACTTGTGAGAAATGCAGTGAAATTGAAGATGTCTTTCGGAATCTTTCCTAAAAAAGACTTTGCATTACTTCGGTTTAATTTTACTTTTAATAAAACTCCACTTGGACAAACGTATTTGGAAATATTGCATTTGTTATCATATTTTAAAAACAACACAAATATTTCTAAAAACATATGAGTCATTCCATGTCAAGCGGTACGGTTTTTGACCTCGATAGCTGCGATTGTTTTAAAAGTTTGTATTTTTCTCATAAAATATTATATTAGTATTTTTGGAAAAAAATTATATATTTTTTACGACTTGTTTCAAAACGGTGTGTTCATTCAACCGCCATTAAATCCTGAAATACTTTACCGATTTTAATGCGTTATACCTTGATTTGAAGGCAATTTCAATTACTTTTAAAATATTGATATGGTGTGTTATAGCAGGGTTAGATTTTTTAATGTTTTTGTAATTTTAATCTTTCTCTTTTTTTTACGATTTTTTTTTTCATTTTTTTAAATCAACCAGAATTACAGCGAAAATCATCAAACTTATAATTTTTCATTAGCTCATAAAAACGAGGTATGAAAACAATGAAAAATCCACAAAAAATAGGTTATGGAAAAATTTAATTTTTTTCGTAGTGTGAGATTGCTCCATCGGAAATGTGAAAATTATATATATTTGTCATAACCTATTTATTCTTGGATTTTTCATTGTTTTTATACCTTGTATTTTTGAACTAATGAAACAATTATAATTTTGATGACTTTTCATTGTAATTCTGGTTGATTTTGTAAAAGGAAAATCGAATAAAATCGTAAAAAATAGACCTAAGCACACTACTTTAAAATTTTAACAAAAAGAATCGTTTCGAAAATCAAAATAGTAGAATTAAAATTGCTAAAACTTTTAAAATCTAACCCTGCTAAAGCGTAAATATTTTTGTGGTTTAAAGTGATTGTAAAAACATTTTCAAATATCAAATTTGAAAAGATTTTGACTTCCCGTGTGAATGTTACACAAGATTTATTATTTAAGTTTATGTCATTTTGTGTGGGAGGTACCAGAAGGGGTGTGTCAATATCGCCCATATTCCACACGAATGCAGCAGCTGTAAAAGCATTGCCAAATATCAAATTACATAGTATTCCGATCGTTATGGAAGTTATAGCAGCTTTAATTTTACGTAGTTTAGGGTGATTTGTGTGGGAGGTACTGGAAGGGGCGTGGCAAAAACCCATCATATTTAGTACACTTAAAGCGCTTATAAAAACTTTATCAAATACCACAATATGAGTGATTCCGAATATCTGTGTGGAAGTTACAACGGTTTTAATTAAACATAGGACTATGGTCCATTTGTGTGGGAGGTACCAGAAGGGGTGTGGCAATTTCGCCCTTCTTCGAACTTAAACTAAGTTTGGGGAAAATATTGACATGTTCAAAGTTTGAATTGATTCCTTAACTCCCTTCGCGAGTTATCGTGTACACCAGCCAGCCAGCCAGCCAGACAGACGGACGGACATGGCTTAAACATCTTAAAAAGTCGTGAAACGGATTTGATCCAAAGATACTTGGGTCTTAAGTCACTCCTTCAATGCGTTACACTTTTTGCTGTCCCAAATGATATATACGTTTCTTTTTATGTCTGATGAGAAACTGAAAATCGGTTGATTATAAATTTCTGAGTCAAGATTTTCGTAAAAATTTGGGGGTGTCGAGGAAATTTCACACATAGATTTGGTTTTACTCCATAATATCTACACGAAAAATAGTATCACTTTCCAGTATTTTTTTTGTATACCCTCCACTTTGTATACCCTCTAAGACGATCAAGCCATGTCAGTCTGTTCAATTCAAATTTTCCCTAAATATGTCTTATGGTTGCAGATCGGTTGGGATTGAAAGTGGGCGAAATCGGCACAGAGGTAAAATTTTTTCCCTAACAAGGGCCGAAAGTACTTCCTAATATTTAGAATATTTAAGCAATTCAGTTTAAATTTCTGCTTTATATGTACTTTATATGCACAAAAAGTAAATACACGTTTTAGAGGGCGAAATGGGACAAAAAAGGATAAAAATATTACCAATGATACGATAACAGCTAGAAACATGGAATTTCGAATGTACATCCCTCCAATTACGTAGATACGTAAAATAGAGGGATTTTTCAGAATTCGTTCTTTCACGGGATACAATTCGAAAAGAGGAATAAAAATGGTACCACTGAAGTTGAAATCATGAACTTCGGTGTGTCACAGGCATATGACAATAAGCTGCTTTCATTGTAATCAAATTTCTGCGACATAATCATTAATTTTTTTTTTTCATTTTGACCTCTCGGATGCTTACTACAGTGCGAAACTGCCCCTCACAAGCGAATACACGGCACGGTTTACTCCCCTCCAACATCGACCCATCTTTATTGTAAAGTCCTTTACATCAATGTCCCATGTAAAAGAGAATCGATCAGAAAATTGGTGGCCTACAATAAAGTAGGGTATACAAATCGCAACGCCATCAATATTGGAAGAGTCATGAAGGCGGATTTAACCGAATGAATGACTGAATGGACGGGACGGGACAGAATGATTGTTTGTACATTCGTTTGTAATGGAACACGCAGTTGCGGTGGTCGCTGCACCAATGGGTGCAAAACGGCAACTACGGTTTAGACGGCACAACAACAGCGCTGGCTAAACGAAACGATAAAGCACAGTGAGGGTTTCGGCAATAAAAAACACGGAAAAATATCTGCCGTAGGGACAACTTTAATGAAAATTCACACACATATGTAGGTATATCGGAAATGTTGTCGAGCTTAAGCTTGTGGGCTGTGGCTACACCGGAGCGGATCTGGAGCGTAGGGCTCAAATGGGAGCATTAAACCAAGTGAAATTTTACACCAACTGATTACAACTGTAGGTATGGAAGTTATATTGATTTTTTAAAGCAAAAATTTTATCTAAACATATTTAAGGTCTTAAGACTAAAGGGAATTGAGGCATTAAATCAAATGAAATTTTACTCCAACTTATTTCGACTATGCGTATGGAAGTTTTATTGAATTTATTTTAAGCAAAGATTTGATCTGAACATTGTTACCCATTTTCTCTGTCCAAATGATCTAAACCCCCTTACCCTGTAGGTTGTGAGTGCGAGATTGTGCAGTCATGACATCTCTGCTGGAAATCGTATCCATCAATGAATCTGCAATAACACTACGAAGCGAGCCACAACGAAATTACTATTCGTGGAAATTCACAGGCGTATGAGAAATTTAGTCTTGGTATTAATAACAATCATACAACACCCTGTCCATCTATGGAGTGTTCTGGATTCCAAAGAATTCACTGCTGCTCTGCTAATGTTTTAACTTTCCGTCTCTTGCCACCTTGCCCTGCCCTCAATTAACTGTACACCTCCCCTCCCCCAAATCACCAAAACAATTAAATCAGTCCAAACTCACTTTCTCTGCCTCTCTGAATGTTGTTGTGGACGTTTCTATGATTTTTTTTGGTCCTCCGTCCGAAGGATCTGCTGTGGTCAGACATTTCATGGGAAACAGTTGTAAAAAAATTAAAATTGATTGACAGTTTGTTCAGTAGGATAACGTTGTTTAAAGTGCTGCCCTTCCTCGGCACACCAAAAGGCATGTGTGTTCCTCGAATCGAACGAAATTGTATTGCGTTGTTCGACACACACTCGCATACAAAACATCCGGAGATGGTTCTGTTGCTCCTAGGTTTCGCAATACAGTTTTAATTTGAGGTGAATAGGTCCTCTGTAGCCATGTATGCGTTTGAACGTGTATGTGCGAATGATGGTCAGTTTGTCCAAACAAGTAGACTTTTAATTAATCAATAATAATTTCTCCGGGGGCCAAATGTAAGAAATCTTTCGTTTTCCCCAACATTGATTGTTAGTTTTATTGACTTCGAAGGTTGTCTGTACGGAGAAGTATGGCTTGAGGTCTCAAGATTAAAAACAGAAATCTATTTTACAATCATTGTTTAATCTCTTTAAAATGATAGTGTGTATGAATGTATGTAGGCTCTAAGAAAACAATTTATATCGTGAAGTAACCGTCTGTCCACGAACGAAAAGAGCTAGTTGGTTCCCATTTTCCACATATGTGTCAAATGGTGGCAGATCGGTTAGGGTAGCAAATGGGTCAAAGGGAAAAAGCTTTCCCTAATAAAGACTGAAAACAACCCTTACAATTTAGAGTGTTTATGTATTTTTTGGAAAATTTGCGCCTTTTATAAAAATTTGGCACATATTACAGTGTGCATATGCACTTATAATAGGAAAATGCGTCTCGGGTAAGAAATTTGGCGAATTTGGGTATGAAACACGCCCACCGAACATTTAGCAAATGATCGATTGATGTGCAAGGAAATTTGAGCTGAAGTGAAGTTTATCCCTAGGATGGTCAATGACTCTTGGGCCGCTAAATGCTCATTGTGATCCAGCCAGACCACGAGAGAAAAATGAGCACATAATTACAAACTAAGAAGCTGCATTATTCTGACTGATCTACCAGAATATCCGGAAACATTTTTGGTATGAAATATAGTTAATACAATTGTTGTTTCTGCTCAATATTCTTTTTGGAATCCAAAAAAGAAAACTACATATTAATTTTTTATTTTTTGTATATTAATACACTGCACGAGAGTATTATGGCTTTGTGCATTTGTTTGTAACACCCAAAAGGAAGCGGGATAGACCCATTGTTAAGTATACCGATCGACTTAGAATCACTTTCTGAGTCGATTTAGCAATGTCCGTCTGTCTGTCCGTGTGTCCGTCTGTCCATCTATTGTTGTAATCAAACTACAGGTTGCATTTATAGTCCGATCTTAACAAAAATTGGCGCAAGTAAGTTTTATGGATCAAGGACGAACGCTATTTAATTTGAGGCAAATCGGTTCAGATTTAGATATAGCCCCCATACAAATGTCGCTCCCGATTTGACATTTTCCGCTCTAGAAACTACATATTGTACCCAATTTTCTTTAAATTTGGCACAACATCTTATAATCCAACTACAAACACCTATGCAAAAATTGGATAAGATCGGTTCAGATTTATATATAGCCCCCATACAAATGTCGCTCCCGATTTGACATTTTCCGCTCTAGAAACGACATATTATACTCGATTTTCTTTAAATTTGGCACAACATCTTACAATCCAACTAGAAACACCTATGCAGAAAGTGAGTAAAATCGGTTCAGATTTAGATATGGCCCCCATACAAATGTCGCTCCCGATTTGACATTTTCCGCTCTAGAAACTACATATTGTACCCAATTTTCTTTAAATTTGGCACAACATCTTATAATCCAACTACAAACACCTATGCAAAAATTGGATAAGATCGGTTCAGATTTATATATAGCCCCCATACAAATGTCGCTACCGATTTGACATTTTCCGCTATAGAAACTGCATATTGTACCCGATTTTCTTTAAATTTGGCACAACATCTCATAATCCAACTAGCCTTTCCTTACTTGTTACAAACTAAGAAGCTGCATTATTCTGACTGATCTACCAGAATATCCGGAAACAATTTTTGTATGAAATATAATTAATACAATTGTTGTTTCTGCTCAATATTTTTTTTATTTTTATACACTACACCACAGGGTATAATGTCTTTGTGCATTTGTTTGTAACACCCAATCAAATCGACCGATCGACTTAGAATCACTTTTTGAGTCGATTTAGCGATGTCCGTCCGTCTCTCCATCTATTCTTGTAATCAATGTCCAGGTAGCAATTGTTGTTAGAAATAAATGCAACTTTGCACAACGAAGTTTTCTGGGATAAGGACGAATGCTATTTAATTTGAAGCAAATCGGTTCCGATTTACATATAGCTCCCATACAAATTTTGGTTCCGACTTCACTTTTCCCGCTCTAGAAATCACATATTTTAACAGATTTTCCTCCAATTTGGCAAGACACCGTATATTTCAACTAGAAACAGCTCTGGTAAAAAAGGATAGATCGGTTCAGATTTATATACAAATGTCTACTCCGAATTGACTCTTTCCGCTTATATATTTCAGCTTATATTTCAACTAAAAATGGCAACGCACAGATCGGTTCAGATTTATATATAGCTTCTATACAAATGTCTCCTCAGATTTGACTCTTTCCGCTAGAAACCACAAACTTTGACAGATTTTCTTCAAATATGGCAAAATAGCTTATATTTCAACTAGAAACAGCTCTGGTGAAAACGGGTCAGATAAGTTCCATTACAAATTTCGCTACTGAATTGATTACTTCCGCTCTAGTAATAGCATTTTAGAATAGATTTTCTTCTAATGCGGCACATCAACTAATGTTTCCAATAGAAATTACTATTGCGAAAGTGGGTCACATCGGTTCAGCTCCCGATTTGATTCTTTCCGCTCTAGAAACCACATATTTAACACTCCATAAAATTTGGGAAAACGTCTAATATTTCAACTAGAAAACCCATTCAAAGTTTGTGTTCAAATTTTCTTACAAATACAGATAGAAGTATGGAATTTGTAGTATATTCTCCTCTTATAAAGGGTGTTTTTTATTGGGGTATAGAACTTTAAGTGCATCACTTTTTTAACTGGCCGCCATTTTGCAAGGTGTCAAGTGATTAATATTTAGTTTGGTTTGCCATTTCATCATGAACAGGTTGACAAAAGAACAACGCTTGCAAATCGTGCAAATTTATTTCGAAAGTAATGGTTCAGTTCGCGAAGTTCACCATTTTATGGTCGACATAATCGTCCATCAGAGCAATTAATTCGGTTAACCATGGATCGTTTTCGCACTACGTTTACTCTATGTGATAATACGCATCCGCAGAGACGTCGAACAGTGCGCACCGAAGAAACAATTGCCGCTGTAGAGCAAAGTGTTGAAGAGGACCCGAATGAATCGATTCGCCACCGTGCTCAGCAATTGGAGCTGCACAGCAATTGGAGAAAGTGGTTGAAAATTGGACCTGTAGAATTGGCTATATTCGAGCCAGCCGCGGCGGCCACATGCCCGAAATCATATTTAAACATTAATGGCATAAAATTATCCTTCCAATAAAGCCAAATTGATGGACATTAAAACGATTTTCTTGTGTTTTATTTCAATTCGAAGTTCTATACCTCAATAAAAAAACACCCTATAGTATATCACCCGGTTCAAATGTAATGACCTTTTTATATCATACACCATAGGGTGTAATGACTAAGTGTAGGGTATCATATAGTCCGCCACGCCCGACTTTAACCTTACTTACTTGTTATTTTAGTAAGCGGTATTCTCAGCCACACGGGTCACACTTGATTATTTCTTATGATGTCTCCTTTCTCTCCGTAGGGTAATTGTTTGTAACTTATAAAAGGAATCAACTTCGATTTAGATTATTCTACTTAGCCTAACCCACTATTCTTGAGTGATTTCGATGTAGAATTCTTATGGAGGTTATCCTACAAACACACGCATTTCTATCGCCCCTAGATGCCACATATTCGATTTTCGACAGATCACTGAGTGGATGGTCCCAAAATACTCACTCGATATTTTCTTAATGAAATGACACAATTTCAAAAAATTTTCTTTAGGTCTGCGCGATCCACATTTCACCACAGTGTTCCATGAATGATTGCCTATGAGCAATAATTGCCTTATTTAATTAGTCGTTAGCCATACACCCCGAAGCACTGTTTTCATAAATATATAGTTTCTCATACGCCCCGAAGCACTGTTTTCATAAATATATAGTTACTCATACGCCCCATAGCACCGCTTTCATAAATATTAATTTTCCCACATAAATATCGCGCTGTCGTTCAATTATTTTTCACGTTATTTGCACAATTTTCAATTTATATTAAATCGCATTAAAAGTCATTTTGTGCAAATCTAAATGTAAATAGAAATTACATCTGCGTTTATGTGTTTTCCGTGGTGTATGTGTATGTGTGTGTCATTTATACATGAACTGTCATCGTGGTGCAAAATGGCAGAAAGGCATCGGGCAGCATTAATGTCATTTGCAATTATTTGATGTGTTTTTTTTCACTGTCTCGTTGGCCGCATTTATTTAAACACTGATTAAACAAGCAAATGTATTAAAATGTGTATTCAAATGTTATTAACTTTGCAGCTTAATAATAATAATAATCATGAAAGCCAAACAAATGCTACACAAACAACACGAACAACAACAACAGCCACATCAGCAGCAACACAGAAATGCTTAATTTTTGTAACAACAAATAAATGTGGCAAAAATCAATGTTATTAAAATCAACAACAACATCGTCCACATCATTATGATGACTCTGTGTGTGGACGCCGCGACGATGATGATGCCATGAGCCTGGACATTGACATGGACATCACCATCACCGACATGAACTCATAGCACGCCCGGACAGACCGACATCATTTCAATTAGCAATGCAGCATGAAACGATCTGGGTGGGAGTGGAGTGGCCCACGGGCACAATTGTTTTGCAGAGGGCGAATTATGAAACGCTCTCATTATATTGAGAAAAATGATGATTGCAAACACAAATAAAATTATTATCATGAATAAACCACAATTTGATACGTTAACAAACAATTTGGATATATGACGTCCACGCAGATACACTGGCATTTGTGTAGAATGGACAAAATTGAAAGAAAGAAAAAACAGCAACAACGCTGAAATGTTGGCCAATGATGATGAAAGTTTACGCTACACTTGATTTCAGGGAATTTCAGGCAGTTGTTATATGTTCAAATCAAATTCTTGCAACATGTCCTGAATCAAATTCCATCGCGCAAAAATCAATAACTTATTATCTATTAAACTTTTAATAAAACTTTTTTAATAAATTAAGCAAGGACACAAAATTTCATAAAATATTAGAAAAAAAGAAATAAAGTTTTATTTTAATTTTCAAAATCGGAAAAAGTGAAAATCTGTAACCAGAAATATCTACATAAAAACAAAAACTAAAAATTATACTTTGAACTGAGATATTGTCCTGGCTCAAGACAATTTTGAACGCTATTTAATTTGAAGAAAATCGATTCAGATTTAGATATAGCCACCACACGAATTTCACTCCCGATTTGACTCTTTCCTCTCTAGATACCACATATTTTAACAGATCTTCTTCAAAATTGGCAAAACATCTTATATTTCTACTAGAAACAGCTGTGGTGAAAATGTGTTAGATCGGTTCAGATTTATATATAGCACCCATACAAATTTCGCTCCTGATTTGAGTATATCCGCTCTAGAAACCACATATTTTATCAGATTGTATTCAAATTTGGCAAAACATCTTATATTTAGACTAGAAACATCTATGATAAAAATAGGGTAGATCGGTTCAAATTTATATACAGCTCTCATTCAAATTTCGACCACAAATACCTCTCCAACGAGCCCCTAAAAACATAATTCGAACTAAAAATGTGGAAGTTATTGCGGTTTTTATAAAAAATGCATCAAAAATTGCACTAAAATAGTATAAATCTGTCCTTTATACTGGGTCATATTCCAAGTTGTTAATATGGTTTGATAAGGCTCGGGTCGGATTTTAATTTCTAACGGTTTTTTCTCAATACCATTCTCATGGTGAATTTTATTCAAGAAAAACCTGATTTATTGAGGTTATTTTGAACGCGACCAGCTCACGTATGGACAATGATAAACGCGAAATATTTTGGGAGAACACATAAAACAGACCAATCTTTCATTTTAGTCAGGAACATCTACAAAATTTTTTCCTTCCTCACAAAAGAAGCCACTCTAATGTATATATAAATAAAAAAACCTCAAGTGTAATAAAAAACTGAACACGATGCATCAATCTTCGAAAATATGCCCTAAATACCGGACGTATTGTCAGCCGTTATTAGGTACAAACCAAACACCCTCAATCCTGATTTTCCCCATTTGCATTACATTCCATTGTGAAAGGAAAAGTTCTAATACTGAAGATCTAACATGTTTCAGAGTGGAATAAATACATCTACATATATTTCATATACATTTCATGATTTTAGTCTGAGCCGTTTGCTTGGTACCAGTTTCACTCCATTTTCCATGTTGACTGCAAAAGAACGAATTTAGAAAAAATAGAGGTTACATTCGCGTATTTTCACTCCCCTTCTGGTACCTCCCACACAAAGTGGCATAAACTTTAGTTACAATAAAACCGATATAACATCCATACGGGTAGTCCTAATCAGTTGTAATATGATATTTGAGAATGGTTTTATAATCACTTCAATCATAAAAAATATTTACGCTTTAGACACGCCCCTTCAAGTACCTCCCACACAATTGTCAGTATCCTAGGTAAAATTAAATCCTTCACAACTTCTATACTGGTGCACGGAATCCAACTATTTTAAAAATGTGGAAGCCACGAACCTTCTAGCACCTTCCTACCCTATGTAAAATTCAATTTCTTATAACTTCCGCATATATGTTGTCTCAGAGTGAGGGTATATATAAGTCGGTTTATCCGACTGAAGCTTACTTACTTACTTGTTTATTTTTTAATGTATCCAAAAAATGTTTGCTGTTGGTTTTTTACGTAAGTAGTCCTCAATGAAACAATTTTTTTATGTCGCAAAGTGTAACACTTTCCTGTTCAAAAAAGAAAATCGCTTGATTTTTTGCGACTCTAATAATAAATGTAAGCGATTTTAACTAATAAACTAATAATGCCAGATGGAAGTTGCTGGAAACACCCAATTCGCCGACGATGTTAGGAGACTTTCGTCTGTGATTAATGTCATCTTGAGTGTATTTCAAAACAATTTCTAACACAATTTGGTCCAAACTCTAACACAATTTAGTACCAGGGTTGTCAGATATGGCGATTTCTCGCCAAACGTGACGATTATTTAATGTGTTTGGCGACTTTTTTGATTTGGCGACATGGCGATTTTGTTGGCTAATTCTTGGGAAATTGTAGTTTATTCCTGTGTTTTTATTAATTCAACGATTTTTTGTATTTTGTCGTTTTATATGTGATTTAAAATGCACATTTTTGGTATTTTATAGAGAAACATAACGAGTTTTGGAGTAGTGGGTTGGGCTAAACTACCATTTCTCACAAATATCTACCGTCCAAAATATTTATAATGAATTTCGCGATGAAAAAAGGGATTTTTTAATATTTGTAAACTCCATTCTATACGAAATGAATCATTTAAATTTGGAATTACAGTACAACAGCATGGATGCTGGAAGCTTCTTCTATTTGCATCTAAAATTTTTAAGCTCTCAGTTTTAAATACAACTCAAAATATTGATTATTGTTTAGTCGGACTAAGCTCTATCATAGATACATAAAGTTCTTTTTTATGTCTCTAAATTATCCTAAACAAAATTTACGGTTGTTCGAAAAGTCTTAAAATGGTTTATGGACCCAAGCGTATCATTAGATGTTTATGAAACTCCGTGGGGAAAATTACATTTTATAAATTGGACTGATTATTTTAATGAGGAAATTTCAACAAAGTTACTTGACGTTTGGCCAAAAGTTTTTGATTGCCATGCTGATTTATTCCAACCAGTAATGCCTGTGTCGAAAGGTATCCGCAATTATGAATTGTACCAAAATTTACGGAATAAGATCAAATTTGAGTTTTTGGACGCTCTTTTATGTTTAATGTTTAATAATGTATGAAGTTTCAGAAAACCAAAATGAATCAGATGAGATTGAAGTATATAACAGTATTAATTTATGTACTTAGTTTTAGCATCTTGAAATGTAATACTTGGTTTTAAATTGTTATATAATTTACCAATACTTAAAATATTTATACACTCCACGAGAGTATTATGTCTTTGTGCATTTGTTTGTAACACCCAAAAGGAAGCGAGATAGACCCATTGTTAAGTATACCGATCGACTTAGAATCACTTTCTGAGTCGATTTAGCAATATCTGTCCGTCTGTCCATCTATTGTTGTAATCAAATTACAGGCCGCAATTATAGTCCGAACTTAACAAAAATTGACACAAATAAGTTTTGTGGATCAAGGACGAACGCTATTTAAGTTGAGGCAAATCGGTTCAGATTTAGATATAGCCCCCATACAAATGTCGCTCCCGATTTGACATTTTCCGCTCTAGAAACCACATATTGTACTCGATTTTCTTTAAATTTGACACAACATCTTATAATCCAACTAGAAACACCTATGCAGAAATTCGTTAAGATCGGTTCAGATTTAGATATAGCCCCCATACAAATGTCGCTCCCGATTTGACTTTTGCCGCTTTAGAAACCACATATTGTACTCGATTATCTTTAAATTTGGCACAACAGCTTATAATCCAAGTAAAAAAACCTATGGTGAAAGTGGGTAAGATCGGTTCAGATTTAGATATAGACCAAATTCAAATGTTGGTCCCAAATGTTTAACCGATTTTGGCCATACTATACATATTATATTTCACCTATTTCGTTCCAGATTTCAATATACCCCCATACAAATGTCCTTTCCTATTTAACATTTTTTGTCAAACTTTTTCACTTTTTCACCAAATTAAATTGTATTCGTATAGAAAGTGGAGTGTATCATAGAGTCGGCCCCGCCCGACTTTAGCCTTTCCTTACTTGTTTTTTAATGTTTATGTCCCTTACCAGTTTATACTAGAGAATATTATACTTTTAATACATTGGAATAAATATATTTTGTTAAACAAAATAAATTGTCTAAATCTAAATATAAAATTGAATATGTCGATTTGTCGATTTTTGATTATGACACCTGATTTGGCGATAGAGGCACTAAAAAATCTGACAACCCTGTTTGGTACTAGTAACAAAATCTGCTGCGAAATCTGAGTATTTGAAAATATATTGGGTCCAGTCAGTTTTTTCGCCTAAAATATATACTTTCAACATCTTTGTATATTATCCTACTTTATATATTCCCAATTATCCATCTATCAACTACTATCCACCATATTGAGTGGCGCCTTCCGTCGATACAACCACAATGTATGGTCCATATTGCCGACTATAAAATGATGCCAATATCTATTATGAATATGTGAGTGTATGAGTGTGTACAGTAAATATTCAGCGAGAATTTCAATTGTGAAATTTTAAACAAACGTAATTTCATTTCATTTTCAATTTTAACGTTTTTCTGGTCTCATTTCACAAAAAGTGCTCGGGGTTTCGTTTATTTGTTAAATGAATTCCAAAATTAGCAGCGACAGCAAATGTCACTGACACTAATGATGATGGTGGCGCGTTGGACAACGGACAACCGACAACCGAGCTGCTGATCACAACGATGTATCTAATGACTTTTTTGTGTGGTGGCGAGGGCGGTGGGGTGAGCAGGACCCCATAACATCATTCGGGGTACTAGCCCTCGTCCAATAGTGTTAGGTCTGATGCTGCATGATTGCCTGTCGTCTGACCCCCATTCTGGTGTGGCATCATGTGTGAGTGTGTTTAGTTTTCATTTTGCTTTCAACTCATGGCATTGTTGCTCGTGCTGCTGTTGGTTAGAGCATATTAAAGATTATTAGTGCAGCCAATGTTTACCACCGGCTGTGCCATATGAAAACTTGCTTTGGGGAAATATTGGTTTTGTGTCGTATTATATTTCCATGGCACTCCCCCCGTCCATAGTAGTGAGCATTTTCGCTGTAGTCTGTGAATTTTTTGTTTTTTTTTTTGGTTGTTGGATGGAAACAACAAATTGCGGTACGTTTGATGGCGAGAATAGATCGACCAATTTCCAATTTGCACCAGTCAAAGTTGCAAAGTCAATATAAGCGATTGAAAACGGAAGTCAGAAATGGTATTGATATTGCAAGTCTTATAGGAAAATATATATTATAGATATTTCCAAATAAGTGATTTGCTTTTCAAGTTTGTACAGCCCTTTCGTTATACCCTCCACTTGTAGGATGGGGATATACTAACTTTGTCATTCCGTTTGTAACACCTTGAAATATCGAGCTGGGATCCTATAAGGCATATATATATTATTGATCGTCATACAATTCTAAGACGATCTAGTCATGTCCGCCCGTCCGTCCGTCTGTTGAAAGCACGATAGTATCTAAACGAAAGGAGCTAGGACGTCCAAATTTGACATGTATCTTATAGTTGTAGGTCAGTTGGGATTGAAAGACGGCAATTCGGCCCACAGGGAACTGAAAATACCCTCAATAAACCTTAATATTTTGAGTAATTAAGCAAGTTTTTATATTGACTTGATATTTGGAATGCGCGTTCCCCTGATACCATAAGCATTCAGTGATTCTTATTTGTCGGGGGTGAAATAGGGCAAAAAGAGATAAAATGGTACCCTTCCAACGGCAACAGCTAGAGACATGAAATTCGCTGTGTACATTCCCCTAATCGAGTAGATACATACTATAAAAGGATTTTTCGAAATACATACTTTTAAGGGGTAAAATGGACATAGGGGGCTAAAAATAGTACCAACAGCTAGAATGATGAAATTCGGTGTGCACAAGGGGATAAAAATGGTACCAAATGGCCGCAGCTAGAATCATGGAATTCGGTGTATTCATTCCTCCGACTGCATCGACTCGCAAAAAATTCAAATTCTCACTTTTTTATTTTAACGTCAAAAATGGCTAGAATCATGAAGTTTTCTTATTTTGCACTGTGTACGTGAGAGAAAATGAGTTTACAAAGTTTGTACTTTTGGAATTGAAAGTATGGAAATACAACCAACCAACCGACTGTAGCTGAAAATGCAATTTTTTAATGCTTTTTTGCCTTATATTTACTTTTTGAATTGACTTGAAGTATTATTTCGATGGTTTACAATAGTTAAAATGTTATATATATTTTTAAAATTATTTTTTTGACATTTTTATTTTTTTAGTTTGGCTATATTAAACAAGTAAGGAGAGCCTAAAGTCGGGCGGGCCGACTATACGATACACTCCAATTTCTATCAGCATACAATTCAATTCGGTATACGGGAAGAACTTTTGTATATTTCCTAATCATAGGTTAATATGACCTGGTCCAATTGGTCAAATCAAGAAAAGCAATTATATCGGGCTTATATCCAAACATGGAATGAACCAGTTCTACCAGTTCAAGTATAACGTGTTATGTCCACTTTGAAGAAATTCGGTGAAAATACGTGGTTTCTGAGCAAAATTTATATGGGAGTTATGTTGAAATATAAGATATTTTACAAGATTTGAAGAAGATCTGTTAAAATATATGGTTTATAGAGTGGAAAAAGTGAAATCGGGAGGGAAATTTGTGTTTAAGCTATATATAAATCTGAACCGATCTAAGACATTTTCACCACAGGTGTTTGTAGTTGAAATATAAGATGTTTTGCCAAATATGAAGAAGATCTGTTAAAATATGCGGTTTTAGATCAAAAAATGACAAATCGGGAGCGAAGTTTGAATGGGAGCTATATATAAATCTGAACCGGGAGAATTTTGTGTTGTGAAATACTTTCTTTTATTAGAAATTGTTTCTTAGCATTGTATCAAATAAAGATTGTTTGTAATAAATATGTTACAAAATATCCTTTTTGCATATATGGAAGATAAGATATATTTAGTCAATTTTTTTAGTTCCAAAACGCTATTTATTTTCTGCTTCTCATTAGGTTCTGAAAAGTAGGTACGCAGATAAAAAGATGAGTAAATTTCCTTTATACTTATGCTAAATTTTATAATAGTCGGAGTTCATTTGCTGTTACTATGCCCAAAGAAATCCTAATAACGCTTGATGTAGCAGATAAATCGAATTACTGCATGAAAACTGCACACAGATAGTACTGCAATTCATTCAGGAGTAAACATTGTTTTATTGATCGTATACCTAAATATCAATAAAATGCAGATCAAAGGACCTCAAATTCGAGCATGTTCGCAGTATTTCTTTAATTATATGTTTTTACATGTTACATTTTAAAATTGTTGCTGTTGAGAATATCAAAAGATTAGTTGATCAATTTGTACCCCCTTCGTACTGTTTTCACCCTAAACTACATATTTCAAAAAACACTTTACGCGGCTCGTTTACACAGTCATAGAATTTAAGCACCGAATTATTTCATCGCCAGCTATTTGGTCGGTATCAATTTCATCCCATTTTCACATTAAGTATCGAAAGATACGTAGGCTTTTTTATCGTCGACATAGACAAAGCGGCAAATACACCGAATTTCATTTTATTAGCTGCATCAGTTTTGTTGGTGCAATGTATAACCCCTTTCGTCCTATCCCCAACCCTAATTTCAAAACCAGTAAGGCAAGGCTAAAGTCGGGCGGGGCCGACTATATGATACCCTACACTTAGTCATTATACCCTATGGTGTAGAGCTGTTTTTAGTTGAAATATAAGTTGTTTTGGCAAATTTGAAGAAAATCTGTCAAAGTTTGTGGTTTCTAGAGCGGAAAGAGTCAAATCGGAGGAGACATTTGTATGGGAGCTATATATAACTCTGAACCGATCTATCCTAATTTTACCAGAGCTCTTTCCAGTTGAAATATATGGCGTCTTGCCAAATTGGAGGAAAACTGTTGAAATATGTGGTTTCTAGAGCGGAAAAAGTAAAATCGGAAGCAAAATTTGTATGTGGACTTTGATTACAAGAATAGATGGACAGGCGGACGGACATCGCTAAATCGACTCAAAAAGTGATTCTAAGTCGATCGGTATAATTAACAATGGGTCTATCTCCCTTCCTTTTGGGTGTTACAAACAAATGCACAAAGACATTATATCCTGTGGTGTAGGGTATAAAAATAAATGATACGCGTCCACACAGTTAGATGAAGGTAGACACCGAATTCTAATTTGTACCTTAAAAGAAAGAATATCAAAAGATCACACATTTTTCACGTTCACACCGTCAGACAAATTTAGACACCGAATTTTATGATTTTATCTGCATTTGGTCGGTATCAATTTTATCCCTTTTATCCATCTTTAGTTTTTCGCCCCTATACAGTCGGATCGATGTATACACCGTAAATTATTATTCTCCCTGCATCTGTTTGACTGGTACCATTTTTATTCCCTTTCGCCCACTTTCACCCTAAAAGACTATATACCGAACATTTTTTATGTTGCGCGTCTATAAAGAGGGGAATGTATACACCGATTTTTAGGATTCTAGATATACATATTTGGTCGGTACCATTTTTATCCCTCTTTTGCCATTTTATCCTTAATAGTAAGAATTTTGAAAAATCCTTCTATTTTAAGTATCTACGCAACTATAATTTCATGTTTCTGTTGTCGGTTGGTTGGTATAATTTGTATCCCTTTTTGTACCATTTCACACTTATGGTGTTCATGTAATAGTATAGATATAACATCCTAAAAGAATTACAAGACAAAAAATCTTCAAAAAATATTTAATCAATACCGTAAATATTATCATTGGTAGAATGTCCTGTCGTTGTTAGGGAATCAATTTTCCCTCTGGACCGATTTCGTTCATTTGCAATCACAACCGATCTACAGCTATTTTACGTATTCTTGGACAGCTTCATTCGTTTAGGTGCTAGTGTGCTTTCAACATACGGACGAATTGACGAACGAATATGGCTGGGTCATCGCAGAATTTTATGACAATCAAAAACAAGTAAGGAAAGGCTATAAAATACACACCATTTTCTATCCTATTTCAAATCTATTCGGTAAAAAAGTGAAATAGGAAAGGATTTTTGTATCCTGCAAATTTATGTGTTTGACAAAAAATTTTAAATCGGAAAGGACATCTGTATGGGGGTATATTGAACCATGGAACGATGTGAACCGCTTTCACCATCTATGTTTATGGGTGAAATATAATATGTAAAGTTTGCCCAAACTCGGTTAAACATTTGGGAGCAACATTTGTATGGGGCTATATCTAGAACTGAACCGATCTAACCCGCTTTCGCCACAGGTGTTTATAGTTAGATTATAAGGTGTTCAGCCAAATTTGAAGAAAATTATAGAGCAGAAAAGTCAAATCGGGAGCGACAATTGTATGGCGGCTATATCTAAATCTGAACAGATCTTACCTGCATTTATTATATATGTTTCTAGTTAGATTATAAGATGTTTTGCAGAATTTAAAGAAAATCGGGTACAATAGGAGGTTTCTAGAGCGGTAAAAGTAAAATCGGGAGCGACATTTGTATGGGGCTATATCTAAATCTGAACCGATTTGTCTCAAATTAAATTGCGTTCGTCCTTGGTCCACTAAACGTACTTGTGCCAATTTTTGTTAAGATCGGACTATAATTGCGACCTGTAATTTGACAGACAGACTCAGAAAGTTATTCTAAGCCGATCTGTATAATAAACGATGGGTCTAATTCGTTTCCTTTTGTGTGTGTCAAACAAATACACAAAGACATAATACTCACGTGGAGTGTGTAACAATTACTTTTCTAAAGCGCCGTTTTATGTGGAAGTGAAGTTCAGAACATTTTTGGTCCTCACAATTATTTTTAACTAACAACCAAGAATGATCGGACTTTTAATCAGACAACTACAGCGCAAATTTCAAAGGTACCTTTTAAAGAAAACCCTTATAAGAAAATTTGCAAGATAATTTAATTTAAAAAATTATAAAAACATTCGTAAAAAATTGTTAAATTTGATTTTATAAAATAACATGTTTCAAGGCACACTAAAAATAATTTTTTAGTTCCTGGACACAATTTTCATTTCTACTGTCTATACTGATATATGTGTGGCCTACGCTATTGCTGTCTGAATCATCATTACGGCCCACTTGAATTTAGCATTCGTTTTTCCTAACGCACTCCAAAGCACCAAAGAGGGAGTCGTTGTTGTACGCCTCGGCCCTTGCCTTGTCTAGTCTTTGACCACAAAAGCTGTTTTGTTTTTCCCTCCATTACACAAACATTTTGGTTTCAATTACAGTTTTTGTTTTTTGTTCTTTCTGATTTTGTTTTCTTAATTAAACTTTTGTGTTCATTAAAATTATTCACAGGTCCCACATGCAATTTATTCTAATATTTTGGAAGAGAGCAAAAAAAACTGAAAAACAAAACAAAGCAAAACAATTCCACATACATTCATTTCATTTAAGATAAAACAAAAGTAATTTCTCTAACAATTAACCTTTGACATGCATGTTATTACCACAAAGCACAATCTGCAGGCGATGTGAGAGTATGACCTAAATTGGGGCAAATATAGACAGGCTTTTGTATATCATACAGAGTGGAGTAATGGTGAAAAATAAATTTATTTGTAGTGATAATGTCTAAACAAAATGACCTTTGAACAAATTTCAAATTTATTTGAATATTTCTACCCATGAGTTAATGTCAATATTGATATCAAATATTATATTTTTTATTTTTAATTTTTCAGACTGAAAAATTGGTTAATGAAATGAGCCAGTACATCACAGCACTGATTTTGTTTTGGCAAAAATTAGGAAATAATTTCCGATTGAGAGGCGATTCCACATCAAAATCACATGGAGTAGTGTAGGACTCTTCTGAAAGACCTTCAAGATTTGATGTCGAGCGTAATACAGCTGGCTTCACCGAATCACACAAATGGTAAGGGATTTTTTCTCTGTCCTGATTCTTTGGCCTTATACCCACAATAACTAGTAATCAAATTTCATCAAAATCAAAGGAAGTCAAAATCAATACTGGGTCGAAATCTTGAAGGAATTCTCTTAAACATTACATGTATTTTCCAATTGCCCTGATCATGATTTCTCAAGTTTTGGCTTAAATCCATGATTAAAACTTCAGGTTGAAGGTGTGTCAACCCAACAGGGGCGCCACATGTTGCAAATGCATCCGCAAAACTAATATCGCACAATAGCTCCAAATCTCAGTGCATCTTGATGTTTGTTTGCATTTTGAATTAAAATTCACTCAGACCAAATTGCCAAACCCGAAAGATTCTAAAAGCTTGGTGTACACATGTTATCCTTATGACGAATAAGTGGACATACATGTACATTAGGATGGGCTGTGGTACATACAGATACAATATTATTTCCAGTTACTCCCAGAAAAGAAGATTAGATTACACTGTGTGTAATTTTTTAAGTAATGGAAATATAAACATATACGGACGCCACTACCTGATAAATGAACAAAAAAAGACCCGTATCTCCCAGTTTTGCCCAAAGTCATGCACTTTGGGGCCCATAAAAAAGGATAATTTTCTCAGGCTCATATCTTGCAAACGGTTTGGAATTTTTATTTATTCTGTGAGGCGAAGATGTAGCTCTTGTTATGACGAACACAAATTGTAAACATATAAAATCAAAAAAAGATCATCTTTAAGGTCAAAATCGCAAATGTCGTCGAACAAATGTTATAGGCTGTAGTGTGTGTGGTAGCGTATACGTGCTGTTGATTAAGGATAGTATTACTCATACGCACTGTAGTCGGACTGACAATTAACAGAAACAGTGCAGCAAGGTATATATTTCCTACCTAAACGATGTTAAGAATCATTCATAGGAAGTTAATATGTTCCAGAAAGTTGTTTATTGAGATCTTAGGTACATTTTTGTAGTTGATTGCTTCCTGGAATTTTGAGCGGTTTGCTACCTATGGGAAAAAAGGGAAAAAAGTTAAAAAAACGATTTTTTCAAGTGCGATATTGATGTTCACAATTTTTGTTTGTTTTTTTATGACAAGAGCTACAACTTTGCCTCAGAGAGTAAATCAAAATTACAAGATATGAGCCTGAGAAAATGATCACTTTTTGCAAAAATGACACCGAAGCCCTAAACTTTGGTGGACCCATAAAATAAGCGCATGACTTTGGGCAAAACTGGGAGACACCGCTCTTTTTTGGTCTTTTTATCACGTAGTGGTGTTTGTATATGGTTATATTTATACCCTACACCACAGGGTATAATTTTTTTGTGCATTTGTTTGTATCATCAGTTACAGGTATACTTTATAAATTTAAAAATAAATTGAACACAGATACGAAAATGATGATTTACCTGGCGTTGATACATTCTCATTTAACCTATTTACCCATAATATATGGGTGGAAGGAAAGCAGCTCCTTAAAATCTCTTCAGCGTGCTCAGAACAAAGCACTAAAACTTGTCTTCAACCTACCACTACGTTATTCGACTCTCAGTTTATACAAGGACAGAGCTAAACAGATTCTACCAATAAGGGGATTATATAAGCACCAACTACTGCAGTATGTGTTTAAGTCCATCACTGAATTTGGCTCGAGATCGGTTATTTTTAACCAAAACTATATGAGAACCGGAAGAAGCACAAGGCAAGCTGGTAATCTTCAAACCATGAGATGCCGATTGGATTTGACTAAGCAGCGTATTGGATTTGCAGGACCAAATGAATTTAATAATCTGCCAGACAGGATTAAAAATATTAGCACAATTTCTACATTTAAACAAAATCTTAAAATATATTTGCTTGAGAATATAGAAACACTTCTAATGTAATTGATCATTACCCATTTTAATATTATTCGTATTATTCCTTTTTACATATTATTCTTGTGTATGTACATAATTTTTTAAGTTCAATTGTAATTATGGAAGTTGCCACTTTTTTTTTGCTCCTATAAAGCCTACATGGCGCTGGAGCTTCTAATGAATTATACTGTAATAAAACTTATTGAATAAAATAAAAAAATAAAAAAAACTCCCAAAAGGAAGCGAGATAGACCCATCATTTATTATACCGATCGACTTAGAATCACTTTTTGAGTCGATTTAGCGATGTCCGTATTCCGTCCGTCTGTCTGTCCATCTATTCTTGTAATCAAAGTCCAGGTCGCAATTGTTTCTAGAACTAAATGAAACTTTGCACAACGAAGTTTTATGGGATAAGGACGAACGCTATTTAATTTGAGGCAAATCGGATCAGATTTAGATATAGCCCCCATACAAATGTCGCTCCCGATTTGACATTTTCCGCTCTAAAAACCACATATTGTACCCGATATTCTTTAAATTATGCACAACATTCTATAATCCAACTAGAAACACCTATGCAGAAACTGGGTAAGATATGTTCAGATTTAGATATAGCCCTCATACAAATGTCGCTCCCGATTTGACTTTTTCCGCTCTAAAAACCACATATTGTACCCGGTCTTCTTTAAAAATGGCACAATATCTAATAATCTAACTAAAATATCTATGGTGAAAGTGGGTAAGATCGGTTCAGATTTAGATATACATTTATTTATATATATACAAATGTTGCTCCCAAATGTTTAACCGATTTTGGCCAAACTTTACGTATTATGTTTCACCAACAAACATACATGGTGAAAGCGGGTCACATCGTTCCATGTTGCAATATACCCCCATACAGATTTTCTTTCCGAATTATCATTTTTTGTCAAACACATACATTTACAGGATACAAAAATCCTTCCCGATTTCACTTTTTTACCGAATTGAATTGTACTAGGATAGAAAGTGGAGTGAATCATATAGTCGGCTCCGCCCGCCTTTAGCCTTTCCTTACTTGCTTTTTTGTTCCATTTTTGTCAAAACATTGTTTTGAAATAAACAGTTTATATATAAAATTTGATTATTTTCTTAGAGCAGCTTGATCGAATTATTGGACATTTATAGCATTTTCTGACTTTTTACACCCTCCACCTCCAGGATGGGGCATAAAGTATATATATTCTGGGTCGTGGTAAAATTCTAAGACGATCTAGCCATGTCCGTCTGTCTGGTGAAAGCATGCTAGCTGCCGAACGAAATGAGCTAATGGGTTCAAATTTTCTGTAAATGTGTCGTATGGCTGCTGGACGCTTGGGAGTGAAAGTGGGCTAAATCGACCCATAGGGATAAATTTCTCCCTAACATGGACTGAAAATATCCCCTAATATTTAGATTATTTAAGCTAATTTTTTAATCATTTCTACTTTTTATACACTTGAAATTTCTTGCGTACTTTCCTCTAGTACCTAGAAAACACCAAGAAGTACAAAAAAGATTTTGCTGTTGAAAAGGACCAAAAGGGGATAAAAATGGTACGAATGATATGACACAACAGAAACGTGAAATTTGGAATGTACATCCCCCAAATTGCTTAGACACTTAATGTAGAGTGGTTTTTCAAAATTCGTACTTTAAGGGGTACAATTGGAAAAGAGGTATAACAAGTAAAAAAGGAGTTATACCCTCCACCATGGATTGCGTTCCAAAGTGCAGTAATAATACAGGAAAATATAAATTTGTTAATATATCAAAAGCAAAGCAAATACAAATAGTGAAAAAATAATTTTATAAATAAATATAATATTTTAATTATTTCAAACCACGCTTATAACACAAGGCTAACAATACGACAATTCAAAAAATAAATGTATATTAATATGTTCAAAAAGCTTAAATACAATAAATATTGGTGGATAGTGGGTGCTACAGTTGGTTGTATTTCAATTCTATTTTAATTCCAAAAGTACAAAACAACCTAACTTCATGATTCAACCATTCAACCAAAAGCCGTAAAAGAAAAAGTACGAATGTGGAAAAAACTTTTTATTTTGCGTGTCTATACAGTCAGAGGAATGTATATACCGAATTCGATGATTCCAGCTAATTGGTACCATTTGATTGGTACCATTTTTACCCCCTTTACGTTTCTATGAAATTAGAATTTTATAATTCTAGCTGTAGTCGTTTAGTTGGTACTATTTTTATCCCTCTGTACCATTGTATCCCTTGAAAGTACGAATTTCGAAAAATCCGTTTATTTTCCGTGTCTACGCAGTCAGAGGAATGTATACTCCGAATTGCATGACTCTAGCTGCGGTCATTTGGTTGGTACTATTTGTATCCCCTTTTTTAATTTTAACCCCAAAACGAATGAATTTCGAAAAATTCGTCTATTTTTATTTGTAGCCGTTTGGTTGGTACCATTTTTATCCCTCCGTACCCATTGTATCCCTTGAAAGCACGAATTTGGAAAAAACTATTTATTGTTCATGTCTACGTAGTCAAATGTATACTCCGAATTTCATGACTCTAGCTGCGATCATTTGGTTGGTACTATTTTTATCCCCTTTTTCTATTTTTACCCCAACAAATATTAATTTCGAAAAATCAGTTTATTTTCCGTGTCTACACAGTCAGAGGAATGTATACTCCGAATTTCATGACTCTAGCCGCGGTCATTTGATTGGTACTATTTTTATCCCCTTTTTTCATGTTAACCCCAAAAAGTACGAACTTTGAAAACTTCGTGTATTTTACTTGTCTATGCAATCAGAGGAATGTATACACCGAATTTCATTATGCTAGGTACATCCGTTTAGTTGGTACCATTTTTATCCCTCTATCCCCATTTACCCCTTAAAAGTTCGAATTTGGAAAAAATAATTTTATATTATGTATCTACTCAATTAGAGGAATGTACACACCGAATACGTGCTTCTAGCTGCTGTCGTTTAATATGTACCATTTTTATCCCTTTTTGCCCCATTTCACCCCCTACAAATAAGAATCACTTTATGGTGCACGTCTTGGAATTTTATGACGATCAATAATATATATACTTTATAGGTTCTCAGGTCGATATTTCAAGATGTTACAAACGGAATGACAAAGTTAGTATACCCCCATCCTGGTGGTGGAGGGTATAAAAAACCGCTGAAGTGGAAATCATGAAATTCGGTGTAGACATTCATCTGACTGTGTAGACGCGAAACATAAAGGATATTTCCGAAATTTGTACTTTTGTGCGGAAGTGGGGCAAAAGGGGATAAAATGGTACGAATGATTCGACAACAGTTAGAAACATGAAATTAGGAGTGAACATTACCTTAATTGCTTAGACACCTAAAATAAAAGAATTTTTCAAAATTCGTACTTTTAAGGGATACAATTGGAAATATAAATTGTGCCAAGCAAACCGCTGATTTTGAAATCATGAAGTTACGTGCATAGACTCGAAACAAAAAGGAATTTTTCGAAAATTGTACGTTTAGGCGGAAAAAGGGGCGAATGGGGATACAAATTGTACCAACCAAACGGTTGCAGCTATAACAATGAAATTCGGTGTGCACATTGCTTTGATTGCGTAGGCGCGAAAAATAAAGACAGCTTTCAATGTTCGTACCTTTAGGATAAAAACGGGACAAAATTGGCTCCAAGCAAATGGCTGCAGCAAGAATCATGAAATTTTGTGTTTACACTCTATTGACTTTCGTAGTAGGTATTCTTAGTTGAAATATAACATGATCAGGGAAATTTGATAAACTTCTGATGTAAACTATTGGTTTTAGGGTGGTAAAAATAAAAATGGGGGCCCATTTGTAAGAGCGCTACGTTAAAAAGTGGATCCCTTTCAAAGTAGGCATTTGATGATATGCAAAATATTATCATCATCCATTGCAAACTGTCTGTTCTTGAGCGGTAATAGTGTAAATTTGGGGCCCATTTGTATGGGGGCTATACCAAAACATTGACCTGTACTGCTGGTTTTCAAAATAGGTGTTTTTAGTCCAAATGTAACATTGTGTGAGAAATTTGATCAAGATCCTGACCATTATCCTGAAATTTTTTTTCATGGTCCCATGTAAAATGTGTAGCATAGAACAGTAATAGGGAAAATTATAGGGATATTTGTATGGAGGCTATATATAAATCTGAACCGATTTCCTCCACATTCAATACCAATCGTCCTTGGCCTTAAAAAACTACTTCTGCCAAATGACAAACATGTGCGACCTGTAGAGTTTAAACAATCTTAGATGGATAGCAGACGGACGGACGGACAGACAGACTTCGTTAAATAGACTCAGCTGGTGATTCTAAGCCGATCGGTATACATAAAGTTGGGTCTAGCTCGATAATTTCTGAATGTTACAAACATTTGGCAGCAAAATAAACTATAGTGACCTATTCCACGAAGTGGTGTAAGGAATAAATACACTTCAAAAACTTGATTTTTGGAGGTGTTTTCAGAAGCGTTTAGCTCACACATAGCTGGAACTTGGAACGAAATATTTTACAAATTATCATTAAATCATTCAATAGTCATCTTGGTGACTGCATGAATTTATTTTCGTGACCCATCCTAATGTAGATATGTTGAGTAAATTTGTACGTTGAGCATGTGGAATGTGGATATTCTGGGATAAGAGATAGAGAAAAATAAAATTTAACTTGGACAAATAATATAAGCAATATTTACAAATACAGAGAACGAAATTCGCTTGCATGTATGTATATTAGAGTGACTCAACTTTGAAGGCATAAGAAATGGTTGTTGATTTTATCAGTTCAAAATTAATTCGTCATGAAGTCCAGAGATAGGTTGTACCGAAGAAGGTTTAATTATTCGGGTAATTTCACAAAATTTCGACCCAGAGCTGACTTTGACCTACCTCGATTTGGCGTGTACATTCTACTATTGATTTGGGTAATATAGTATATACCGTAGTTCAAAGCAGTAAATGGTTTGAGTTTTATAGTGGCCCAAATTTGTGTTCTTGGGGTTTTTGTGAGGAGATATCATAACTTTGGATCGCGTCACCTGATTTTAACGATGTTGGTATTATCCGAAAGGTTTCCATCTCCTCAGACATATCCGAAATGTCCTTGTGATTCAAGGAGTCCAAAAATTAAAAATTGATTATTCCTTGAATATCCTAAAAAACATATCATTAATTTTCTTAATTTGTTTTTATATTTCAGTTTATTTTATTTTCTACAAAATATAAAAAATTCAGATTAAGGTGACCAGTAAGGCGTAGAAAGTAAAAGTAGTTTATGCGGTATTCACACCAACGATTTTGGGAAAACATAAATGTAGGACTAACACAAGTAAGGAAAGGCTAAAGTCGGGCGGGGCCGACTATATAATACCCTACACCACTCCCTGCGTATGTACCTCGCCTTGATTACCAAATCCAGGTATTTCATGGGAGCAATTTTATGTAGTTCATACGAATTATATAAATTATATTCATAAAATGTATATGCTATAAATTCATCTTTAGTCAAATTTAACGAATATGGTAAATAATATGATAATTGATCCAATTGTCCGACAGACAAATTCAAATTATACAGTAGTTAACCAAAGTCATACCAAAGTATGGACATATGGTCATCACCCAAACAATTCTCATTGCAATTCAATTCGGTAAAAAATTGAAATCGGGAAGGATTTTTGCATCCTGTAAATGTATGTGTTTGACAAAAAATGTTAAATCGGAAAGACATTTGTATGGGGGCTAGACTGAATCTGAACCGATCTTACCCAATTTTTGCATACCTATTTCTAGTTCGATTATAAGATGTTCTGCCAAATTTAAGGAAAATCGGGTACAATATGTCGTTTATAGAGCGGAAAATGTCAAATCGGGAGCGACATTTGTATGGGGGCTAGACTGAATCTGAACCGATCTGACCCAATTTTTGCATACCTATTTCTAGTTGGATTATAAGATGTTCTGCAAAATTTAAAGAAAATCGGGTTCAATATGACGTTTCTAGAGCGGAAAATATCAAATCGGGAGCGACATTTGTATGGGGGCTAGACTGAATCTGAACCGATCTGACCCAATTTTTGCATACCTATTTCTAGTTCGATTATAAGATGTTCTGCCAAATTTAAGGAAAATCGGGTACAATATGTCGTTTATAGAGCGGAAAATGTCAAATCGGGAGCGACATTTGTATGGGGGCTATATATAAATCTGAACCGATCTTACCCAATTTTTGCATAGGTGTTTCTAGTTGGGTTATAAGATGTTGTGCCAATTTTAAAGAAAATCGGGTACAATATGTGGTTTCTAAAGCGGAAAAAGTGAAATAGGGAACGACATTTGTATGGGGGCTATATCTAAATCTGAACCGATGTTACCCAATTTTTGCGTACGTGTTTCTAGTTGGATTATAAGATGTTCTGGCAAATTTAAAGAAAATCGGGTACAATATGTCGTTTATAGAGCGGAAAATGTCAAATCGGGAGCGACATTTGTATGGGGGCTATATCTAAATCTGAACCGAATTCCTCCAAATTCAATACCGATGGTCCTTGTCCAGAAAAAATATATTCTGCCAAGTTTCATGACAATCGGACAACAATTGCGACCTGTAGAGTGCGAACAAGCTTAGATGGACAGCAGACGGACGGACGGACAGACAGACATCGTTAAATCGACTCAGCTGGTGATTCTAAGCCGATCGGTATACTTAAAGGTGGGTCTAGCTCGATTATTTCTTATATTACAAACATTTGGCGCGAAACTAACTTATAATACCCTAGACCACGAAGTGGTGTAGGGTATAATTAATACTGCGGTCTGATCCCGGCCTTTGGTCTTATTTTTGGTTATTCTACAAATATTTTTATCGATCTCTTCAGCAGTTTATTAACAAATTGAAAATAGGTTATGCTAAACATATTTGCGTATTTAAATTATAGGAAGCCTTTATTTACCATAAAATATATATTTTATTATATCTCATCAACAAAGTCCAGTTTTGACATCATCCTTTAAGGAATTTCAGTTGAAATATCAAAATCTAAACAAAGGGAATGCCAAAGAAATTATATCGAATTTCGTGTCACTCTATTACACTGAGTTTTACACTGGAATATAAATTCATCTGTAAATCTGCACGCACACACAAGGCCACAAAGAAATTCATTAAATTTATAGTTTTAACAAGATGACCATAAACATTTTAGTTCTGAGAATAGAACAAAACAAAACCAAGAACAGGTCTAATTTTTCTTTTCATTTGTTATGTATGACGTTCGTTTGTAGACAAGAAAGGTAAATCCAAGAGATAGGGAGAGAGAGGGTCATCTCGTGTACATGGACAATTTATGGTCATTCGCAAAAAAATATTTATTTTGGTATCGTAAAGCAGAACACAACAACATGAATGAACTATTTACAAAAAGAAAATATTTATATGTTGCCCAATTGCTAAACAGGTTATCCGCTCAAAATATTGCTAGGAACACAGAATTGTGCCATCGACAATCGAAATGAAAAAAATTAACTGTGCTATGAAAATTTTCTGTGGTTATAGTAACAAGGGTGGGTGTTTTTTAGCGGCTCTTTTTTAAAACGTATAATAATAGTAAATATGCAATGCTTTATTGGATATGCCAATAGCTGTCACTATTGAGGAGTACAACATCATTGTACCGTCTAGCTTGGTACTAGTCCCTCCCCGTAATGTTATAAATTTTCTCAGTACATTCTCGACGTTTTCAAATTCTATTGCTCATACAGCAATGTTGCGCTTAAGGACATGTCTTTCACAGCTGTATGCATAATAGATGGGAACATCGCCCGAAATAAGACAAGTAAGGAAAGACTAAAGTCGAACGGAGCCGACTATATGATACACCCCACTTTCTATCCTATTACAATTCAATTCTGTAAAAAAGTGAAATTGGAATTATTTTCCGATTCTAACGAAACTCAACACAAACGATTTTTGCATGCCGAAGATATATAGATATATAGAGGGTGATTTTTTAAGAGCTTGATAACTTTTTTTTAAAAAAAAATGCATAAAATTTGCAAAATCTCATCGGTTCTTTATTTGAAACGTTAGATTGGTCCATGACATTTACTTTTTGAAGATAATTTCATTTAAATGTTGACCGCGGCTGCGTCTTAGGTGGTCCATCCGCTTAGTCCAATTTTGGCATTTCCACGTTTTTGAGTAACAGAGACCCAATTGGTGCGAACGGCGACGAATCGAAAATTGGTGGTCATCATTAACACTGGCCGATACAGCTGCGATATTTTCTTCAGTTCGCACTCTACGTAAGCGTGTTGGTGGTTTAATGTCCAACAATGTAAATTTGGTGCGAAATTTAGTCACAATAGCCCGAATAGCCGCTTCAGTGGGTCGATTAAACTGACCATAAAATGGAAGCGCGCAATGAACTTTCTTAACAGAGCACGCATTTTGATAATAAAATTCAATAATTTGCAAGCGTTGTTCGTTTGTAAGACGATTCATGATGAAATGTCAAAGCATACTGAGCATCTTTCTCTTTGACACCATGTCTGAAATCCCACGTGATCTGTCAAATACTAATGCATGAAAATCCTAACCTCAAAAAAATCACTCTTTATTTAGATATATGTAGCTCCCATACAAATGTTGCTCCCAATTTGACTTTTTCTATCTAGAAGCCACATAATTGAAGCAATTTTAATCAAACTTGGCACAACACCTCATATTTTAACTAGAAATATCTGTGGTGAAAATTGGATACAAATTTCGCTCCCTATTTGACATTTTCCGGTCTAGAAACCGTAAATTTAAACAGATTTTCTTCAAATTTGGCTAAACACCTTATATTTCAACTTAAAACATTTCCGGGGAAAATGGGTCAAATCGGCTGAGATTTAGATATAGCTCCCATACAAATTTCGCTGCCGATTTTAGGTTAACCATTGTAGAAACCACATACCTTAACCAATTTTCTTCAAATATCTGTGGCAAAAGTGGATGAGATCGGTTAAGATTTATATATAGCTCCCATACAAATCACATTTTCACCGAATTGAAATGTAGTGAAGTAGAAAGTGTAGGGTATCATATAGTCGGCCTCGGCCGACATTAGCTTTCCCTTACCTGTTTCATTTTACCCCACTAAAAGTATGAATTTTGAAAAACCCCTTAATTTACGTATAATCGCAATCAGAGGAATGAAAACACCGAATTTCATTATTCTAGATGCAGCCGTTTGGTTGTTACCATTTTTATCCCTCTATTCAAATGTTACCCTATAAAAGTACGAATTTGGAAAAATACTTGTATATTATGTATCTACTAAATTAGCGGAATGTCCAAAGGTTGTACAAACGGAAAAGTTAGTATACCACCATCCTATATATGTATAAAAAATAAATTTGAACCTCTTAGCTCATTTCGTTCGCCAGCTGGGGTGCATTCAACAGACAGACAGACGGACATGGCTAGATCGTCTTAGAATTTAACCACGGCCCTGAATATGTATACTTTATGAGGTCTCTGATGAACTTTTCAATATGTTACAAACGGAATGATGAAGTTATCTTTTAATTCAATATTTCTTTGAAAAAGTGTTTTCGTTTCAGTTGATTTGACCAAAAATAAAAAATTCTCAATATCTTTTACATTTCCTAAAAAATTTCAGAAAAAATATCGTAAAAGATATATGGCTGAAAAACAGAAATCATTCCAAAAATTTACATTTACAACTTTCAAAGCGCGGTAGCACTATCTAAACATTAATAAAAAAATTAAAAATTTCCTTTTCTTTGGCATGAGGCTTAATAAAATTCCGAGTGGGAGGGCCAAAAAAATCCAACAAAAAGTATATAAAGACCACTCTAGAAAAGGTTTAGTTCATTGCCGGCCTTTGGTCGGATGACTTTATATTCTAGCCGATTATTATATTCAATTTCATGTCGATAGCTGAAACTGTATTAGTTTAGCATTAA
This sequence comes from Polietes domitor, assembly GCA_947397865.1. Lineage (NCBI taxonomy): Eukaryota > Metazoa > Arthropoda > Insecta > Diptera > Muscidae > Polietes > Polietes domitor. The sequence continues at coordinate 111,245,835 of OX377622.1, forward strand.
CATCCATTTCAAGTTTCCCCCTAGTTTATTCATATTTTACTTTTTAGGAAGTAAAACTTGAAATGGCTGTTAATGTTAAACTAATACAGATTTTTTGTTCAATCCGCCGAGTTGCACATTGACATCACTACACTTTCGAGGACAAGGAATTGGTATATGTTAAATTTTGCTAGATGTATTTTAAATAAGAAGCAAGTACGTATCCATATGCCGCGGAGTCATCAATCCTTTTTCCATTTTGAAGCATTTTGCATAATTTCAATTTTTTTGAGCAATTATGAATATCATCAATATTAATTCTTTTATATATTCTTTCATTGTGGAACAGTTTTATTCATTTGTGTAAATATATATATTATTGTAAATAATATATTATAAATAATATATGATAAATATATAATCATTAAAAATTTTGTTCATCTCTTGTTATGAAATGTCTACGTAGAGATATTAACTTGTAATAGATTTAAATATGTAACACATTAAAAACTCAACCAATCAGCCAGCCAGGCGGCAAATTTTTCTATAACATTTTACGGAGCATATGGTGGACACCGTATGGTGGACACCGTATGGTCGACCGGTATATAACGTTATATCATTACAATAATCCTAATGCCAAAATCGAAATCTGTGCAACTATTCTATTTATACCCTACACCACAGGGTATAATGTCTTTGTGCATTTGTTTGTAACACCCAAAAGGCAACGAGATAGAAGATAGACCCATTGTTTATTACACCGATCGACTTAGAATCACTTTTTGAGTCGATTTAGCAATGTCCGTCTGTCTGTCCATCTATTCTTGTAATCACGATACATGTCGCAATTGTACACAGAACCAAATGAAACTTTGCACAACGAAGTTTTTCGAGACAAGGACGAACGCTATTTAATTTGAAGAAAATCGGTTCTGATTTAGATATATCCCCATACGAATTTCTCTCCTGATTTGACTCTTTTCACTCTAGATACCACATATTACAACGGATTTTCTTCAAAATTGGCAAAACATCTTATATTTCAACTAGAAACAGCTGTGGTAAAAATCTGTTAGATCGGTTCAGATTGTTGTTAGGACTAAATGAAACTTTGCACAACGAAATTGTATGGGATAAGGACGAATGTTATTTAATTTGAAGCAAATCGGTTCAGATTTAGATATACCTCCCATACAAATGTCTCCTCCGATTTGACTCTTTCCCCTCTAGTAACCACAAACTTTGACAGATTATCTTAAAATTTGGCAAAACAGCTTATATTTCAACTAAAGACAGTTCTGGTAAAAATAGGATAGATCGGTTCAGATTTATATATAGCTCCCACATAAATGTCTCCTCCGATTTGACTATTTCCGCTCTAGAAACCACAAACTTTGACAGATTTTCTTCAAATTTGTCAAAACAACTTATATTTCAACTAAAAACAGTTCTGGTAAAAATAGGATAGATCGGTTCAGATATATATATAGCCCAAAAAAAAGTCTCCTCCGATTTGACTCAATCCGCTCTAGAAACCACAAACTTTACAGATTTTCTTCAAATTTGGCAAAACAGCTAATATTTCAACTAAAGACCGTTCTGGTAAAAATAGGATAGATCGGTTCAGATTTATATATAGCTCCAACATAAATGTCTCTTCCGATTTGACTCTTTCCGCTTTAGTAACTACAAACTTTGACAGATTTTCTTCAAATTTGGCAAAACAGCTTATATTTCAACTAAAGACAGTTCTGGTAAAATAGGATAGATCGTTTCAGATTTATATATAGCTCCCATATAAATGTCACTTCCGATTTGACTCTTTCCGCTCTAGAAACCACAAACTTTACAGATTTTCTTCAAATTTGGCAAAACAGCTAATATTTCAACTAAAGACAGTTCTGGTAAAAATAGGATAGATCGGTTCAGATTTATATATAGCTCCAACATAAATGTCTCTTCCGATTTGACTCTTTCCGCTTTAGTAACTACAAACTTTGACAGATTTTCTTCAAATTTGGCAAACAGCTTATATTTCAACTAAAGACAGTTCTGGTAAAATAGGATAGATCGTTTCAGATTTATATATAGCTCCCATACAAATGTCTCCTCCGATTTGACTATTTCCGCTCTAGAAACCACAAACTTTGACAGATTTTCTGCAAATTTGTCAAAACATCTTATATTTCAACTTAAAACAGCTCTGGTAAAAATAGGATAGATCGGTTCAGATTTATATATAGCTCCCACATAAATGTCTCTTCCGATTTGACTCTTTCCGCTCTAGAAACCACAAACTTTGACAGATATTTTTTAAATTTGGCAAAACAACTTATATTTCAACTAATAACAGCTCTGGTGTAAATGGGTCAGATGAGTTCAGATATATATATATAGCTCCATTACAAATTTCGCTACTGAATTGATTATTTCCCCTCTAGAAACCACATATTTAACACTCCATAAAATTTGTGAAAGCGTCTAATATTTCAACTAGAAAACCTATGATAAACATGGGTCAGATCGGTTTAGATTTGTATATGGCTCCCATTCAAAGTTTGTGTTCAAACTTTCTTACAAATACAGATAGAAGTATGGAATTTGTAGTATATTCTCCTCTTATAGCTGCATCGTATATCACCCGCTTCAAATGTAATGACCTTTTTATATCCTACACCATAGGGTATAATGACTAAGTATAGGGTATCACATAGTCGGCCCCGCCTGACTTTAACCTTACCTTACTTGTTTTAATCTGAGAATAAAAAAATATAAAAACTTCAAACCAGTCTTCGTGGAACTTCTCTGATGCAAAAAAAAAATCTGGCCAGTTTTTAAAGGAATTTCTATCGCCCACTCGATTTTTCTAGAGCCCTTTGTAAATTGTGAAAAAGTGCAACCTAATAAACACCACACAATTTTCTGATTGTGGATACAATCTTTTGTTCCATGCCAAATTTTCCCTTTTGCTGTGTTTTAACCCCTGAATCAATTTTCGTCGCATTTCTATGTAGAGATATACGCTTTTGTACATCAATTTTAAATTTCATACATTATTTTCATCTGTTTATTTAGGATTTTGTTTAAAAGACTTATCTAGTTTTTGTTTTTGTTGTCTACTACGTTGAACTATAAAGGACATACATGTGGACGACAATCTTAAATATGAAGAGACTTAATTTAAATATCTTCATTAATTCATTAGTGCTATCTCTAACACACACACACACACGCATGCACACATTCACTTGTCTGATTGTAGGCCTCTTCACATTTATGTGGCTGTTTGTTCGTGTCTTAGTTTAATTGTGGCCATTATTATTATACGAGTATCCTTTAGTTTTGGTTTTAGTTTTATTGTATTCATCGTCAGCAAAAACTATTTGACTAATTGTGTTGTTACACAGAACACAATGTTTTAAATGGAAAATAAGATTTCATTTAAAGATTTGTATTCTTATCAACGGGTCGGCATTAAATGCATTTGCTTGTATGTCATTTAAGTCTGCATGTACAGCTAGTGGCTATTGAATTGCGACTGATAACGCTAATTTTGAATTTTGGTAATGCAAGTCTTACTTTATTGGCTCAATTTGTAGAACTGGTCGGGAATAGGTCACTTTTAGTGAGTTCTAAATTATACAGCATCTTGAGTCCGCATTTTCGTCTATTCTTGTAATCAAAGTACAGGTCAAAATTGTGGTTAGAACTAAATGAAACTTTGCACAACAAAGTTTTATGGGATGAGGACGAACTCAACTTAATTTGAAGAAAATCGGTTCAGATTTAGATATAGCTCCCATACAAATTTTGCTCCCGATTTTACTTTTTCCGCTCTAGAAACTATATATTTCAACAGATTTTCTCCAAATTTAGCAAAACGTCATATATTTTAACTAGAAATAGCTCTGGTAAAAATAGCCAGATCGGTTCAGATTTATATATATCTCCCATACGAATTTCGCTCTAGAAAAAATATATTTTAACAGATTTTCTTCAAATTTAGAAAAACAACTTATATTTTAACTAGAAACAACTCTGGAAAAAATGGGCCAGATCGGTACAGATATATATATATATATACATAGCTCCCACACAAATGTCTCCGCCGATTTGACTATTTCCGCTCTATAAGCAACATATTGTAACATATTTTCTTCAAATTTGGCAAAACAGATCATATTTCAACTATAATCATCTATGCCGAAAGTGGGTCATATCGATTCAGATTTATATATAGCTCCCACACAAATGTCTCCCCCGATTTGATTATTTCCGCTCTAGAAACCACAGATTTTCTTCCAATTTAGCAAAACAACTTATATTTTAACTAGAAACAACTCTGGCAAAAATGAGCCGGATCGGTTCAGATATATATATAGCTCCCATATAAATGACTCCCCCGATCTAATTCTTTCCGCTCTAGAAACCACATATTTAATAGATTTCCATCAAATTTGGGAAAGCGTCTTATATTTCAGAATATCTATGCTAAAAATGTGTCAGATCGGTTCAGATTTATATATAGCTCTCATTCAAATTTTGTGTTCAATTTTTTTTACAAATATAGATAGAATGTAACGACCTTTTTATACCCTATACCACAGGGTATATTGACTAGGTGTAGGGTATCATATAGTCGGCCACGCCCGACTTTAACCTTCCATACTTGTTTAAATCGTATTTTGTTGGCAAAATGCAAAAATAATGTTCTGTGAAAGAAATACATACTTCTTAGTTTCTATTATCTGTCATCCTGATTGGAAAAATCTTAAAATAAATGTAGAAGTTATGGCCACTGGGCGATTCATCAAGAAGTTTGATTATTATGGCACAAGTTTAAGTCCGAGATCCATGCGCAAAATACGCCAATTTGTCCAATACGATAACCCAAGCTGCTGACGACGAAACGAATCAAATCCTTCTCACAGAATGATGCTTTTCGTAATATAGCTGAAGACTTCGGAGACGCTGTTGTGGTATCTTTCCAAGATGACAAAGCAGTTTAATATGAGTCATGCGTGATCTGTAAAAAAAGCCTATTGAAAATCAAATCCTACGATGAATCACCCGATTGTAGAAGTTTATAATATACACACTTCTACAATCAATCATTTTAAGAAAAACTTTATCTTCATAACAGAGTAATTCCATGTGAAGCGATCACATACACATTTTGGCTATTTACTTCGATATTGATAACATTTCCAAATATGCACTTTTATACATGGCGAATAAAGATCGAAAAAAAAGTATATTTGTTACAAGGTGTTTAAAAAATACGTAACTTTTTGAGGCATAAGATATGAATATATTTGTATCTAATTTCAAGAAAAGTGCTCCTAGTTTTATAGAAAATTGTCAAATCTTTGAATATGTTTTTTTTTAATTTATTTCTTATTTAACTTTGTGTATTTTTTGATTTTTTATCAATTCGGTAAAAAGTGACAAGTAAAAACGGCATTAAGTTCGGCCGGGCCTAACTTTATATACCCTCCACCATGGATTACATTCCACAGAGGCTGTCGATTTTCGCAGAAGTGCAGTAACATTACAGGAAACTGTAATTTTTTAATAAAGGCAATCCAAATAAAATATAAGACAAGGCTACCAAACGTTTATACTATATACACATATCGAAATAAATCAAAAAGTAAATATAAGACAACAATCTTCAGAAGAAAACAAGTAAGGAAAGCCTAAAGTCGGACGGAGCCGACTTTATGATACACCCCACCTTTTATCTCATTACAATTCAATTCGGTAAATAAGTGAAATCGGGAAGGATTTTTGAATCATGTAAATGTATGTGTTTGACAAAAAATGTTAAATCGGAAAGGACATTTGTATGGGGGTATATTGAAACCAGGAATGATATGACGCGCTTTCACCATGTATGTTTGTTGGTGAAATATAATATGTAAAGTTTGGCAAAAATCGGTTAAACATTCGGAAGCAACATTTGTATTGGGTCTACATTTAAATCTAAACCGATCTTACCCACTTTCACCATAGCTGTTTTTAGTTGGATTATGAGATGTTGTGCCAATTTTAAAGAAAATCGGGTACAACATATGGTTTCTAGAGAGGAAAAACTCAAGACGGGAGCGACATTTGTATTGGAGCTATATCTAAATCTGAACCGATCTTACCCACTTTCAGCATAAAGAAAATCGGTTACAATATGAGGTATCTAGAGCGGAAAAAGTGAAATCGGGAGTGACATTTGTATGGGGCTTTATCTAAATCTGAACCGACCTTACCCACTTTCAGCATAGGTGTTTCTAGTTCGATTATAGAATGTTGTGCCAATTTTGAAGAAAATCGGGTACAGTATGTGGATTTGAGAGCGGAAAAAGTCAAATCGGAGGCGACATTTGTATGGGGGCTATATCTAAATCTGAACCGATTTCCTCCAAATTCAATACCAATACCAATCGTCCTTGGCAAAAGAAAGTAACTGCTGCCAAATTTCATGATAATCGGACAGCAATTGCGACCTATAGAGTGCGAACAAGCTTAGATGGACAGCAGACGGACGGACAGAAGACATAGGTAAATCGATTCAGTTGGTGATTCTAAGCCGATCCGTATACTTAAAGGTCTAGCTCGATTATTTTTTTGGCGCTACAAACATTTGGCGGAAAACTAACTTAAAATACCCTAGTCCACGAAGGTGGTGTAGGGTATAAAAAGCCAAAAGGTGTTAAGAGCGTCTGAACGAAATTAATATTTGGACGATTCTGTGATGATCGCTAGGATCTGTAAGAGCGAACTAGTTCATTCAATTGATTTGATGATATAGCGGCTGTAATACAGTGGACCGTTGCTGTATATAGACATACATATATGTGTGTGTGCGTAAGTTTGACAAATGCAAACATTTTATGGTTTTTAGCTAATAGATTCATGTTTGCATTGCTTGGTCTAATTAAGAATTTTTCAATTAAATTCACACAGCTTTGAAGATTTATAATAACACTTGAAGGTTAAGATAAAGATATACAGCAAATATATGCTACGCAGTAGTAATAGCAATCTGTTCTTTTTAGTTTATAGTCTAAAATGTTGGCAGCTAGTGGAATTGAGGACATTGTATATAGGTCCAACAAAAAATATGAGAAACTCATTACAATAAATATATATTTTAAAATTCCAGATGAAATATCTTCCCGTAGATTTCATTTATTCGATATCGGTCTTGCAATAATAGGTGACCCATAACAAAATCTAATCCACTTTATTTCGGGTCCATCATTGATCAAATACGAGTCGTTTTCCTGAATTCTTTTAATTTACCACGCCACAGGTGCGTATGATTTATATACATAAATCCCATAATATTACGTATACGCCTTAATGAAAATTTCCCATCTTATTGCATTCTATTCCACTCGACAAAGCGGATAATTTCAATTTGGCGTTATCTGCACTTGTTACGGAAAATTGATTTCCATTTCAATGGGATTTTTACAGCAATTTCCAGATTTCTTAACATTTTATGTCACCCGAACGGGGGGTGTGGGAAAACTTGTTGAAATCAATTGATTCCGGGCTATTTCCAGTTGAAGTCATGTATATTTTTTCTTTGTAAAATATTGAATTGAAGACACAATCTTGGTCGTTTCTTGCTCTTTATGGGCAAAGTGCAGCTGTGTTTTAGCTTTAATTTAAGATCTTCTTCTAATCCCTTTTTCGCAACTTCGTTGTAGCCATGGCTAGGCAGCAATTGAATTTTTATGTCGCACTTCTAACGAGGGCCAGTCTGAAATGTTTGCTGAAAACTGTTAACTATTGTCGATTGTGTTATCGTCGGCATGGTGGCCACTCGTTCGTTTGCTAGCGCACTCTTGCGTGTTCTGTGAAAAGTACCATAAAAATCTTTTCTGTTAGGCTTTTTACACCAACCCACCCGTCCGCCGTTGTCCCCTTCCGACTCGTCATATTTCGTAAATTTGCTCAAATAATGTTTAAGTCCTGGTCGCACTACATGCCGGCGTAGGTATAGTAGTAAAGGACTAGCAGGACTAAAGCGTTTGAACGATAAAAAGAAATGAAATGAAAGAAATAAACGAACAGACGCACTCACTGGCACACACACGCACACACAGACCGAAGCACAAAGACAATAACAACACTAAAACTGGAAGTAATGGCGCGAATTATTGCATTAAATGTCTGACACCCAGCCCCGGCAAACACACTGGCCCAATTCCAGCCGGAACAGCACCAGGACATCGAGGACATGGCGTAATGGCCATAACAAGAACAACACGAATTACTACTATCCGAACAACAACTATAACTATATAAGATGGCAACAAACAACAACATCCATTTCCTTTTTAGCTTTACAAAGTCTTCAGTTACACATTGAAGCCTCTCGCTTGGCAATATCAAATGCGAGGGGTGGTATACAAAAGTGATTGGTAGACACAATAATTCCAGGCAATGCTAAAAGCTAAGAGGTCGGCCACGAATGATACTCCAACGAAAACCAACCCAAGGGTCCCAAAAAGGAACTCGTTCAAATACTCTTTGGGCGACTTGTCATTTTTAAATATTTGGGCATTTGTACACAATATTGTCCAATTTCTAAAAATGTCAAATCAACCAAAATATTTCCATAGGGTTATGTAGTAATTCTTTGCAAAGATATCACACAAACTTTTCTTCTCCCTGATCTCAAAGAACAATTGTGTGGGAGGTACTAGAAATGGCGCGGCAAAAGCATAAATATTTTACTGGTTTAATGTGTTTATATAAACATTTTAAAGTATAAAATTGCATCTGATTTTGCTATCCGTATGAATGATATGCCAGTTTATCTGGGAGGTATCAGAAGGTGTGTGGAAATATCGCCCAGATTCTAGGAGGTTATAACGACTATAAAAACATTGTCATATATCAAACTTTAAAGTATTACGATCATTCGCATAGAAGTTACAAGAGCTTTAATTATACAGTTTGTTTGTAACACCCAAAATGAAGCGAGGTAGACCCATTGTTAATTAATCCGATCGACTTAGAATCGCCTTTTGAATCAATTTAGCAATGTCTGTCTGTTCGTCCGTCTATCTATTCTTGTAAACAAGGTACAGTTCGCAATTGTAGCCAAAACCAAATGAAACTTTGCACAACGAAGTTTTTCTGGATAAGGACGAATTTGGACGGGAATTCCCGGGAAAATTTTTTAAATTTCCCGGGAATACGGGAAATATTAAAAAATATTTCTTTGTTTATCTTGAGCACTAATTAAGTTCTACCATATAAATGGGAAATTGTAGATATATTTCAAATGCATATATTTAAATTACTGACAATAATAGTGACCATTTGATACTATGGCTGACATAGTGCCATCTTGTTCAACATAAAATTTCTTGTTTTCCCAAAAAACGACGAAATAAAAGGTGAAAATCTTCTCAAAGACGAACTTACTTTACATATGAAACCATTAAGAAATGATCTAATAATAGGAATAAAAATAAAATTGACACCTGGAACCTTTCAAGAGAAATCTAATATGAATAGAAATATACCCTACGATATATTTAAATTACCCTTTGTAAGAACTAATGTCTGCACTATTTCAATGTTTATATTTTTTATGCATTTATTTAATTAAAATTAACAATTTTAATGTTTCTATTGCATTCACAATTTAGAATATTTTCCCCCTGTTTCTGTAAAATAGTTTCCTCTCTAGATTCTAGACGAATGAATTTTCTAAATTGAAGATGCCATAACAATCTCAGTCTTTGGTTCTTTGTTTCTTTAAACATTTTTTTATTTTGAATCTAGTGTACGTGTCAGTTCACTTGTGATTACAATTTCCAATATTAGGGCTGTTTTTCTTTAAGCCGGGATAACAAGCTGCGATAACAAAAACTTTAATAAAAAATTAATTTTTCGTTCAAAGTAAAAAAATATTTTTTCACATTGTCGCCAACTACAATACAAATATATTTATCAAAAGAAATTAAAAAAAAATATTTTGTGTCGACTTTATTGGACTTAGCCTCGATATAAATCATTTTGACTTACACTGGATAATTATCCAGGCAATATCAAACATTGTTAACACAAAATTATTTTTTCACACACACATTGATATTGCTTTTGGCGACAATTTTAAAAAAGAATTTTTTATTTTGAGTGAAATTTAGATTTAGATTTTTGTTATCGCTGCTTAGTTATCCAGACATATTATAACTCCTTCAATTCTGACTATTTCTAAAATATTTGACCAAAAACGTTTGTTTTTAATTTGTTAAATTTGTATTTTAACCCATTCACACTCATTCATTCAATTCTTATACTTTTATATTATTTACGTAATAACAACTACAATAATAAAAAATATTTCGGTTTAGATTATTAGTATTTTATTTTGTTCTTCTCGATAACTTGTACCATATAGTTTAATAATTATTGCATTCATATTGAAATTTATCAAAAAGTACGAAAATCTTGCAATTGTGTATACGGACGTGTACGGTGGGCGTTACTGGGTTTAAAAATCATACCTGTTACTAAATGTTGATATTTTAAACCATATTGGACATACATAAAATAAATTATTTTTTTCCCGGGAATTCCCGGGAATGAAAAGTTTCATTCCCGTTTTCCCGGGAAATGAAAAAAGTCCGGGAAACCCCAAACCCTAGTAGGAAGGTATATATCATTTGGGACAGAAAAAAAGTGTAACACATTGAATGTTTCGTAACATTTTTTTGTCGATATATTACTTATTAACATCACATGTGATTCATTATTTGACCTTTCCGCCTAATAGATCCAACTATAGTGCTCTTTCTGTCCCTTTTCTATATTTTAATGACAGATAGCAACTACAACATTCATATTATAACATATTATATTTTTTACACCAGAAACTTAAAAACAAAATATATTATAATATTATTAAAAACAACAACTATAAACTGTTAGATATGTGTAAAGTTAAAGAGCGTCGTAAACATTTTTGATATAGACATTGTTTTCTTTAATATAACTCTAGCTTTACAAAAAATAAACCAACATATTTGTTTATATTTTTATTGGCTTTCTTGTCAGCAAAAAAATCTTTAAAAAATTCCGTAGATTGTCTAGAAATTCATATAATTTTGGAAACTGTAAAAAACTTTAGATCGTATATCATCTTTAAGTGAAATAAAGAGTGATTTTTTTTAGGTTAGGATTTTCATGCATTAGTATTTGACAGATCACGTGGGATTTCAGACATGGTGTCAAAGAAAAAGATGCTCAGTATGCTTTGACATTTCATCATGAATCGTCTTACAAACGAACAACGCTTGCAAATTATTGAATTTTATTATCAAAATGCGTGCTCTGTTAAGAAAGTTCATTGCGCACTTCCATTTTATGGTCAGTTTAATCGACCCACTGAAGCGGCTATTCGGGCTATTGTGACTAAATTTCGCACCAAATTTACATTGTTGGACATTAAACCACCAACACGCTTACGTAGAGTGCGAACTGAAGAAAATATCGCAGCTGTATCGGCCAGTGTTAATGATGACCACCAATTTTCGATTCGTCGCCGTTCGCACCAATTGGGTCTCTGTTACTCAAAAACGTGGAAATGCCAAAATTGGACTAAGCGGATGGACCACCTAAGACGCAGCCGCGGTCAACATTTAAATGAAATTATGTTCAAAAAGTAAATGTCATGGACCCAACTAACGTTTCAAATAAAGAACCGATGAGATTTTGCAAATTTTATGCGTTTTAAAAAAAAAAAAGTTATCAAGCTCTTAAAAAATCACCCTTTATAATCTGCTGCGGCTAATTTGATGACCATCGGTTAAAATGTCTGGTTTCTAGAGGAGAAAAAGTCAATTCGAGAGCAAAATTTGTATGGGAGCTATATCTAAATCTAAACCGATCTGATCACTTTTACCACAGATGTTTCTAGTGTGATATATAAATGGAGTATGAAATTTGTATATCTAGCTATATATAAATCTTAACCGATCTATTTTAATTTCACAAGAGATGTTTTTAGGTGAATCATAAGGTACTGTGTCAAATTTGAAGCAAATCGAGTAATATATGTAGTTACTGGAGCAGAAAAAGTCAAATCATGAGTGACATTTGTATGGGGGCTATATCTAAATCCGAACCGATTTGCTTTAAATTAAAAAGGGCTCGTCCATGGGCCGCACAAATCAAGTTTGCAAATTTTTGTTGGGATCGAACAATAATTGCGAACTTTACTTTGATTACAAGTGTAGATGGACAGACATAGCTAAATCGAAAGTAATTCTAAGTATACTTAACAATGGGTCTATCTCGCTTCCTTTTGAATGTTACAAACAAATGCACAAAGACATAATACACTAGTGCAGGGTATAAAAATCGGGTACAATATGTGGTTTCTAGAGCGGAAAATTTGCGAAAAAATGCAAGATTAATTTTCTGGCAGCTTATCATTTGTGATTTTTTGGCATAATTTGATTTTTATTTTGACATAACTTTTGACTTGGGTAATTTTCAATTGGTTGTAATTTTTCGTTAGAGCTATGTTTCGTGGAGCCTTTTTAATAGCTCCATTTTAAAAATCACACGTACATTTTCTAATAAGTTTTTCATTTATTTTTGGCTTTATTTAATTTTTAATGTAGAAGATGTGAGGACGAGCATGAACTTCTATGGCCATACTGCAACGATTTCATAAGTACCGATGAGGGAAAATAAATGTATAATGAGCCGCAAAGACTAGTTATTATTGTAGTCTGTGATTTTTCACAAAATACCACTTCTGATATAAATGCTTAACACTTTTATACTTGGGTTTTTTATTATCAAAAAAAACACAAGCTTTTTTATTTTGTTTCCTTTATTATCAAAAGGAAAACTACAACTTTTATACTATTATTTTGTTTCCTTTATTATCAAAAGGAAAACTGCACGTTTATTTGTTGAATTCTGCGATAGAACTAACTTATGAAATACGTATTTTGCACCTTGTGGACAAAGACTTCTCTGTTTTTGGTGGCCAAAAGTGCATGGACAGCAAAAACAGTTAATGTGGGAATTTTATTATTTTAATTTTCTCACCTCGTGTAGCGTAAAACGGATCATATTACTTTTTAAATGCAAATAAATGTACTGCACACGTTTCCGCTCAAAGTGTGGGAAACGCGAAATAAGCTAATTTAGAAAAATAATGAAATTGGAGGTAATAATAATTTAGAGTAGTATTTGTTGTTGTACTTGTATACTCTATTATATGATGTTGGTAGGCGTTATTGTAACTCCCCCCGCGTTAGATTGAGGCTCCGACGAAATAAGAAATCTTTGTCTACGTGGTTTCACATAGTAAAATATAATAATAATAATAATCACAAAAATTACAATAGTGTTACAATTAGAAATTATGTTTGACATCGTATTTTGTTTTGATATTTTTGTTACAGAATTTTCGTAATCTATTTGTTTTACATAAAGTTTTTCCAGGTTTAAATCTACCATTGTTTGATTTTCCTTAATTTTAGTTATCAAATGGCGTACAATTATTTGGTCCTCGACTTTAAAAACATTATTAATGTATGTATTATCTCCAATGGAAATTTCACAATTTTGGAATTTAATTAGGAATGTACCATTTAAATTATGACTCAATGAATTATGTTTACAATTAGATATAATTTTATCTCTAAAGTTTGAAAAAAGAAGAGTGCCTTGGGATATTTCTTTAACTTTCATATCGGAAAATGTAACCAATCTACAATTAGCTTCATTGTTACGTATTATATCGTTAATGCATGTGTCTTTAATGAGTTCTAGGTTCTTAGATAAATTATCTTTTATATAAATTTTGTAGGCTCTCTTGGTTTTGCTAATTAATATGTTTCTATCGGTTAGTGCGAGACTTTTGTTCTCTATATTTGGAATGGGTTCAAAAGTTATTTTTGTCAGTATATTCGGAGAAAAGATTGGGACAAACAGAGTAATGATAATTGAGTTTTCAAAAACTGCGGTGACTACCTTAATTTTGTCGTATGTTTCAAAATCTTCTATTACGCTTAATTCCAGTTCCGTTAGTAAATTTGCTGGAACAAGTCCTAGCTAACTAGTGAAAATAACTTGGCCAATATCGTCAATATGGTTCTGTAATAAATTAATGTCGCTGTCTATCTGGTGGACATGTTCCAGGAAAGAAACTTCGTCCTCCAAGTTACCAATTCTATTTTGTAGATTATCTTTAAATTTATTAATATATTGTTCGATGGTGGACTGTCCGTAATTAATGTGATTTGTCATGTTGCTAATTTGGTATGACAGAAAATGGTTTATTTCTATTAAAGAATTTATTTTTTTGGAGTTGTAGTCTGTCGTATACGCCAAGGAATGTAATGTAGAGTTTATCGAAACTTCATCATCACTATCCATAGTACCAGTCACAAATTTAAGACCTTTTCCAAGGATATTAATTAAACCTCTGGTTTGTCTACGGTGGGGTATAATGCTATTAATTTTGGCTTTTAGTAAAATGAAGCTATTTTGTATGGAATGAATTATAGGTTTAGTCGTTAGCGAATTTGAGGACAGTTCATCTATGTTCATAGATATAAGATCTAAAGTGGGTTCGTAGTTTGTTAGGTTAACGATATGAATAATTTTTCTGTAGTTGTCAATAGTTCGCACCTTATCCTGCTCTATTGGCAAGTAGCCGTGATTTTTCGTAAGGTCTTCCACTTCCATAAGTTGTCCATTGCATGTATTAAGTATGACCAATATGGTCAGGATTATATAACGTTTCATTTTCTGAAAATAAAGGATGTAAGACAGATTGGTTTTTATATACTCATTGTTCTCCTTCTATTGTTACGTTCGGGCAATTGTAATTCGTCACTACTTTGGAATTTCTTTTTTATTTTAACATGTGGTTTGTAATATTTAAGACCGTTCCTTCTGTCAAGTATATGGTCACGATCTATTTTCTGACTGTCTATGAGGCGATATTTAGAATGATTTTTGCCCCCTCTTATTTCTTTAATAAAGTTCTTTCCCTCAGTAATTTCTTTATCTACCCGACCTATATTCAATTTATGTATTATACGTTCCTTTCGTGTTCTCATTCTTTCATGTATTTCCGGGTACTCTGTTTGGTGAATCTTTCCGTTAATGAAGTCTATTGGTTTTCTATTGGTTGTACTATGTATAGAATTATTGTAAAAATTTATTATACGCAGAATTTTCTCCTCCACGGTCAACAAGTCGTTATCTTCGTTGTGCCGTAAGAGTCGGATATGCTCATTTATTGTATTGTGTAGGCGCTCTATATCCGCATTTGAGTTATGATTACTGTTGGACGTATAATGAATGTCGATGTTTTCGTGCTTGAGGTATTGACGAATGGGTATGGCTTTAAATCCACCACAATCTTAGTCATTTTACCCATGATGCCAATATATTGAATTAATTTTGATCTAAACTCAGTCCATGCCCTGGAGTTTATCATAAATGCTTGAGCATATTTAGTAAATTTATCGATAAACGTTAGAAACATCTTTTTTTCCAATGTGTAGAACACGTCTATGTGTATGATTTCGGACGGTTTTTGAGGGGTTTCCGTTATCTTGTACGGAATTTTTGGGGGTTTCCTAACATATTTTTCTCTGTTGCAAACTTCACAGTTATTGATGAATTTTGTTATATTTTCTTTCAACTTAGGGTTATAGATACTAAATTTCAATTGTGCAAAGTTCTCCATTATACCTCTGTGGTTATTTCTCAAATGTTCCCCTTTTATTATGTCGAGTAATTCATTTTCATCCAGTATATCAGTTAACAACTGTTTACATCTTACGATTCTAAAATTGGAATCTTGACTAAAGTTTTTTCGAACGGCTTCATAAAATGCTTCATATAAATTACCATCCCGAATAAGAACTGCGTTTATTCCATTAGGGTTGCAATGCGTTTTAATTATTGTTACTAGTGTGTCTTCGCTAAAATTTTTTGCTGTAATAATTTTTCTCTTGTTATTGAATATTTGCATGGTCTTTATTTTTAGGGATCCTGAGCCAACGATATCGATTATAAGTTGATTTTTGTACATATTTATTGGAGAATTTGTTTCAGGTATAATTTCTGTATTCAATTCTTCAATTAGATTTACTTCCGGAGTAATGCGTGATAATGCATCGGCATTGCCGTTATGCAATCCTTTTTTGTACCTGATAGTATAATCAAACTCTTCCAGTTTTAATCTCCATCTCACTAGTCTTGAGTTGGGTTCCTTTATATTGAATAACCATTGTAAAGGCTGATGGTCTGTCTGAATTTCGAATTTTTTACCAAAAAGATACGGACGGAAATATTTAACTGCCCATACTATGGCTAGTAACTCTTTCTCTATTGTGCTATAGTTGATTTCATGTTCGTTCAAACTCCTACTAGCATAGCATACAGGATGTCCGTCTTGGGATAGAACAGCTCCTAGCGCAAAGTTACTGGCATCAGTGTTGAGAGTAAATAACTTGTTGAAATCGGGGTATATTAATAAAGGTTCGTTAGTAAGTTTTTCCTTAAGTTCCTTAAAACTCTGAATATACTCCGGATCTGTGATATTGATTTCAGCACCCTTTTTTAAATATTTTGTAATTGGTTTCGCAATTTTTGAGTAATTTTGAATAAATTTTCTGTAATACCCACTTAAACCGAGGAACTGTTTTATTTGCCGGGTCGTTCGTGGTATAGGGTAGTTAGTGATTTTCTTTGGGTTTGGTTTGACACCGTTTTGAGTGACGACGTGTCCAAGGAAATCTGTTTCCCTTCTTAAAAATTCACATTTGTCCATTTGTATTTTAAGATTTGCATTCACCAGCCGATCAAATACCAATCTAATGGAATTTAGGTGTTCTTCCAGTGACGTGGAATAGATGATTATATCATCTAGATAAACGAGGCAGACTTTACCTAATAAATCTCCTAATATGTTGTTCATATGTCGCTGGAATGTAGCGGGTGCCGTCTTAAGACCAAAAGGCATTCGTAAAAACTCGAAGTGGCCTCCCTCTACAGAAAAGGCGGTCTTGTGTACATCTCTTTCGTCGATTTCGACCTGATGAAAACCTTTCGCCAGATCGAGAGTAGTGAAATACATACTCCTTCCCAGTTTATCTAATATCTCATCGATATTGGGTAATGGGTACTTATCATCGACGGTTTTCTCGTTTAACTTACGATAATCAATTACAAGACGCCATTTCTTTTTACCACTCGCATCGTCCTTCTTCGGGACAATCCATATCGGTGCCGAATAAGGAGAGTTGGAGGGCCGTATTATTTTATTATCCAACATTTCTTTAATTTGCTTATGGACTTCTTGCCTGTGTACATAAGGATATCGGTACGACTTAGAATGGATCGGCGTGTCATCGGTAGTATTTATTCTGTGTTTTACGGCATTTGTGAATGATAAGTTAGTGTTGATATCATGAAATAATCGCGAATATCTGAGGATCAATTTAGAAAATTGTCCTTTTTCCTCACTATTCATATGATCTAACCGGATTTGTTCTAGGATTGGCACATTGTTATTTCCTCCAAAGGAAATGTCGTTGTCTATCAGGTGGTAATTTTCCACCGTTACGGACCAGTGGTCCTGTGGTTTGATATGAATTATTTCTTGGCAATTTGATTTAGTTGATATTTCAACTTTGAAATTTTGCGAGTTATATATTCCTTCGTGAATAATAGTTTCGCCCTTGTTGTCACAATGTTCTTTGATATGCACTAAACCTTGTTCCACTTTATTAACTATTTTAATTTTGCGAGAAGCCGGAAATTGTAGTGGTATATTTTTATTATTCAATTTTAGAAAATTTTCTCTATAATCTATGACAGCGTTGTACCTTTTTAGTATATCGTTGCCGATTATTCCATCGAATTTATTGTGGAATTTACATTCGATGAGATATACCCAGTCGTTAACATCACCTAATTCTTTAAACAAAGGGATTTTGTAAGTGGTGTGCGAATGTACATTATTTTGTAGGGTTTTAAGTGTAACGGGGTTGGATTGGATCTTCCATTTTGGAGCAAAAATTCCCGGATTTATAATAGAATGCGTCGCCCCAGTGTCTACTATGAATTTTAGCTTATCCCATATAACTATATAGGGTAATTCCCCGGAGAGGCTAGAAAATGAAAATTTTCAAATACATTTTCTACGTCACTATTATCCGCAATAAGTTCTATTTGTGTGTCATTGTCTTCATTAGTTGGTCCGATTTCTTGTTCAAGGAGTGTTTGTTCATCATAATTTTGCTCAATCATATTAACATCCATGGGCTCTGGAGGGGTTTGAATATTTGTAGTGTGGTATGTACCTCCATTCTGATGCGAGAACCCATTACTGTGGTTCCTATTCTGATTCTGATTTTGGAAGGAAGAGTTTTGCAACTGCCCATTGATTCTGTGGTTGTTGTTATTACCGTAGTTTGGTGAACTATTATTTCGATTAGCTTCATTCGTATAGTTATTGTTCCTATATGAATTTACGTTATTGTTGCTTTTATAATTATTATTGCTATTGTTATTTTGGGTAGATACGTTTTGGTTGGTTGTCTTTTTCCCATCGACATTATTTAAATTGGGACCAGTTGTACGATTAATATTTGCTGTTTGTGCCCTGTTAGTTTCTGTCCGTCTTAATTCGTTTACTTTACCGTAATTCGCATATCCCGCTTGGAAAAGAATGTCCATTGCATCCTCAAGAGTATTGGGATTCCTGCATGCCAAAATCGTTTTCATTGGCTCCGGAATTTTAGCTTTAAACACGTGCAATGCAGTACGCGTGTTGCCTTCTGCAGCCCTTTGGGATTCTGCATTAACCCCCGACTGCATCGATATTTTATTATTGATGCTTCTTAATTTTTCCCTAATCTCGTTGTAAAAGTCAATTGCAGTTGTCCTGAATACTACTGCTCTTAATTTATCGTATAACTCATCCACACTCAACTTCTCGCCAAAGTTATTTACCAAGACTATTTTCATGTCTGTCCAGGATTGAACATGGAAATTAATTTCTATAGTTTCTCTTGCTTTTCCTCTCAATCTGCTTTTTATCAGATCGGAGAAAAACAATTGCGAAGTTTGGTCATATTGTTGCAAGACAGGATGTACACGATCTACTAGGGTAATAAATGTATATAGATCCTTTTTGTCACCATTAAACTCTGGTAACCTTTCTAAATATTTAACAGGATTCAATACAACAGAAGGAGGTTGGTCTGCTTGAGCCATTTTGTGGTTTAATGGAAGTATAACTATTTTTGTTAATTTTCGATACAATAACGCACTCTTCTTTTGTTTTTTTTTGTCCAGATAGCCAAAAAAAATTTTTCTTATATTATATACTAATAATTATTTATAATAATATTAGAAATTAAGAAATAATATATATATATAACAATATTTGAAATAGTCTTACATTTAATGTTGGTTGCCGCCGCTGGTATAGATGTTGTTTGTGAATGTTGGCTTCCGTCGTCCTTCTGATTTTGTATTTGGTTCAATCTTTCACAGTTTGTTGCTTTCACGGTTTTGTTTTCAATTGAATGTTGTTGTTTGTGAATGCTGGCTTCTCGTCGTCCTTTTGATTTTGTATTAAGTTCACTCTTTCACAGTCTGTTGTTGTCACAGTTTTGTTTATAGTCAATATAATTTTTTGTTATTGATCACTTAATATGTTTGACTTTACATTTGACAGCCATATATTTTCACTGTTATTTATTTCACTCTTTAGATCAATGTTTATTAATGATCTGTTCAATAAAAAAATATTTTTGTTCTTTTTTTTTTTGGGTCTTTGTGTTGTGATTTTTTCTTACTCAGTCAAATAAATGACTTTACATAAACGTAGTCAATGAATGACTTTACCAATGACCGATTTCATTGGGGTATAAACGATAATTCGTTTATGTTTTTTAATAATTTATGTTTTTTAAAATTTTACTAATTTAATAGTATTTCCGTTGCATTAATGCATCTTGTTGTTCACTACCTGCTTTAAAGGATATTAATATATCCTGGTACACTTTTTCAATAATTGAATTTAAATGATACCCGGGTATCCTACCGACTGCGCCACTTTTATACTTGGGTTTTTTTATTATCAAAAAAAACACAAGCTTTTTTATTTTGTTTCCTTTATTATCAAAAGGAAAACTACAACTTTTATACTATTATTTTGTTTCCTTTATTATCAAAAGGAAAACTGCACGTTTATTTGTTGAATTCTGCGATAGAACTAACTTATGAAATACGTATTTTGCACCTTGTGGACAAAGACTTCTCTGTTTTTGGTGGCCAAAAGTGCATGGACAGCAAAAACAGTTAATGTGGGAATTTTATTATTTTAATTTTCTCACCTCGTGTAGCGTAAAACGGATCATATTACTTTTTAAATGCAAATAAATGTACTGCACACGTTTCCGCTCAAAGTGTGGGAAACGCGAAATAAGCTAATTTAGAAAAATAATGAAATTGGAGGTAATAATAATTTAGAGTAGTATTTGTTGTTGTACTTGTATACTCTATTATATGATGTTGGTAGGCGTTATTGTAACTCTTAACCTTAGAGAGGTGCGACAATTCTTGTTTGCTTTATATGAATATCAGCTCCAGCCGCAAACTTTTGCTGCACCCTTCCTCTCCTATCACCTACACGAATAATAGAACGTATTGTATAGACGGGAATATAACTTAAGCAATTGTTAGATGTCACATCGGTTCAAAACATAGTACACACAAAAAAATTGTACCCGATATCACTTTTTTCACGAATTCAATTATAATGGGGTAGAAAATGAAGGGTATCTTATAGTCGGCCAGAACTTTAGCCTTTCGCTGCATGTTTTTATATAAAAACGCAAAAAATGTGAAAGCTGTTTATGGTGAGGCAAACAGGTAAACAATTATCTTGTCTTGGAATATGTGCAAAAGGCCCACTAGCCGTCAGAGCCCGAGAAATAAGTTAATAGGTTTAAGTGGTGTTAATCAAATGAAAGAAAAATTGCACATATTTAATGCATTTCCAGTGGGATAATAACAATGGCATAGACTTTATACCGATATATGCTAATGCAATGGGGGAAAATAAAAAAGAACAAATTCAATACGGCCTAGTGCACAACATGTTGTTGCGTCAGAGTGAATGTCCCCGTCGGTGTTCATCTTCGCCTGCATGTGCTCCAACCCTACAAGTGTGTACTTCACTTCACTTTATTTCATTTTGTGTGTTTCCATGCTTTGGGAAATATTTATTGTACGATGTACTAGTCCCCAACCCAAGCCACCCACACCACCTTCACTTCACCCTCACCATCCGGCTGCCATTACATTCATATTGTTTTGTATTGCTTTATACTGTTGACTTTATTTGCTGCTCCTTTTCAGCCTGGTTATTTGCAGTCGTTGTTGTTCTTCTTAGTTTTTGCCTTAGTTATTTTAGTCTTGTGTCTTTCAATTTGAAATTGGCATTTAAAATTAACTTTTCTGTCATTTGGCCGGAAGCCGTTTCAAATGAAATTGTTTTCATTCTCTTGTTTCTCTCCCCTTTTGCCATCGCCACCGCCCGCGCTCTGCTGCTGTTCGCTCTGGCTAGGCTCTGAGGTTAATACACAAAGTGTTAATTAAATTCTTTGAGTTTGTAAGTTATTGTTGTAAGGTTGCTGCCATTGTTGTATGTTGTCTGTAGTTGTAGTTTTGTTGTTCTTTATTTATTGTATTAAGGTTAAATTATCGACGAACCATTAACAGCATTGTAAACACCCCGTAAGTACATTGGGGCTATGCTTTATTATTAACTCAAATAAAGTGGGTAAAAGAGTACTTGGAAATGCGGGGGAAATTAAAAACCTGGTGGTGTTTGTGTATTTTAATTTACTGGGGAGTAAAGAATATTACGCCTTTGTAGATTTCTTTTGGCGCAAGTCTCATAATAGGCTTGTCTGCATGCAATGTTTAAAGACTTAAAAATGACACAATGAATTCGTTTTCATTGAATATTTTCAGGTGAAATAATTGACGTGGCCCACTCTATCGTTTAGGTTAGGATATATTGGTAGCCAGGAGAAAATACCACGCATTTTATCCTTCTTCTAACCTTGGCAATTTATTTTTAATAATACTTATGATAATTGAATATAAAGGGTCCGCCACCTAACTTTTTTTTCCAACTATTCCACCGTTGGACTATTGTGGGGTGCCCTCAGCAGCCATTTGAATGAAATTATTTTCCATTATTAACCGGAAGGATGTTTTTTAAAAGGTGTTTTTTATTGGGGTATAGAACTTTAAGTTGGCATCACTTTTTTAACTGGCGGCCATTTTGTCAGCTGTCAAGTAATTAATATTTAGTTTGGTTTGCCATTTCATCATGAACAGGTTGACAAAAGAACAACGCTTGCAAATCGAGCAAATTTATTTCGAAATAATGGTTCAGTTCGCGAAGTTCACCGCAAGCTCCGTCCATATGGTCGACATAATCGTCCATCAGAGCAATTAATTCGGTTAACTATGGATCGTTTTCGCACTACGTTTACTCTATGTGATAATACGCATCCGCAGAGACGTCGAACAGTGCGCACCGAAGAAACAATTGCCGCTGTAGAGCAAAGTGTTGAAGAGGACCCGAATGAATCGATTCGCCACCGTGCACAGCAATTGGAGTGGTTGAAAATTGGACCTATAGAATTGGCTATATTCGAGCCAGCCGCGGCGGCCACATGCCCGAAATCATATTTAAACATTAATGGCATAAAATTATCCTTCCAATAAAGCCAAATTGATGGACATTAAAACGATTTTCTTGTGTTTTATTTCAATTCGAAGTTCTATACCTCAATAAAAAACACTCTTTACTTTCAAATAAAAAGAGAAATTTGAGAAAATATTCAGTAGTTTTTTATAGCATTTTCAAAAAAAAAAGTTATTTGTTGAAATATGTGGTTTCTAGAGCGGAAAAAGTAAATCATAGGAGACATTGGTATGGGAGCTATATAAGGGTCCGCCATCTAACGTTTTTTTAACTATTCAACCGTTGAACTATTATTTGTGGGGTGCCCGAGGCAGCCATTTGAATGAAATTATTTTCCATTATTAACCGAAGGATCGGTTAATATGGATTGGTTTTGTTAAACGGCCGAAGAACGTCAATGCAGTAAACTTTTATGCACATATCTGGGTTGTGGTGTCTTTAGTTATGCGGATATTGGACACCGAAATGTAATTCTCGTTCGCATGGTGGAATGTACCTTATATCTTGAATTAACGAATAGTAGTTGTACTGGATAAAGAAGGCAAAGCGTCGTAGTTTCCGAAACAGATCAATGTCACTAACAGATTTCAATGTAAAGGGTGATTTTTTAGATATTATCTTTTTGGCACCACTGGTTTAAACATCTGACGCACGTTTCGTGTTTTATTTCACTGTCAAACATCTTCAGTTTGGTCTATAATTTAACCATGAATCGTCTTACAAACGAACAATGCTTGCAAATTATTGAATTTTATTATCAATTGAGCAATTGGCATCTGTTACTCAAAAACGTTGAAATTCCATAATTGGAATAAGCGGATGGACCATTTGAGGTGCAGTCAAAGTCAGCATTTGCCTGAAACAATCTTCAAACATTAAATTATATCGACCTTACTAGCGATTCAAATAAATTTCTGAATTTTATGTGTTTTTTTTTTAAACTTTCCTATAGCTTTTAAAAAATCACCCCTTATCTATGTCAGAATATGTTATAAATAAAACAAGTACGGAAAGGCTAAAGTCGGAACACGGTTATAACGCATACCGGTTATAACGAACTATGGTTATAACGTACGCTTTTTTTGAGGTCCCAATGATTTTGTTATGATTTTTCATACAAATTGCTACATTTATAACGAACACGGTCATAACGAACTTTTTTATAAGGAACAAGTTTTTTCGTCCCCTGTAAAAATTTTTTCATAAGAAATACGACGTTTATAACTAACGCCGAAAAACATTAATCTTGTTTAAAAAGTGGTGTGGTAACTCTTCTAAACATACCACACCAACAGCTGTTTTAACACAAATTGCAACTCTTTGTCTGTATGTTTACATTTAATACCTAACAAATAAAAATATCACAACAGTTTTTCTGTTTTGAAAAGTTAAAAATGTCAAATAAAGAGAACAAGTAAGGAAAGGCTAAAGTCGGGCGGGGCCGACTATATAATACCCTACACCACTCCCTGCTTGATTACTAAACCCAGGTATTTCATGGGAGCAATTTTATGTAGTTCATATAAATTATACAGTTACTATAAATTCATCTTTAATCAAATTAAATGAGTATGGTAAATAAGAAAGTAATTGATCCAATTTTCCAGCAGATATTTCGAGCAAAGTAAATAGATCATGTTGATCTGGAAAAATTTATCAAGATTCAATGACAAATACAGATTGTACAGCGGTAATAGGTTGAATCGGACGAAAATTTGAGGGGGCCTATAAGAACACTTGAGGCCTGTGCCAAAACATGCGACTATATATTTCTTAATCTGCAAAATTTGATGAAGATCCGATATAAGATGTAGTTTCTAGAGCTGTAATAGAGCAGGATGGGGCCCATTTGGGTTATACCAAAGTATGGAAATATGGGCATCTTCCAAACAAGTAAGAAAAGACTAAAGGCGGAATCCTTTTGAATCCTGTAAATGTAAGTGTTTGACAAAAAATGTTAAACCGGAAAGGACATTTGTATGGGGGTATATAGAAACCTGGAACGATGTGACCCGCTTTCACCATGTCTGTTTGTTGGTGAAATATAATATGTAAGCATTGGCCAAAATCGGTTAAACATTAGGGAGAAACATTTGCATTGGGGCTATATCTAACTCTGAACCGATATTACCCATTTTCATCATAGGTGTTTCTAGTTGGATTATAAGATGTTGTGACAATTTTAAAGAAAATCGGGTACAATATGCGGCTTCTAAAGCGGAAAAAGTGAAATCGGGAGCGACATTTGTATGGGGGCTATATCTAAATATGAACCGATCAAACTCGCTTTCGCCACAGGTATTTTTAGTTTGATTATAATGTGTTAAGCCAAATTTTAAGAAAATCGGGTACTATATGTGCTTTATAGGGCGGAAAAAGTCACATCGGGAGCGACATTTGTATGGGGGCTATATCTAAATCTGAACCGATTTCCTCCAAATTCAATACCGATGGTCCTTGGCCAGAAAAATAACGTTTGCCAAGTTTCATGACAATCGGACAACAATTGCAACCTGTAGAGTGCGAACAAGCTTAGATGGACAGCAGACGGACGGACGGACGGACGGACAGACATCGGTAAATCGATTCAGCTGGTGATTCTAAGCCGATCCGTATACTTAAAGGTGGGTCTAGCTCAATTATTTCTTGGTGTTACAAACATTTGGCGCGAAACTAACTTATAATACCCTAGTCCACGAAGTGGTGTCGGGTATAAAAATATGACAAAAGTTTTTCTGTTTTCAAAAGTGAAAAATGTCAAATAAAAAGAAAAATAAAAGAAATTGCATTTCGGTATCAATTAAAATGGAAATCATAAGAGAAGTTGAGAAAGGAAATAAAAGTAAAGGAGACATTTGTCAAAAACGAAGAAAAAAATAAAAGATGCTTTCCACAAGGACAGCATAAGCAACGCCAATAAAAGAATGCGCTTCGCCAAACACGAAAACATGGAAAGAGCACTATTAATATGGTTTAAACAATGTCGAGCTCATAATGTGCCTAATAGCGGACCTTTGGTGGCAGAAAAGGCCAAATCCCTATAAAAAGACTTAAATTTAGTTTTTTTTCTCCAAACACAGGATGGCTTGAACGATTATGCGGTATCGCACAATGTTACCTCTGAAATGACTAACGAGTGGGAATCTAAAATGCTTCCAGGAATTTGAAATACATATGCCAGACGGCATATATTCAACTGTGATGAATGTGCTCTATTCTATCGTTGCCTCCCAGACAAAACGTTAAGCTTCAAAGATGACCCTTGCCATGGAGTTCTTGTTGGATGCAATTCGGATTGGTCCGAGAAATTTCCACTGCTAGTTATTGGCAAATCAAAATCAAAAAATGTTTTAAAAATGTGGACCACTAACCATTAGAATATTTGGCCAACAATAAAGCTTGGATGACAGCTGAGTTTTTTAGCAGGTGGCTAGAAAAGATTGATCGCAAATTTGCCGCTCAACACAGACAGATTGCCCTTATATTAGACAATTGTACCGCACATCCTTCCACAACTCTTGAATCTGTTAAACAATTTTTCTTGCCACCAAACACAACAAGTGTCCTACAAGCATGTGATCAAGAAATCATTAAAAATTTAAAGCACAACTATCGTAAAATAATTTTGCAGAAATATATAGTTTCTATTGAATTAAATGAAAAGCTTCTGGTAATAACAATTTTGGATTTTCTTTATTTCATGCGATCTGCTTGGGATAAAGTTACTGAAACAACTATTGGGAATCGTTTTTGACATTCTGTTAGAAATAGTTTCAAAATAATTCGTCGATTTTTACAATCAAAAGAAAAATCAACTGAAATGTACCGAAATTTATAGGACTTGGAGAATTTTAGTGAAAATGACATAAAAATGAAAACAAAAGTACAAAAGAAAACGACAGACTATTTTTAAATAATGCTGGGACGATACCTACAATATAATTTTTTATATACCATTTTAACTGACTTAAAATTATTTTGACTTGTATTGAAATTTTATTTTATTTTTGTTGAATTCCTTTTTTAACTTAAAATCAATAAATTAATTTATTTTATGTATATAATCAAACAATATGAATAAAAACATTGTTAAAAATATAGTGTATATATTTTTATTTCTGGTTACCAAATATAATTTTCTACTACAGTTATAACGAACTAAAACACCTTGTCCCTTCGAGTTCGTTATAACCGTGTTCGACTGTATATGATACCCTCCACTTTCTATCCGATACAAGTCAATTCGGTAAATAAGTGAAAACGGGAAGCATATTTGTATGTTTCCTGAATATAGGCTAATATGATCTGGTCCAATTTATCAAATCGAAACGAATATTTTTACAATTTCACAATAAGTTCTTCCAGTTCAAGAATAACGTGGGAAAATACGTGGTTTCTGGGGCGGAAAAAGTCAAGCCGGGAGCGAAATTTAAATGGGAGCTATACATAAATCTGAACCGATCTGACCTATTTAAACCACAGGTGTTCCTAGTTGAAATATAAGATGTTAAAAAGTATGGCATCTAGAGTGAAAAGAGTCGATCGGTATAACTAACAATGGGGCCAGATCTGCTGAGATACAAATATCGCTCCTGATTTTACTGTTTCTGCTCTAGAAACCACACATTTTAACACATTTTGTACAAATTTGGAACAATGACTTTAATATTTTTATACACTCCACGAGAGTATTATGTCTTTGTGCATTTGTTTGTAACACCCAAAAGGAACAGAGATAGACCCAATGCTAATTATACCGATCGACTTAGAATCAGTTTTTGAATCGATTTAGAAATGTCCGTCTGTCTGTCCGTCTGTCTGTCCATCTATTCTTGTAATCACGATACAGGTCGCAATTGTAGACATAACTAAATGAAACTTTGCACAATGAAGTTTTTCGGAACAGGACGAACGCTATTTAATCTGAAGAAAATCGCTTCAGATTTAGATATAGCCCCACTCCCGATTTGACTCTTTTCACTCTAGATACCACATATTACAACAGATTTTCTTTAAAATTGGCAAAACATCTTAATATAAACTAGGAACATCTAAAGTGAAAATAGGTCAAATCGGTTCAGATTTAGATATAGCCCTCATACAAATGTTGCACCCGATTTGACATTTTCTGCTCCAGGAACCACATATTGTACCCGATTTTCTTTAAATTTGGGACAACATCTTATAATCCAACTGGAAACATCTATGCAGAAATTGGGTAAGATCGGTCGATATTTAGATATAGTCCCCAAACAAACGACACCCCCGTTTTGACATTTTCCGCTCTAGAACCCACATATTGTACTCGATTTTCAATAAATATGGCACAACATCTTATAATCCAACTAGAAACACCTATGCAGAAATTGGGTAAGATCGGTTCAGATTTAGATATAGGCCCCATACAAATGTCGCTCCCGATCTTAATTTTGCGCTCTAGAAAACATATATTGTACCCGATTTTCTTTAAATTTGGCACAACATCTTATAATCCAACTGGCAACACCTATGCAGAAATTGGGTAAGATCGGTCGATATTTAGATATAGTCCCCAAACAAACGACGCCCCCGTTTTGACATTTTCCGCTCTAGAACCCACATATTGTACCCGATTTTCTTTAAATTTGGTACAACTTCTTAAAATCCAACTAGAAACATCTATTCAGAAATTGGGTAAGATCGGTTCAGATTTAGATATAGGCCCCATACAAATAGAAACCACATATTGTACCCGATTTTCTTTAAAATTGGCACAACATCTTATAGTCCAACTAAACAAAACTATGGTGAAAGTGGGTAAGAGCGGTTCAGATTTAAATATAGCCCAAATACAAATGTTGCTCCCAAAAGTTTAACCGATTTTGGCCAAACTATACATTTTATATTTCATCTATTTCGTTCCAGGTTTCAATATATCCTCATACAAGTGTCCTTTCCGATTTAACATTTTTTGTCAAACACTTACATTTACAGGATACAAAAAACCTTCCCGTTTTCACTTTTTCACCGAATTGAATTGAATTCAGACAGTAGGTGGAGTATATCATAGGGTCGGCCCCGCCCGCCTTTAGCCTTTCCTTACTTGTTTGTTTTGTGCTCTACCGAAATACTCACTTTTTTGTCAAAAAGATCGATCTACCAAAAAACGTGGACGAATTTTAATCCTAGTGTTTTTGTATACCCTCCACCTTCAGGATGGCGGGATACTAACTTTGTCATTCCGTTTGTAACACCTTCAAATATCGACCTGAGGCCCTATAAAGTATATATATTCTTGATCGTCACAAAATTCTAAGACGATCTAGCCATGTTCGTCCGTCTGTCCGTCCGTTAACGGACGAATGGGGCTAGGACGTCCAAATTTTCCATAAATACGTCTTATAGTCGTAGAGCGGTAAAATAAAAGCAAAATAAATCTATGGATTCTAGGGATATATTAAAAATTAAAAATATCTTAAGATATAAAAATAAATAACTCGACCACTGAGTTTGAACAATCCTCTTCAAATCTGGAAATAATATTCAATTATCGACTGTCTTGGACAAACCTTATATATGCAACTGTGGGGAAAGTATATGGCATCATATGCAAGCACTGGGCTGCACAATATTCAACGTCATTGCACATCAGCAGCAAAATGTTAACTTATTCCTCTTCTAGTGTGACAATATAGTGAGATATTTCTTCAATGAAAAATCTATCGAAAGAATTTCAATGTGCTCATATCAGATTATGAATATGTTTTGAAATACAAGAGGATTATAAAGGGTGATTTTTTAAGAGCTTGATAACTTTTTTTTTAAAAAAAACGCAAAAAATTTGCAAAATCTCATCGGTTCTTTATTTGAAACGTTAGATTGGTCCATGACATTTACTTTTTGAAGATAATTTCATTTAAATGTTGACCGCGGCTGCGTCTTAGGTGGTCCATTCGGAAAGTCCAATTTTGGGCAACTTTTTCGAGCATTTCGGCCGGAATAGCCCGAATTTCTTCGGAAATGTTGTCTTCCAAAGCTGGAATAGTTGCTGGCTTATTTCTGTAGACTTTAGACTTGACGTAGCCCCACAAAAAATAGTCTAAAGGCGTCAAATCGCATGATCTTGGTGGCCAACTTACCGGTCCATTTCTTGAGATGAATTGTTCTCCGAAGTTTTCCCTCAAAATGGCCATAGAATCGCGAGCTGTGTGGCATGTAGCGCCATCTTGTTGAAACCACATGTCAACCAAGTTCAGTTCTTCCATTTTGGGCAAAAAAAAGTTGGATATCATCTCACGGTAGCGCTCACCATTCACAGTTACGTTACGATTCGCATCATCTTTGAAGAAGTACGGTCCAATGATGCCACCAGCCCATAAACCGCACCAAACTGTGACTTTTTCTGGATGCATTGGTAGCTCTTGCAATGCTTCTGGCTGATATTCACTCCAAAATCGACAATTCTGCCTATTTACGTACCCATTGAGCCAAAAATGAGCTTCGTCGCTGAACACAATTTCTTTCTTTCTGAACTTTCTTAACAGAGCACGCATTTTGATAATAAAATTCAATGATTTGCAAGCGTTGCTCGTTAGTAAGTCTATTCATGATGAAATGTCAAAGCATACTGAGCATCTTTCTCTTTGACACCATGTCTGAAATCCCACGTGATCTGTCAAATACTAATGCATGAAAATCCTAACCTCAAAAAAATCACTCTTTATTACTATATAAGATAATTCACCTGATGATACTACCTATTTACTTGAATAAAATTTGCCAGAAAAAATGTGATCAACAGAGAATCAATAGCTTGGCATCTACAAGACACTTTTTTATTTCAACTGTACGCCTATGGAACAGTTCAACAAATGAGCAATGCAATAACATTTAAAAATTCTCAAAGAATATTTTCAAATAAATGCATACTCTTATGAAACATACTTTTCTCAATAAATTAAAATTTCCCTGATACTTAACATTGGTATAGTTTTAAGTTTCAAATGCATAGATTTAAATTTGTCTACTATGAACTCAAAGTAGCACTAGCACTACTTATAAAGTTCAGTTTTTGTTGTGGTAGCTTCATAAACAAATAAATAAATAAATAGTGTTACATTCGTGCATATTTTCACACCTGCCTTAAAGCTAATCACACTCTCTCGAAAGGGTAAATAATTAAACATACATTTAGGCCCTTGAAAAATTCTTGGAAGCTGCAAATTCTTATCATTAAGGTTAACGGGTCATCGTCGAGCGTTATCGCACACACACATTATAGTAAACCCGCAAAAAAGGCTACAGCAGTAGGCCATAAAGATAGCGCAGAAGCTAAACGAATTACTGAAGCTAGCGGAATAAGTATTTGCATACGGAAGTACGAGGCAATGTGAACTATTATTATGATGTCTCCAAAACCGACAGCATACTGGCTGTGGTTGACTTCACACAACGCGGAGACTAAAAAACTTGAACCAACGAACACAATCCATAAAATAAGATTTTCGAGATAAGATAGTAGTTGAAGGTGTTACATAGCACCCGCCTACCTGCCACAATCAGCCACCGGCAACAGCTCCATCCATGTAGTTGGATATAAAAACACCTTCTGCATCATGGAAATTAATTCAATTAATAACCACCATTTAAAGCAACGACAACAAATTACAGCTGCTGCCGGGAACCAGCAAACAACAACACCAACGCCAATAATGGAAATCCTGGGCAAATGTTTTCTTTTTTACATTTCATTATTTGTAAACTGCGCTCTAATTGCCGCTCTGCCCCAGGGGGAAACGGAAACGGCCAGCATTGATGTGGCAAACGCCTTAAATGTTACAACGGCTGCTGCTGCCAGCTTGGACCTTAACTACGATGGCCGCATTGTTGGTGGCCAGGTGACGTCCATTCTCAACTATCCCTATCAGGTTTCACTGCAGCATCACAAGTCGCACATTTGTGGCGGCTCGATATTGACACACAATGTCATCCTAACCGCTGCCCATTGCATCGAAGAGCCCCAGGAGGTGGCCTCGTTTCAGGTGCGTGCCGGCTCGACGTCTCATCTCTATGGCGGCCAGGTGGTTGGCGTGCAGCGCATTGTCAAGCATCCAGCCTACACACTCAGCGAGCTCGATAGCGATGTGGCGCTGGTGGTGTTGAGCGAAAACCTCACATTTACGCGCAGCGTACGACCCATTGAATTGCCCCACAGTGGCGAAGAGGTGCCGGCCAAGGTGCCGCTCTTTGTTAGCGGCTGGGGCCTGACCAGCGAAACGGGCACCATCGCACACAATCTCAACTATGTGGCTGTGCAGTTGATGGATGGCCACAATTGCACGGAGAGCTATAAGTATGTGGCTACAATTACACGGCGAATGTTTTGTGCCGGCCTAGCCCAGGGTGGCAAAGACAGTTGTCAAGGTGATTCGGGTGGGCCATTGGTGAGCTATGTTAGAAGCAAGCAGCCATCATCATCATCCTCATCACCATCGCCGCCATTGTTGGTGTCATGGCAATCGGCCGTATCCAGCGGCCTGCTTGCCAAGCCCATACAATATGGCATTGTTTCGTTTGGTGTGGGCTGTGCTCAAAGGGGTTATCCAGGCGTTTACACTAACGTGGCTGCACTGAGACCATGGATTGAGGCAAACTTGCAAGAAATTACCCATCTTAATTAGATGTAGACATAAAGTTATAATTAGTTTATTCGTTGAGATGCGATGCGATGCGATGATGAAAGTAGACAGCCAAGAGAATTATTAAAGTGTATTAAATATTAAGAAACAAAAGCAAAAACTTTTGGCATTGCGTATAATTTTAGTTAACCAGTCTGCGGGATATGGTATGGCCCTGAACATGTGAAAGTAACATTTGCGTAAACAACAAAATCAAAAAAAAAAAGTAAGGAAAGTCTAAAGTCGGACGGGGCCGACTATATAATACCCTACACCACTCCCTGCATATATACATTGCTTTGATTACTAAACCCAGGTATTCCATGGGAGCAATTTTATGTAGTTCATATAAATTATACAGTTACTATCAATTCATCTTTAATCAAATTTAATGAATATGGTAAATAATAAAGAAATTGATACAATTTTCCAGCAGATATTCCGAGTAAAGTCAATATAACATGATATGGAAAAATTGATCAAGATCCATAGGTTTTTTTAATTGGATTTTTAGATGTTGTGCCAATTTTAAAGAAAATCGGGTACATTATGTGGTTTCTAAAGCGGAAAAAGTGAAATTGGGACCGATATTTGTATCGGGGCTATATCTAAATCTGAACCGATCTTATCCACTTTCAGCATAGGTGCTTCTAGTTCGATTATAAAATGTTGTGTCAATTTTAAAGAAAATCGGGTACAATATGTGGTTTCTAAAGCGGAAAAAGTGAAATCGAGAGCGACATTTGTATGGGGGCTATATCTGAATCTCAACCGATCTTACCCAGTTTTAGCATAGGTGTTTCTAGTTCGATTATAAAATGTTGTGCCAATTTTAAAGATACTCGGGTACAATATGTTGTTTCTAAAGGGGGAAAGTGAAATCGGGATCGACATTTGAATGGGGGATATATCTAAATCTGAACCGATCTTACACCCTTTCAGCATAGGTGTTTCTAGTTCGATTATAAAATGTTGTGCCAAATTTAAAGAAAATCTGGTACAATATGTGATTTCTAAAGCGGAAAAAGTGAAATCGGGAGCGACATTTGTATGGGGGCTATATCTAAATCTGAACAGATCTTACCCAATTTCGCCACAGGTATTTCTTGTTTGATTATAAGGTGGTAAGCCAAATTTGAAGAAAATAGGGTTTCTAAAGCGGAAAAAGTGAAATCGGGAGCGACATTTGTATGGGGGCTATATCTAAATCTGAACCGATCTTACCCAGTTTTTGCATAGATGTTTCTAGTTCGATTATAAAATGTTGTGCCAATTTTAAAGAACATCGGGTACAATACGTGGTTTCTAAAGCGGAAAAAGTGAAATCGGGAGCGACATTTGTATGGGGACTATATCTAAATCTGAACCGATCTTACCCAGTTTTTGCATAGATGTTTCTAGTTCGATTATAAAATGTTGTGCCAATTTTAAAGAACATCGGGTACAATACGTGGTTTCTAAAGCGGAAAAAGTGGAATCGGGAGCGACATTTGTATGGGGGCTATATCTAAATCTGAACCGATCTTACCCACTTTTGCCACAGGTATTTCTAGTTCGATTATAAGGTGTTAAGCCAAATTTGAAGAAAATTGGGTACAATATGTGGTTTCTAGAGCAGAAAATGTCAAATCGGGACCGACATTTGTATGGGGGCTATATCTAAATCTGAACCGATTTCCTCCAAATTCAATGCCGATGGTCCTTGGCCAGAAAAAATAACTTCTGCCAAGTTTCATGACAATCGGACAACAATTGGGACCTGTAGAGTGCGAACAAGCTTAGATGGACAGCATACGGACGGACAGACGGACAGACAGACATCGTTAAATCGACTCAGCTGGTGATTCTAAGCCGATCGGTATACTTAAAGGTGGGTCTAGCTCGATTATTTCTTGGTGTTACAAACATTTGGCGCGAAACTAACTTATAATACCCTAGCCCACGAAGTGGTGTAGGGCATAACAAGTAAGGAAAGGCTAAAGTCGGGCGGCGCACAGTGGTCGAAATGGGCCATCTAGCGGAATTTAATTAATATCTTGAAGAATAATGGAGCTAGATGCCTCAAATGTGGCATGAATACTTACTATTGTAGAAGCTTTAATAGGACTGAAAATGGACCATATAGGTCAAGGTTTTGATATAGCCCCCCTTCCCGATTTCAAGTCCCGGCGCCCTAGAGACCACATTTATGGTCCGATCTTGACGAAACTTGGCACAAAGTAGTTTAATAGCATGTCAAATAACTGTTTATAATCTGGACCATATTGGTCTATGATTTAGTATAGCCCCCATACAATGGACCCTCCCGATTTCAGGTCCCAGAGCTCTAGAAACCACATTTATTGTCCGATCTTGACGAAACTTGGCATGAAGTAGTTTTATGACATGCTAAATAACTGTTCATAATCTGGACCACATCGGTCCATGATTTAACATACCTCCCATACAAAGGTCTTTCCCGATTTCAGGTCCCGGCGCTCTACAAACCACATTTATTGTCTGATCTTGACGAAATTTGGCACAAAGTAGTTTAATGGCATGGCAAATAACTGTTTATAATCTTGACCATATCGGTCTATGATTTAATATAGCCCCCACTCAAAGGTCCCTCCCGATTTCAGGTCCCGGCGCTCGAGCGCCGGTCGAAAATGTACATTTAGCGGAATTTAATTCGAAACTATGCAAAGTCAGTGGCTAATGCTTGAATTCGACTATGGAACACATAAACAAATAAATATTACACAATTTTATTGAATTTTAGAGTTTAGAATATACAAAGTTTAAATTTTTTGCATTCCAGGAACAAATAAATGAATGGAAATTTATTTGTTCTTACTCTGAATCAGAGCTATTAGAACTAACATCGTCGTCTTGCATGTTTTGATCTGCAAGCAAATTTAGTACCGCTTCATCTAATTTTATATAATTCCGTGAGTAGTTTGAAGGTCTCTTAGATATCGAGGATATAACTGGATCGGAAGAAAAAAGAAGAGCATGCATCAAATCCTCCATTGTATTTCGTCTTGAATTTTTGCGGGTATGGTGTTGTCTGTAGTTCCATAAATCCTTGTTTCGCGCTTCTTGCGCTTCTTCCGACATCATACCAATTGGGAGGGATACATTACTTATAATGTCAGCGCCGTGTATTAAAATTTTATGCACGGAAGATGGCATATAGAACCATGGATATTGGTTTACAAATAGTTCTGCTGTTTTCAAACAATATATGCGAAAAGCGTCAGTATTAACTTTATATCCGCAAGCCATAGTTCGTAATATAACGCTGAATCTGGTGATTAGTTCCTCATTAACACCTGTTAGATCTGCAGATAGTTGCGGTTGCTGGAAAAATCTTCTAGCTGTATTTCCATTATTAGTATTTCCAGAACCTGGCGTAGGAATATCAACTAATATGTTCATTTCTTTCCTTAACTTTTCTTGAATATTGAATTTAGTTTGCTCTACAATAGTTTTATCCGTGCTACGAATTTGCCATTTTTTAATAGGCAGTCTATAACCAATATGTAAAATGCATTCAAAGCACCTTATCCAGGCGTGTAATGTTGACAAACCGTATTCATACATATTTGTTTTAAGGGGTAGATTTTTAATGGCATCAAAATCGTTCATCACTTTTGGGGTGGCTCCACAGATGCCACACGTTTGTGACGACGATCCTGCAACTACACTAAAAATTTTTCCGTCGATCATTGTCATGTGAAACTGATGATGAATTTGAAAAGATTCAAACACTGTTGGGATAATTTTCGTTACCTGAATTCTTACGTTTTCAATTTCAGCACTTATTAAGTCAGACGATTCTTTTTTACAAATCAATTTAATTGGTCTGCAAAACCGTGTCGAAGAAGGCCGTGAATTCTGCCATAAAATAAGAGATCCAATCTGCACTTGCAATGGTACAAGGCACACAGCAAATATGTGCTCATCGATTTTGTTTGATGCAGGATCGTTGAAGCTTTGGCGGTAAGTAGAATGCCCACTACTGCCATCACATCCCCATTTGTATATGGCAGTAATAGTATCGGCATTGAGGTTTACGAAAACATCTTTATGAGCTTCAACGATTCTTGTTGCAGTATGATCCACCAAGCTTTGTAAAGACACCTCAGCAGATGAATCGGTTATTTGCACACCGAGTGGATAGCACTTTACTTTCGCTGATAACAATGCATCATAGGTGGGATAAATGTTTGCATTTCTTTTTCTTGCACCGGACTGCATCAGTTTGTAAGAGTGCTTTGTGAAACCACCGTCAACATAAAGAGCTAAAGCCTCTTCAGGTGTGTATGCAACAAAATATTTGGATCCAGATACAACAGTTTTTTTAATCTTTGATGCCACTTCAGCATCAGAATTCATTAGGGACACTACTTCCGATGCATTTCTTTTCCCAGCCTTGTATAAACTGACGCGAGTCGCCACCACAAGTTCGTCGCAAGAATTTTTATTAACTAGTGGTGCAACTTTATGGACTTGGTTTTTAAAAGTGCATTCTGTGAACTCCTTAGGAGGTCGTCCAGCATTATTAGAACTTGTTGGCTCAATTAATAAAACATCACCATCCAACCAATCTTTATTACTTTCTTCGAAAAAAGCTAAGGTCCTGCTGCAATTTTTCCATTTCTCCACTAATCTGCTTATAAAGCTCCTTAATTTTTTTGAATTCCGCGGCATTTCTCTTCATTGTATTTGGTTTTATCTATTATATTAGTAAATACATGGGTTTCCACAGCCAAAAATTTTTTAGTAGGTACGCTTTCATTGTGCCAAATTGAAAAAAGGGTTCGCTTTGAAACAATCATTGTGCCTAAAAAGTGCATTTATGAGTAAACTTGGAAAAACTTGCAGACCATTTAGGACGATTCACACTCTTAACAGATCAAATAAATAAAAAAAAGAAGTATTGGACTGAATCCGACTGAATCTCAAAAGTTCCACTCCACAAAATATTAGTAAAGGCCATTTGAAATATTCTATTACAATGTTAAATATTACATTAATTTTTTATTACGCTATATGAACACAGGTCACAAACAATAATTATTTTCGTAAATACATACCTTTTTTCTTAAAATAGTCACCTTAAGTTACAAAACTACAGATCAATTGCAATTTTTTCTCAAAATTTGTTCACTGTGTAAAAATGTGCCAACTTTTTTTAGTTTAATTTCTTCAACATATGTTACGTTTGAAAGCTAACAACTATGCGAATATTGATATCAAAACAAAAAGGAAAACGTCAATGGGTACAGTGGAGTGTTGTTAATCAATAACAAATTATACATCACTGGAATTTTAAATTTTAAAATTTGAATTAAATTCCGCTAGATGGCCCATTTCGACCACTGTGCGGCGCCGACTATATCATACAAATTATATAAATTATATTCATATAATTTATATGCTATAAATTCATTTTTAGTCAAATTTAACGAATATGGTAAATAATATGGTAATTGATCCAATTGTCTGACAGACAAATACAAATTATACATCATCACCCAAACAATTCTCATTGCAATTCAATTCGGTAAAAAATTGAAATCGGGAAGGATTTTTGCATCCTATAAATGTATGTGTTTGACAAAAAATTTTAAATCGGAAAGGACATTTGTATAAGGTTATATTGAAACCTGGAACGATGTTACCCGCTTTCACTATGTCTGTTTATTGGTGAAATATAATATGTAAAGTTTGGCCAAAATCGGTTAAACATTCGGGAGCAACATTTGTATGAGGGCTATATCTAAATCTGAACCGATCTTACCCAATTTTTGCATACGTGTTTGTAGTTGGATTA
This sequence comes from Polietes domitor, assembly GCA_947397865.1. Lineage (NCBI taxonomy): Eukaryota > Metazoa > Arthropoda > Insecta > Diptera > Muscidae > Polietes > Polietes domitor. Next base: position 111,284,095 of record OX377622.1, read on the forward strand.
TAAGATGTTCTGCAAAATTTAAAGAAAATCGGGTACAATATGATGTTTCTAGAGCGGAAAATGTCAAATCGGGAGCGACATTTGTATGGGGGCTATATCTGAATCTGAACCGATCTTACCCAATTTTTGCACAGGTGTTTCTAGTTCGATTATCAGATGTTCTGCCAAATTTAAAGAAAATCGGGTACAATATGTCGTTTCTAGAGCGGAAAATGTCAAATCGGAAGCGACATTTGTATGGGGGCTATATCTAAATCTGAACCGATCTTACCCTATTTTTGCATACGTGTTTCTAGTTGGATTATAAGATGTTCTGCCAAATTTAAAAAAAATCGTTTACAATATGTCGTTTCTAGAGCGGAAAATGTCAACTCGGGAGCGACATTTGTATGGGGGCTATATCTGAATCTGAACCGATCTTACCAAATTTTTGCATAGGTGTTTCTACTTCGATTATAAGATGTTCTGCCAAATTTAAAGAAAATCGGGTACAATATGTCGTTTCTAGAGCGGAAAATGTCAAATCGGAAGCGACATTTGTATGGGGGCTATATATAAATCTGAACCGATTTCCTCCAAATTCAACACCGATGGTCCTTGTCCAGAAAAAATAAATTCTGCCAAATTTCATGACAATTGGACAACAAGTGCGACCTGTAGAGTGCGAACAAGCTTAGATGGACAGCAGACGGACGGACGGACGGACGGACAGACAGACATCGTTAAATCGAATCAGCTGGTGATTCTAAGCCGATCGGTATACTTAAAGGTGGGTCTAGCTCGATTATTTCTTGGTGTTACAAACATTTGGCGCGAAACTAACTTATAATACCCTAGACCACGAAGTGGTGTAGGGTATAAAAATCGATTTTTTAACCTCGCCTGTTCAGGTCCATAGGTAGCAAACCGTTCAAAATTCAAGGAAACAGTCAACTACAAAAATGTAACTAAGATTTCAGTAAACAACTTTCTAGAACATATAAACTTCCTGGGAATGATTCTTAGATAGGAAAAATTTATCTTGCAGGAATGTTTCTGTTAATGGACAGCCCGACCACAGTGCGTATGAGTGATATTATCCTTAATCAACAGCGTATACGCTACCTACACACACTACAGCCAATAAGATTTGTTCGACGACATTTGCGATTTTGACCTTGAAGATGAAGTTTTTTGATTTAATATGTTCACAATTTTTGTTCTTTACGACAAGAGCTACAATTTTGCCTCAGAGAGTAAATCTAAATTCCAAACGGATTGCAAGATATGAGCCTGAGAAAATGATCACTTTTTTGCAAAAATGACACCGAGGCCCCAAATCTTTGGGGGCCCATAAAAAAGTGCTTGACTTTGAGCAAAACTAGGAGACATGGGTCTTTTATCACGTACTGGTGTCCGTATATGGTTATATTTTCATGACTTAAAAAATTTCACATTTATCACTTCACTTTCATATTTACAATTTCCATAAAATTGTTTAAAACTATGTTAAAATACTCGAATAGAAAAAGTTTTAGGTTGAAAAATCACTTCAGAAAATGGAATTTATGGATTTACGATATAAAAAAACGATATCGCCTTAATTTTACATTCCAAAAACTATTTCTTCATATTAGTTACATTGAAGTCCAGAATTTCATGAAAATACTTTAAATTTTTTAATTTTTCGCGATAAATTGAATTTACGATATTACGAAATATTTACAATTTTAATAAAATTATATAAAAATATTCTAAATGCTCAATTAGGAATTTGTTTCAGATAAAGTCACTTAGGAAAATGGAATTTATGTTCCTACGGTATTTCGTATTTTTTTAAATATTTTAACAAAAAGATATGATTTATCGTAATTTTTTAGAGAGAATATTTTTGTGGTCATTGGATAGCAATACGTTTTACGATATTAGGTTGTAGAGAAAAATCACATCAGGAAATGGAATTTAACGTTTTACGATATTACAAAAAATTTACGATATCGCCTAGTTTTGAATTTGAAACACCTATTTCTCCATTGGAATCATATAGATGTTCAGAATAGCATGAAAATATTTTCAGGGACTTGAACTTAACGATTTACGATATTAAAAAAACGATATCGGCTTAATTTTACATTTCCACAACTGTTTCTATATTAGTTATTTTTAACTACAGAATTTCATGAAAATACTTTAAATTTGAAGTTTTTCGCGTTAAATTGAATTTACGATATTACGAAATATTTACAATTCTAATAAAATTATGTAAAAATATTCGAAATTCCAAAATTTTGCGATTCCAACTACAACTATTGGTTGATGGTTGTTCGTCCACAGTTGAATGTACGAATGTGTTTGATGAACCGGCTCTTCTTCATAGATAACATCTATCCACCAATAATAATTTAAAATGTCCATAAAATTGGTTAAATCTATTTAAAATAATCGATTAGAAAAAAGTTATAGAGAAAAATCACTTCAGAAAATGAAATTTATGGATTTACGATATTACCTAGTTTTGACTTTCAACTCCTTTTGCTGTATTGGAATCATATAGCAGCTCAGAATATCATGAAAATCTCTTTAGAGACTAGAATTTAAGAATTCGCGATATTAAAAAATACGATATTGCCTTAATTTTACATTCCCACAACTATTTCTTTATATTAGTTATATTGAAGTCCACAATTTCTTGATTTTTTTTTAATTTGTAGTTTTTCGCGGTAAATTGAATTTACGATATTACGAAATATTTACAATTTAATAAAATTATGTAAAAATATTCTAAATGCTCAATTAGGAATTTGCTGTAGACAAAAGGCACTTAAGAAAATGGAATTTATAATCTCTCCATATTGCCTATTTCAGCAAAAAGATATAATTTATAGTAATATTTTTTTTTGGGTGATTATAGAGCAATATGTTTTTACGATATTAGGTTGTACAGGAAAATCACTTCAGAAAATGGAATTTAAGGATTTACGAAATTACAAAAAATGTACGATGTTGTCTAGTTTTATCTTTCAACGCCTATTTCTCCATTGGAATCATATAGCAGTTCAAAATATCATGAAAATATCTTCAAAGACTAGAATTTAAGGATTTACGATATTAAAAAAATTACGATATCGCCTTAATTTTACATTTCCACAACTATTTCCTCATATTAGTTATAGTCCAGAATTTCCTGACAATAGTTTAAATTTTAAGTTTTTCACAGTAAAATAAATTTACGATATTACGAAATATTTCAAATTTTAATAAAAATATTCAAAATGCTCAATTAGGAATTTGCTGTATATAAAACCACTGAAGAAAATAGAATTTATGATCTAACGATATTAGAAAAATTTTACGATATTTCCTATTTTTTTAAATATTTCAACAAAAAGATATGGTTTATCGTACATCTTTTTAGAGCGAATATTTTTGGGGTGATTAGAGAACAATAAGTTACGATATTAGGCCAGTTTTACGATATTGTACAGTATTTTTGAATATTTTTGCAACAAGATATGCATTATCATAAAATGATAAACGATAATAATAATATTTGGATGATTACAATGGAATACTGATCTGTTTTAAAATAAAATTTATTTACATTTTTTGTTTGAATTTCCGCGATATTGAAAAATTACTTTAAATAATTTAGTTAATTTTGAGTGATCCAATTTCCGTTGTCAGCGAAATAATTGTAAATTGATGAAATATATCAAAATTTTCCCTAGCAAGTACGTAAATACCCCCAACAACCCCTCCCTATAAGTGATATTTCAATTTAGTCTTTGAAGCATTCCACAATTACTGTCCCGCCAATACGATTATCTTCTTGCCTTTTATCCCTTGGGAATTTTTAAACTATCTCACTTGTTTTATTAAATATTGGATTGACATTTTTATTATTTAAATGCTAATATCTTTATTGGTTAAGCTGTCATTCATTTAGCCGTCAGTATAGATTTGCTTCTTGAAATTGTTTTTTTGTAATAACACCTTCGGATACTACCTTGAGCGCACAAAATATATTACATGTAAAATGAACATATGTTTCACTTGAAGCGACAACTGAAGCAACCAAATAAATGTCATAAAAGAGTCGTGCAACCATTTTGCGTGGGGATGATTGAAAAAAAAAATGCAAAAAAGCGGAAAAAGAAATTATATTCTTGAATATTTAAATACAGATTTAGAAGAGAAGGATGCCCCAGAAAATGTATTGAAAACAAACAAGTCAGGAAAGGCTAAAGTCGAGCGGGGCCGACTATATAATACCCTACACCACTCCCTGCGTATGTACCTCGCTTTGATTACTAAACCCATTTATTTCATGGGAGCAATTTTATGTAGTTCATGTAAATTATATTCATATAATTTATATGCTATAAATTCATCTTTAGTAAAATTTAACGAATATGGTAAATAATATGATAATTGATCCAATTGTCCGACAGACAAATACAAATTATACAGTAGTAATAGGATGAATCGGACCGACATTTCAAAAGGAGCCTATAACTACATTTTGGGCCTGGTCCAAAACATGGGCCTATATATTTCTCATTCACGGTAGGTATTCCTGGTTGAAAAAAAAATTTGATAAAGATCTGATGTAAGATGTAGTTTCTAAAGCTGTAATAGATCAGAATGGGACCCCATTTGGGTTATATCAAAGTATGGACATATGGGCATTTTCCAAACAAGTAAGGAAATGCTACAGACGGACGGACTTTCTATCTCATTACAATTCAATTCGGTAAAAAAGTGAAATCGGGAAGGATTTTTGCATCCTGTAAATGTATGTGTTTGACAAAAAATGTTAAATCGGGAAGGACTTTTGTATGGGGGTATATTGAAACCTGTAACGATGTGCCTCCTTTCACCATGTATGTTTATTGGTGAAATATAATATCTAAAGTTTGGCCACATTCGGTTAAACATTCGGGAGCAATATTTGTATGAGGGCGATATCTAAATCTGAACCGATCTTATCCAGTTTCACCATAGGTTGGATTATAAGATGTTGTGCCAATTTTAAAGAAAAAAGGGTACAATATGTGGATTTTAGAGCGGAAAAAGTCAAATCGGGAGCGACATTTGTATGTGGGCTATATCTAAATCTGTACCGATCATCCCCAGTTTCAGCATAGGTGTTTCTAGTTCGATAATAATATGTTCTGCAAAATTTAAAGAAAATCGGGTGCAATATGTCGTTTCTAGAGCGGAAAATGTCAAATCGGGAGCGACATTTGTATGGGGGCTATATCTAAATCTGAACCGATCTTACCCATTTTTCCATACGTGTTTCTAGTTCGATAATAATATGTTCTGCAAAATTTAAAGAAAATCGGGTGCAATATGTCGTTTCTAGAGCGGAAAATGTCAAATCGGGAGCGACATTTGTATGGGGGCTATAACTAAATCTGCACCGATCTTATCCAATTTTTGCATGGGTTTTTCTAGTTGGATTATAAGATGTTGTACCAAATGTAAAGAAAATCGGGTAGAATATGTGGTTTCTAAAGTGGAAAATGTCAAATCGGGAGCGACATTTGTATGGGAGATATATCTGAATCTGAACCGATTTCCTCCAAATTCAACACCGATGGTCCTTGGTCAGAAAAAATAACTTCTGCCAAGTTTCATGACAATCGGACAACAATTGCGACCTGTAGAGTGCGAACAAGCTTAGATGGACAGCAGACGGACGGACGGACAGACAGACATCGTTAAATCGACTCAGCTGGTGATGCTAAGCCGATCGGTATACTTAAAGGTGGGTCTAGCTCGCTTATTTCTTGGTGTTACAAACATTTGGCTCGAAACTAACTTATAATACCCTAGACCACGAAGTGGTGTAGGGTATAAAAATGGCAGGAAAATTGACAGATTCTATGAGAGTTTTTCTCCATTCAGAAACACATTTATTTTCCCTCATGAATTTCACAAAATCTGACTGAGTTATAATTATGGTAAATATATTTGCTTTAGTCATACGTTAAGGTGACATGTCCTTTTACAAAAAGGGCCATAACTTCTACATTTGTTCATAGATTTATTTGCGATATTTAAAGAAAAATAAAAAACATTGCTTTTTTTCATTCCTTTGCGTGTACAAAAATGGCCAATCCTTCTACATTTGCTTTCTTTGTTTGAATGTTACCTATTAAAAAATAAAACAACAAATTGTTTTTTCATTTTCTTTATTTTTAAATGTTTTTTGCTAGCATAATAGCTAGTTTTTTTCTAATTTTGTTGGAGACTTTCAGAATCAGTAGTATATGTCTGCTTCTATGTGAAAGTGAAATTGACTACATTTGTTGTCATTATAAGTACTTTTACTTGAGTATATAAGCACATATATTTCCAAAATGAGAGTTCAAATATTAAATGTACCTTACGCGAAAATTGATACTTTAGTAATTTTTACACCCTCCACCTAAGGATGGGGGTGTATTCACTTTGTCATTACGTTTGTAACACCTTGAAATATTCAACGGAGACCCCATAAAGTATATATGTTCTGGGTCGTGGTAAAATTCTAAGACGTTTTAGCCATGTCCGTCTGCCTGTCCGTCCGACTGTCTGTTAAAAGCACGCTAGCTTCCATATGAAATGAGCTAGGAGGTTCAAATATCTCCTAAATGTGTCTTATGGTTGCAGATCGGTGGGGATTGAAAGTGGGCGAAAGAGGAAAAAATTTCTCCCTAACAAGGACAGAAAATCCCCCTAATGTTTAGATTATTTAAAATTTTTTTAACGTGACGTGAAACAATTGGTCTGTACCTGAAATAAAAAATTGCAAATAGGCGAAAACGGTTCTGAGGGAAAATGTTTCTCTCTAATGGCGACTGATAATAACCTAATATTTTTGGAACATTTTTGAAGATTGCTGCCTCATATTCACTTTTTGATTACACTTGAAGTATTATACGTATATATCGTAGGCTGGGTTGTGGTCCATACAAATGGAAAAAACATTTCCACTCACCCCATTGAAAATAAAGTTTGGATTGTTTAATTATGATTAGCATAATATTTCGTTCCTAGAACAAGCCGCCTGTGAGCTAAACGCTCCTGAAAACATCTATAAAAATCATATTTTTCCCGTGTAATTTGTTTTGTGTTACATTTTTCTAAAATAACAGACACTTGAAAGCAATTTTATAAAAAATAAATATCTGCAGTCAACACCTTTCGAATGATGGCTAAATGATGAATATTGGACGCTGCAGCGCTCGTTTTTGTATAACTAGGCTCTGTAAAAACTTCTCCTGTATTAAATTATTTCACAAAAATGAAGTCGGAGGCGTCATTATTTGTTCTATACTCATCATTAGAAATGCGTTCATTCCTACTATATGTTATTCATAACACATTTTACAAAATGTTTCCAAGAAATATTAATTCGTGGTGGAGGGTATATAAGATTCGGCCCGGCCGAACTTAACACCTTCTTACTTGTTTGATTTGATCTGGGATATTTATAGAATGCAAATCTTGCACTTACTGCCCACTTCCACTATCAATATTTCCCACTACTATCAGGATTGCGAAAGAAAAGAGCTATTTAATTTATTTATAAATATTTGTGAAGGCAAATAATTGGTCCAATTAAGACCACTGTGAATAATTGTCTGAAACAATTTTTTCACGTCTCGCAGTATAAGCATAACTTTGGCCACATTTTGGTTACTATATATCAAACACGCGAATTTCTGGGACAATACGGCGCACTGAAGTTTCATGAAATAGACTCCAAACCGTTCTATATAGCAATTTACTTGCACTGTGGAATATTTTGATCCACTAGAGAACAATTAACGATTTTTCAAAAAAAAAAAAAATAGAGTTTAAGTATATAGGGCTATCAAATCACAGTATTACTATTCATTTTACATCTGTTTTTCCCAAAATCGCAGGTGTGAATAACGCAAAAAACTATAACTTTGCCCTGCTGAAATAGAAAATCTTTTAGAAAACTAATTATAATTTCCGAACCAAACCTCTCTGAAATTTTGATATCTTGTAGAGAATAAGATAAGCTAAAATACATAAAATAATAAAGAAAATTTCACTTCACCACTTTCAAACTCACACAGTCGCTTAAAAAGAAACCTAAAAACACTACTTTAAAGTTTCAAATAATTGGATTAATGTAATCATATCGAAAATCAAAACAAAAGATTTAAAATTGTAAAAACTTAAAAAAAATCTAACCACTTCAATATTTTAATAGTAATTGAAATTACCTTCAAAAGAAGGTATAGCACATTACGTGCAACTTATTTTAGAGGCATGGTCAAAAATACCAAATGAAAAGTGCGTCTAGTCTGCCTCCAGGAAACGACGCACAGTGGAATATTGTCATAAAAGCTGCGGCAAAAATTAGAGGAGATAGAACTAGGACCTTGAAATATCGCACATATCCCTTATATCGTCAAATTAGATCAAAAACTAATTTTTGTTTAAGTCCGCCCATAACCACGCCAACCTCCCATGTAAGTTAAAATGAAAACAAAACGTCATACATTTCTTAGTTTATTATATATTTTAATACAAATTATTACCATTCACTTGATTATTACAATTCACTTGAGTCACAATTAAATGAAAATTTTCAGTGGAACGCCCAACGCCCAAATAAGAATTTTAGTTTTTTACTAAAATTATTTTATTATTTAATCGATGACAAACGGCTATTATAACATTATAAATAACTTATGATTAATTTCAGCTCTATATTTACATGCGAACGCATGCCATAAAACCTTACATCCCTAAAGTATGCTTTCAATAAATTTTGCAAAATACATTTCTACAGAACACTGACGAAAGCATTGCTTAATTTTTGGCTTATAAGGTTTTACCATTTCTGTAATTAAATCGATGTTGGCAGCTAAAGGGTGTTTTTTATTGGGGTATAGAACTTTAAGTTGGCATCACTTTTTTAACTGGCGGCCATTTTGTCAGCTGTCAAGTGATTAATATTTAGTTTGGTTTGCCATTTCATCATGAACAGGTTGACAAAAGAACAACGCTTGCAAATCGTGCAAATTTATTTCGAAAGTAATGGTTCAGTTCGCGAAGTTCACCGCAAGCTCCGTCCATTTTATGGTCGACATAATCGTCCATCAGAGCAATTAATTCGATGAGCGCATAATTTCGCGGAATGGACCTGTCAATTGGCCACCAAGATCGTGTGATTTGACACCATTGGATTATTTTCTTTGGGGATATGTGAAGTCGCTCGTCTACGCCAACAAACCAGAAACGTTAGGGGACTTGGAAGCCAACATTCGTGGCGTGGTTGAAAATTGGACCTGTAGAATTGGCTATATTCGAGCCAGCCGCGGCGGCCACATGCCCGAAATCATATTTAAACATTAATGGCATAAAATTATCATTCCAATAAAGCCAAATTGATGGACATTAAAACAATTTTCTTGTGTTTTATTTCAATTCGAAGTTCTATACCTCAATAAAAAACACCCTTTATAAACAGAATATTCTTTTTAAATTGAATAAAAAAGACAATTTATACATGCCGAGACATCGGTCGGACTCGCGAGTATAGTTGTATACTGTACTAAATAAATTCAATCTTCAAGTAACACACTGTCTGAAAAGGAATTAAAAACATACTTACACCTTTTAAAATGCAAAAGAACAGCTCAACAGCTCCTGTTTTCTACGAACTAAACGAAATTCCAAAACGCTATATAGTTTCAGAGATACATCCCAATAAAATAACATCTATTATGATGAAATTTTGAATTATTTTACCATATATGAACATTAAATGCATCTACAACTAAATTTAGCCGCGATGTTGGCAGAATCTTTTAGAATATGCTTAATAGGTATGTTCCTTGAAAAATTCATTGTATTGTAGTCAGAACCAAATGAAACTTTGCACAACGAAGTTTTTCGGGACAAGGACGAACGCTATTTAATTTGAAGAAAATCGGTTCAGATTTAGATATAGCCCCCATACGAATTTCACTCCCGATTTGACTCTATTCACTCTAGATACCACATATTGTATCAGATTGCCTTCAGATTTGGCAAAACATCTTATATTTAAACTAGGAACACCTATGGTGAAAATAGGTCAGATCGGTTCAGATTTATATATAGCTCCCATACAAATTTCGCTCCCGATTTGACTTTTTCCGCTCTAGAAACCACATATTGTATCAGATTGTCTTCAGATTTGGCAAAACATCTTATATTGTAACTAGAAACAACCATGGTGAAAATAGGTCAGATTGGTTCAGATTTATATATAGCTCCCACACAAATTTCGCTCCCGATTTGACTTTTTCCGCTCTAGAAACCACATATTGTATCAGATTGTCTTCAGATTTGGCAAAACATTTTACATTTCAACTAGAAACAACCATGGTAAATATAGGTCAGATCGGCTAAGATTTATATATAGCTCTCATACAAATTTCTCTCACGATTTGACTCTATTCACTCTAGATACCACATATTTCAACAGATTTTCTTCAAAATTGGCAAAACACCATATATTTCAACTAGAAACACCTGTGGTAAATATAGGTCAGATCGGTTCAGATTTAAATATAGCTCCCATACAAATTTCGCTCTCGATTTGACATTTTCTGCTCTAGAAACCATATATTGTATCAGATTGTCTTCAGATTTGGCAAAACATCTCATATTTAAACTAGGAACACCTATGGTGAAAATAGGTCAGATCGGTTCAGATTTATATATAGCTCCCACACAAATTTCACTCCCGATTTCTCTTTTTCCACTCCATAAACCACATACATTAACAGATCTTCTTCAAATCTTTCAAATTATCTCATATTTCAACTGGAACACCCATGGTGAAAATTGGTCATCGGTTCAGATTTACATATAGCTCCCATACAATTTTCGCCCCAAAAATTTCCCATACAAATTTCTGACAGACTTTTTCCGCACCAGAAAGCACGAATTTTCACAAAATGAGCTTAACACGTTATATTTGAACTGGATGAACTATTTGTGAAAGTTAGTCACTATATTCCATGTTTGGATATAGCACCGATATAAATATTTCCGATTTGGCAAATTGAACCAGGTAATATTAGCCTCTGATTAGGAAACATACAAAAATTCTTCCCGTTTTCACTTTTTTACCGAGTTGAATTGTTTTCGGATAGAAAGTGGAGTATGTCATATAGTCGGCCCCGCCCGACTTTAGCCTTTCCTTACATGTTTTTGACTGGTCTTATAAATGGTTCTAAAGGCTTAATCTCAAAATTACAAGAACTTATTTTTTTATTTAAAGCCAGAGTAAGTATGACACAATATCACATAAATCACCGTAAAAACTTCTAATCTTTTCGAGGTATAACTAATATTTTTCTTTGTCGACATATTTTATGTCGCCGATGCTATTATTTTGACCGCAACTGTATATCAAAATATCCATGTATGTTGATGTCTACGTATTCTGAGGAATGTACACACCAAATTTCACTATGTTAGTTGCAATACTTTAGTTGGTACCATTTTTATCCCATTTTGTCTTGCTCTCCCATTAAAAATGCAATTTTCGAAAATTCATTCAAAGAATGCGAAAAATCCATTTACGTTGCGCGTCTACGTATTGAGAGGAAAGTAAATATCCAATATCACCGGAAAAAGTCGTTTCTAAGTTCACTTGTCTGCCATATTGGGGATCTACTGTTTAGATTTCGTGACCAATGAGTCAGTTTGTTGGTCACGCATTATTCATACGATACGATATTATGGAACTGAATATCCCTCCAAGTAGAAATTCATGTTGGGCTTCATCCCCCGCCAACATCGCAATCGCATTATATCAACTCACACCTTATGCACACCTTGTGTTTAACTGCACGCAGTGGAAAAAGTAGTAAATAAAAGACACAACGCTTGTTGGAAACCTCAAGGGGGCAAAAAAAGAATCATCCTTTTACTTTTACTTCTCGTACTTATGACAACAAGGTAGGGAAAGGGAAAGCAAACACCTTTCACACGACCAAAAGCGGATACCGCTGGCAACAAACAAAGTGAAAAGATGAAAGCGACGCATTTAAATACATTTGTAAGTACAGCAAAGCTGATATTTTCTTACAACATATGGACTTTTCTTTATTAAATTTAGCTTTATTTTTAATCCCTCTGTTCGCTGTTCACAGTGGGAGAAGAAAATCCCAAATAAAAATCTACTTTGCCAACTAAATGTTTATTTATTCTTCTGGTTGTAGTGCTGAGTCCAAACTGAACAAAAACAAATATTCACTTATCAACCCAATGTGCCGGAGATTACCATATAATTGGTAAGAGATCTCGTAAATCTAAAACTGTTTTAAATGCAAAGGACCAAAGAAGGACCTCGCTAAACTATTAAGAGTTTATGCAGTTTGTTCAAAAAAAAAACAACGAGCGAAAGCGTTACCTACAAGCCGCAGCGCATTTGGATAAAAGAAAACGAGAGAAGTGACTTCTTTTTATTTAGTTGTAGGACCACAGCACATCACACAAAAACATTCCGAGGAATGTTGAAATGCTTTGAGCATCAGATACTACAGAACAACATATTCGCAGCCAAAACATATTATGACAGTGTCACAAAAATATCAAATGCTCGTTTTTTCCCACTCCACAGCAAAGGGCAGAGAGTGTTGCCTGCCAAGCTGACGCAGGAGGGACGGAGAAGCGGACGGACATATAGACGTGCGCAAAGTGTACAGAAGCAGTTTTGTTTGTGGACAAATACACGAGAATTGTCAAAGCTGGAATGTTTTCTTTTCATACAGTTGGAATATATATCTCAGATCAAAGGTAGGGTGTAGATGCTGTTTGTTTGTCCTTAGTCTTGTAACATTCACAAACTCAAACACAAAAAAATAACAGCCATTGCTCTTGGAAAGAAACCAAAGTTTTTTTAAGATGTGTGTACAAAATAAAATTAGCATTCTTAAAAAAAACTTTTTTTCTGTCCAAGAGAACCAAATCAAATGATTTCGAACTGAAATAAACGATAATGACAAAACTAACGACAAAAAATATATTTACTACAACTCGTACCCTATTATTTGACACAGAGATCTATACTAACCTTAGAAATATTTTGCAAAAAAAAAAATGTTTCGACATATAGTTGGTCTCCCATTGAACTCACCTTTTGGATAATCAACAATAAATCCTTTGAGTATACCTTAAACATTAGGTCTGTTCGTTTTATGAAGCATTCCGAGTTAGTCCTATAAATTCTTTAAAATCAAATATTTCTCAATGATTATATTTTATTTTGTCATTCCGTTTGTAACACCTTGAAATATCAACCAGAGATCTTATGTGCCAGTTAGTATGATAGTGGCCTAATTCACACTTTATCCATTTTGAGATATGCAATGGTTTATGTTTGAGTCAATTTAAAAATATTTTTCCACCGAAGCACAAGATTTTTTCTTAGAATATCCTAATGATACCTCTAAGGGAACCACTTTCAGAAGATGCACTGACTTAGACCACTTTCATTCTTTTCAAAATTGAAAAAATTAAACAAAAACAAGTAAAAACGAAGTTAAGTTCGGCCGGGCCGAACTTTATATAATCTCCACCATGGATTGCATTCCACAGAGGCGATTTTCGTAGAAGTGTTGTAATATTACAGGAAAATATATTTTTTTTAATATACCCAAACCAAAAACAAATATTGAAAAAAAAATAATTTTATAAATAAATATTTTTATTATTTCAAACCACGCTATACGTTAATTCTATATATATCGAAATAATACTTCAAGCCAATTACAAAATAAATAATCGTATATTTTGATCAAATTTCCCACATAATGTTACATTTAGACTAGAAACACCAGCTATATAGGTCAATGTTTTAATATAGCCCCCATACAAATGAGCCCAATTTCACATTATTATCGCTCTAGAACCCACATCTTACATTGGATCTTGATAAAATTTTGCAGATCATTTTATATTTCAATAAAGAATAAAAACTTTGCAATTGGTATATAAGGGCCCACCTTTTAATGTAGCGCCCTCACAAATGGCCCCCATTTTATTACTACCCCTCTAGGACCAACAAAATTCCTCTGGAAGTTTATCAAATTTTGCAGATTATATTATATTTCAACTATGAAGACATACTATGAAAGTCAAATATATGGGTCCATATTTTGTATAACCCACATACAAATTGGCCCCCATTCTACTCTATTACATCTCTAGAACCCACATCGTGCATTGGATCTCTAAAAATGTAGCATATCATGTCATATTTCAAATAAGAATACTTTGAAAGGCCCTTGCAATTGGCCCCATTTTTATTATTACCCCTCTAGGACATACATTTTACGTCGGAAGTTTTTCAAATTTTGCAGATCAAATTATTTTTCAACTAAGAATACATACTATGAAAGTCAAATATATGGGTCCATATTTTGGTATAACCCCTATACCACTGAGGCCCAATTTTACTCTATTACCGCTCAATAACATAAATCTTACATCGGATCTTGATCAAATTTTGGAGATCATGATATATTTCAACTAGGATTACCTACCGTGAATGAGAACTATATAGGCCCGTGTTTTTGGCACAGGCCCCAAGAGTTGTAATAGGCCCTGTCATCGGATCTTGATCAATTTTTCCAGATCATATTATATATACTCTAGGAATACCTGCCGGAAAATTAGATCATATTGGTCCATGATTTAAAATGCAACTATCCCACCAATTGTCATTAAATCCTTCATATTACCATGGAACATATAAGTGGACCAATACGCAAATATATTGCCACCGCTCATATGCTCCTTCCGATTTTTTGATAACACTCTAGAGTCAACTTATTACAGCCAATCGTGATGAGAATAATTGAAATATTTGTTACTAGGCGCAGTTACAATGGGATCACACCCATTGTGTTTGTGTATGGGCAAATTTTTTCTATTTCTATCAATTTTACCATATTCGTTAAATTTGACAAAAAATTAATTTGTAGTACTGTATAATATAACTTTATGAATTCGTCCCATAAACAATTTGGGTGTAGAGTATCATATAGTCGGCTCCGCCCGACTTTAGCCATTCCTTACTTGTTCTTCAGTGAGCTTAGTACATATAATTCGCAATAATCAAGGGATTTTTCATATTCTTATTTTGTAAATTCATAAAGTTTGTATTGCCTTATTGATTTAATACTAACTTCATTTAATATTAATGAAAAGGGAATCATTGCACTATTGAAATTAATTCGATTTTTTCAACATACGGGTCGCAAGACTGGAATTCTTCTTCAGTTTCCTATCAGAGTGCGCAGCAAATTCGACCATGCCGTACAGACCACATTCCGGCTGTCCTGTTTCTCCTTTTTTCGGCTTGTCTTTTCAGCGTAAACACTTTGCTACATATTTCAAACACTTTATGGCACAACTCGAACAAAAACTACTCGTGTTTTATCCAAAGTCTGTGAGTTTTTTCTTTCTTCTCCCGCAAAAAATGTTGTTATTTACTTTTGAAAAGTTTTCCATTCCAACACAGATAACTTTATCAATTTGATGCATGCTCATACATTATCATTCCTCTGCAACTTTAAAGTATATGAATAGAAAGAGCATTGGCGTATGAATATAATCTTAAAGAATACTTAGACATTGTGATGGAATGTGTAAGAAAATAAAACAAAACTCAATTGCCGCACTCTAAATTTAATTAAATTCAAATGCAAAATTGAACCTCTGGCAGGTCATTCCAGAATGATTTGAAATAAACCTAACGAAAAAGCACATTGTCCACCAACTAAGCTTTTACATAATTTATTGTGTTCTAGAGTGTGTCTGTCTAACGACCCCATTGAACGTCTCCTGTTCCTATCTTTCTATTGATTTGTTAATATGAGAGGTCATTGAGAAGTCGTACAAAAGAAAATATATTGTTACCATAGACACTATAGAATTGTATGTCCTCTTTTAATAATAAATGATTTTTGCAGATTAATCTCTATAGAAAAAACACATGGCAACACAAATATTTAATGTGTATTCTTAATGATATGTTTTCAATTTTCGGGCCTGTCAATATGACCATGATATTAAACAATTTTTTGCGGAGTATTTATATATAGTTTTAATTAGAAAATTAATATTTTTTCTAACGGATAATTATTTTTCCAACGTCACTCGTGTTGTAAAGTACTAAATATACAACCATGGCTATGTATACAATTTTCTAATGTGTTTTGGTTTTTATTCCCTTTTCCATACTGAATATCATAATTCTAACTTTACCCGCTGGACTGGAGCCAAATTTAATCCCATTTAGATCCCGAATGTACGAATATAGAAAGATCTCTTTATTTTTCGCGTCTATGCAGTCAAAGAAATGTACACACAGAATTTCATTAATATAGCTGCAGCCGTTTGGTTGGTACTATTTGTGTCCCCATTCGGCCCATTTTCCGCCTAAAAGTTAAAATTTCGAAAAATTCCATTACGTCTCGCGTCTATACAGTAGGATGAATGCCTATACCGATTTTCATGATTTCAACTTCAACGGTTTTCTTGGTACCATTTGTATTCCTCTTTTCCAATTGTTTCCATTAAATGTACAAACTTTGAAAAAATAGCTCTATTTTACGTGTCTACGCAATTAGAGGGATGTACACACCGAATTTCATGTTTGTAGCTGTTGTCGTATCATTGGTACCATTTTTATCCCTTTTTGTCCCATTTTGCCCACTAAAACTTTTATGTACTTTTTGGTGCTTTTAGATTACAAGAGTGTACGCAACACATTTCAAGTGTATATAAAGCATAAATTAAAAAAAATGCTTAAGTAGTCTAAATATTAGGGGGTATTTTCAGTCCTTGTCACTTTTGCCCACTTTCATTCGCAACCGATCTGCAACCATAAGACACATTTAGGAAAAATTTGAACCTCCTAGCTCATTTTGTACGGCTGCTAGCGTGTTTACAACAGACAGACGGACATGACTAGATCGTCTTAGAATTTTACTACGACCCAGAATATATATACTTTATGGAGTCTGCGATGAATATTTCAAGGTGCTACAAACGGAATGACAAAGTGAATATACCCCCATCAATAGATGGTGGGTATAAAAATCACTTTTAAATCGTGTTTTTGTTGGAACTAAAAATTTATACAAATAAGAAAATATTATAATATATTTCCTAATCTAGTATTTTAATGTCGACATATGTTGGAAGAATATCTATGGATAAATGTACAGGTTATGACCTTTGTAAGTGAATTTTAAGAAACATCATTTATTTATATTAATTTTTGCACAAATAATGTTTGTTGTTAAATTACGAACTTGAAAAAAAATCTTCTGGCTGCAGTCGTTTGGTGGACACCATTTTTATCCCCATTTGTCCCACTTCCCCCAGAAAATACAAATTGAGCGTCAAATTTATGTTGCACATCTACAAAGCCAGTGGCATCAATTTTGTTCTTATAGTGCGGTACCAATTTTATCCCCTTTTCGTCCATTTTATGCATTTTTTATCCCTTTTTGCCCATTTCGACCCCAAATGCAGGAATGTCAAAAAATCGCAGCCAGAGCGAAGTATCCACCAGTTTTCATTACTCTACCCGCAGCCGTTTGATTGGTACCAGTTTGATCCCCTTTCTCCCCATTTCCCCACAAAAAGTAAACATTTGTAATATTTTCTTTATTTTGCACGTCTTCAGAGTCAGCGGAATCTACACACCGAATTTTATTATTATAGTTGCAGCCATTTCTGCGGTTATAATTTTATCCCTTTCCACCCTAAAAGTGCGAATATCGAAAAATCTCTTATTTTTCGAGTCTACACGGTCAGAGCGACATAGACGCTTGATTTCATTATTCGTTTGGTACCATTTTGCCCCTTTCGCCCCGTTTTCCTCATAAGAGTACAAATTTCGAAAATTTCCTTTTTGTTGCGAGTCAGCGTAGTTAGAAGAATGTACATACATATATACAGAATTTCATGGTATTCAGTTCAGCCCTTTGGTTGGTACCATTTTTATCCCTCTTTTCCCATTCGGTCACTTAAAAGTTCAAAAAGATTTATTTTACGTATCTACTCAAATAGAGGGACGTACTTTGCGAATTTATATCTCTACATGTTTACGCTTAATTAGTACCATTTAGGTCCCCTTACCATTTCACCTCCCAAAATTATGAATCGCCTTATGGTGTGAGTTGACGTTGTTAGAGGAATGTGCGCCCAAATATCAGGTAAATGCAAGACAAAAATCTTCAAAAAAAAATGTGATTATAAACATATTAGGAATTATATGGATTAGGATAGTAGGGATTATTCAAAAAGGTGTCTTAATGCACTATAAAACGCACCCACTGCCATTAATGGTAGAATTTGTGGTCCTTGTCATGTAAACATGTTTCTCTCTGGGTAGATTTTGCCCATTTGCTACCCCAACCGATCTACAACTATTAGGCATATCCTAGGGAAAATTGAATTATATGCTAGCGCTCTTTCAGTTGACGGACGGACATCGCTTTAGAACTTTATGACAATCCAGAATATATATATTTTATAATATCTCACGTCGATATTTCAAAATTTTCCATTCTATTTCAAATATAATGAAAAATTTAGTTGATTTTATGGAACCCATGTCCCAAAATTGTTGTATCCTTTGTTGCATAGTGTAATTAGTCACTCTCTTAAGTAAAATTAGTTTTCTTCTTATTTAGCTACCTAGTGTAAGAGTTCCATGTCACAATAGCCACAGTAATTCGTCTCTTGAAGAATTTCGAAGAATATGATTGTTTTAGAAGCTAAAGAGACAAAATTCGTCTAGACTTAAAGAGACGCAAACGTTGTGGGAAGTCTCTGCTCTAGTTTATTGAGAATTCATATTTCTTTAATTATTTTGTTATAAAACTTGCTGCGCCAGCCCAAAAAACATGTATAAAAATGAGTTTATATTAAAACTTATGAAAAATGGCATTGTACATATATAGAGGATACTTTGGGTAATATTAAAATAAAACAGAAATTGGAAAAGTGTGACCATGTTTTGAAAACCTTTGCTAGTGGTGTGCATGTTTCAAACAAATTTATTTCTCATTCAGAAAGGTTATGACTATCGTTCATTGTAGATCTTTTTAATTTTAATTTTTGTTTGTATAACAGCTGCCATGTTTAAAAAACGAATTTTCATCCAAATTTTGGATAAAAATATTGCATAACTTTAAATTGAACCAGTAAGGAAAGGCTAAAGTCGGGCGGGGCCGACTCTATGATACACTCCACTTTCAATCCGAATACAATTCAATTCGGTGAAAAAGTGAAAACGGGAAGGTTTTTTGTATCCTGTAAATGTATGTGTTTGACAAAAAATTTTATATCGGAAAGGACATTTGTATGAGGCTATATTGAAACCTGGAACGAAATAGGTGAAATATAAAATGTATAGTTTGGTCAAAATCGGTTAAACTTATGGGAGCAACATTTGAATTTGGGCTATATTTAAATCTGAACCGATCTTACCCACTTTCACCATAGTTTTGTTTAGTTAGATTATAAGATGTTGTGCGAAATTTAAAGAAAATCGAGCACAATATGTGGCTTTTAATGCGGCAAAAGTCAAATCGGGAGCGACATTTATATGGGGGCTATATCTATATCTGAACCGATCTTACCCAATTTCTGCATAGGTGTTTCTAGTAAGATTTAAAGATGTTGTGCCAAATTTAAAGAAAATCGAATACAATATGTGGTTTCTACAGAGGAAAATGTCAAATCGGGAACGACATTTGTATGGGGGCTATATATGAATCTGAACCGATCTGACCGATATTCACCATGGGTGTTTCTAGTGGAAATATAAGATGTTTTACCAAATCTGAAGACAATCTGATAAATTATGTGGTCTCTAGAGCGGAAAAAGTCAAATCGGGAGAGAAATTTGTATGGGAGCTATATATAAATCTGAACTGATCTGTCCGATATTCACCATGGGAGTTTCTAGTGGGAATATAAGATGTTTTACCAAATCTGAAGACAATCTGATACAATATGTGGTTTCTAGAGCGGAAGAAGTCAAATCGGGAGCGAAATTTGTATGGGAGCTATATATAAATCTGAACCGATCTGATCGATATTCACCATGGGTGTTTCTAGTGGAAATATAAGATGTTTTACCAAATCTGAAGACAATCTGATAAATTATGTGGTCTCTAGAGCGGAAAAAGTCAAATCGGGAGAGAAATTTGTATGGGAGCTATATATAAATCTGAACCGATCTAACACATTTTTACCACAGGTGTTTCTAGTTACATTATAAGATGTTTTGCTAATTTGAAAGAAAATCTGTTGTAATATGTGGTATCTAGAGTGAAAAGAGTCAAATCGGGAGTGAAATTCGTATGGGGGCTATATCTAAATCTGAACCGATTTTCTTCAAATTAAATAGCGTTCGTCCTTATCCCGAAAAACATCGTTGTGCAAAGTTTCATTTGGTTCTGTCTACAATTGCGACCTGTATCGTGATTACAAGAATAGATGGACGGACGGACAGACAGACAGACAGACAGACAGACGGACATTGCTAAATCGACTCAGAAAGTGATTCTAAGACGATCGGTATAATTAACAATAGGTCTATCTCGTTTCCTTTTGGGTGTTACAAACAAATGCACAAAGACATAATACTCTCGTGGAGTGTATAAAAAGCACTCCGATGGTCGATAGACAATCGGTTCTGTAGATTTGAAAAAGTCATTTCAAGAAAAACGCAGCAGAGTTTTCTCTTTTCGCTTTGTCTCGAAACTGTCGCGCCAACTTCTAAGCACTTTAACTTCGGAAATAGCTTAAAAAAAAAGAAAAAAAAAACAAATAAATAATAAATAAAATAAATAATAATAAAAATTTTAAAATCAACTACAAATAATAACACTGCCCAACAAATTAAGACTTTTTGATTGGAACAGGGTAGCGACCCTATAACTCTGAAAGGGCATATTGAGTAGACCATTTTTGCAGAATAAACTTATAGTTCAGCTAAGTTTTTTAATTTTTACAATGGGTCAAATTTTTAATTTTTTAAGCGAAGGGAGCATTATAAAATTTTTGTAAATTATGTCTGTGATAATTCTTATTGTCAGAACTATATTGTGATTTTTTTTAAGAAAATCGAAGAAATTAAACTATTTTAAATTATAATTAACATAAATACAAATTATTTTTTAACATTATTTAGTATTTAATTCCTATAAGTGGCATTCCCTGCCAAGCGATACGATTTATGACATCACCAGCAGGCCGAGAGTGGAAATGACACCTTAGCATATAAATTTGCTCACCAGCTTGGATGCTTTCAAAAGTTTATTTACGTATTCTTCACTTAAAAATACATGGTTTTCTAACAACAGGTGTTATTTTGAATCACCCGATATTTCGGTAGTTGTCACTTTTGAAGCTTTTATTCTTTGACATTTGACAAGTAGAAACTACGCCATTACTAACCAGTAAGGAAAGGCTAAAGTCGGGCGGGGCCGACTATATAATACCCTACACCACTCCCTGCGTATGTACCTCACTTTGATTACTAAACCCAGGTATTTCATGGGAACAATTTTATGTAGTTCATACAAATTATATAAATTATATGAATATAATGTATATGCTATAACTTCATCTTTAGTCAAATTAAACGAATATGGTAAATAATATGGTAATTGATCCAATTGTCCGACAGACAAATACAAATTATACTGTAGTATACCAAAGTCATACCAAAGTATGGACATATGGACATCACCCAAACAATTCTCATTGCAATTCAATTCGGTAAAAATTGAAATCGGGAAGGATTTTTGCATCCTGTAAATGTATGTGTTTGACAAAAAATGTTAAATCGGAAAGGACATTTGTATGGGGGTATATTGAAACCAGGAACGATGTGACGCGCTTTCACCATGTCTGTTTATTGGTGAAATATAATATGTAAAATTTGGCCAAAATCGGTTAAACATTCGGGAGCAACATTTGTATGAGGGCTATATCTAAATCTGAACCGATCTTACCCACTTTCACCATTGGATTTTTAGTTGGATTATAAGATGTTGTGCCAATTTTAAAGAAAAACGGGTACAATATCTGGATTTTAGAGCGGAAAAAGTCAAATCGGGAGCGACATTTGTATGGGGGCTATATCTAAATCTGAACCGATCATACCCACTTTCAGCATAGGTGTTTCTAGTTCGATTATAAAATGTTGTGCCAATTTTAAAGAAAATCGGGTACAATATGTGGTTTCTAAAGCGGAAAAAGTGAATTCGGGAGCGACATTTGTATGGGGGCTATATCTAAATCTGAACCGATCTTACCCAATTTTTGCACACGTGTTTCTAGTTGCACTATAAGATGTTCTGCAAAATGTAAAGAAAATCGGGTACAATATGTCTTTTCTAGAGCGGAAAATGTCAAATCGGGAGCGACAGTTGTATGGGGGCTATATCTAAATCTGAACCGATCTTACCCAATTTTTGCATACGTGTTTCTAGTTGGATTATAAGATGTTCTGCAAAATTTAAAGAAAACCGAGTACAATATGTCGTTTCTAGAGCGGAAAATGTCAATTCGGGAGCGACATTTGTATGGGGGCTATATCTAAATCTGAACCGATCTTACCCAATTTTTGCATACGTGTTTCTAGTTTGATTATAAGATGTTCTGCAAAATTTAAAGAAAACCGGGTACAATATGTCGTTTCTAGAACGGAAAATGTCAAATCGGGAGCGACATTTGTATGGGGGCTATATCTAAATCTGAACCGATCTTACCCAATTTTGGCATACGTGTTTCTAGTTGGATTATAAGATGTTGTGCCAATTTTAAAGAAAATCGGGTACAATATGTGGTTTCTAAAGCGGAAAAAGTGAAATAGGGAGCGACATTTGTATGGGGGCTATATCTAAATCTGAACCGATCTTACCCATTTTCGGCATAGGTGTTTCTAGTCAGATTATAAGATGATGTACCAAATTTAAAGAAAATCGGGTACAATATGTGGTTTCTAGAGCGGAAAATGTCAAATCGGGACCGACATTTGTATGGGGGCTATATCTAAATCTGAACCGATTTCCTCCAAATTCAATACCAATGGTCCAGAAAAAATAACTTCTGCCAAGTTTCATGACAATCGGATAACAATTGCGACCTGTAGAGTGCGAACAAGCTTAAATGGACAGCAGACGGACGGACGGACGGACGGACAGACGGACAGACAGACATCGTTAAATCGACTCAGCTGGCGATTCTATGCCCATCCGTATACTTAAAGGTGGGTCTAGCTCAATTATTTCTTGGTGTTACAAACATTTGGCGGAAAACTAACTTATAATACCCTAGACCACGAAGTGGTGTAGGGTATAAAAATGGAACGATACACGCTTCAACGACGCATTGAAATTATTAAAATTCATGAATGTAAATGATCTGGAATTCCATCGAAAAATCATCTTGATTAATGAGGCCAACAAAAAGCAAAATTGTTGCATCTGGGGCTCGGAAAACCCAAGAGTTATTGTTGAGAAGCCTCTCCATCCTCATCGTGTGACTGTTTGGTGCTGCTTATGGTCCGGCGGTGTCATTGAACTTTTGGTTGAATCAACAGTTACGGTGAATGGATTGCGCTATGATTTGAATGGATTATGATTATGAATGGAGATGATTACTGATTTTTTATGGTCGGAGTTGGATGGTATTGATCTGGACAACGTTTACTTTCAACAAGACGGCGCTACGTGCCACACAAGCAACGAAACACTTGCTCTTTTACGGGAAAAGTTTCCAGACCGTGTTATCTCTCGAAGAGGTAATCACAATTGACCACCGAGATCTTGTGATTTAACACCTTGCGACTTCTTCCTTCGGGGCCGTGTGAAAGATAAGGTCTACGCCAACAGCCCAGCGTCGATTCAAGATTTCAAAGATAGAATTCGTGAGGCTATCAAGGACATAGGGCAGCCACTTTGCGATTTGGTTATGGAAATTTTCATGAAAAGGATATGGTTCTGTAAGCGTGGTCGTGGTGGACATTTGGCTGATGTTGTTTTCCATTATTAACGGCGTACCTTCCTCTTTATTATGAAATAAACATCCGATCATTTATCTCAAAAAATGGCATTTCTTTGAATACCAAAATAACACCTCTTGTTGGAAAACCCTGTATTTTATACGTATTTTTAGAAAATAAAAAAAATCACTAGTTTCAGTTGAGAAATTACGAAATTTTTTCATAAAGGTGTGTTCATTCAATCGCTAGTAACTCCTGAAATACGTGACCGATTTTAATACACTGTACATTTTTTTCGAAGCTAATTTTAATTAATTTAAGATATTGACACTATAATCGCTTCGTACATTTTTATACCCTCCACCTCCAGGATGGGGGTATACTAACTTTGTCATTCCGTTTGTAACACCTTGAAATATCGACCTGAGACCTGATAAAGTATATATATTCTTGATCGTCATAAAATACTGAGATGATCTAGCCATGTCCGTCCGTCTGTTGAAAGCATAAATGCGTCTTATAGTCGTAGATCGGTTGGGACTGAAACGCGGCGAAATCGGCCCAAAGGGAAAAATTTTTCCCTCACAAGGACTAAAAATACCCATAATAATCCCTAATATTTTATCGTATTTAAGCATATTATTTGAATATGTCTGTTTATATTTGCTTGATATTTGGTATGCGCATTCCACTTATAGCAAAAACGTGCACCATAAAGTGATTCCTATTTGCAGGGTTTAAAATGGGGCAAAAAGGGACAAAAATGGTACATATTAAACGACAACAGCTAGAAACACGAAATTCGGTGTGGACATTCCTCTAATTGATTAGCTAAATAATATAAAAGTATATTTTCTAAATTCGTACTTTTAATGGGTAAAATAGGAATAGAGGGATAAAAATGGTACCAACCAAACGGCTGTACCTAGAATAATGAAATTCGGTGTGTACATTCCTCCGATTGCATAGACAAGTAAAATGCACGGATTTTTCAAAATTCGTACTTTTTGGGATTAAAATGAAAAAAAGGGGATAAAAATAGTACCAATCAAATGAACGCAGCTAGAGTCATGAAATGCGGAGTATAAATTCCTCTTACAGTGTAGACACGGAAAATGAACTGATTTTTCGAAGTTCTTACTTTTTGGGGTCAAAATAGAAAAAGGGGATAAAAATAGTACCAACCAAATGACCGCAGCTAGAGTCATGAAATTCAGAGTATAGATTGCTTTGACTACGTAGACATGAAAAATAAAAGGTTTTTCCCAAATTCGTACTTTAAAGGGATACAATGGGTACGGAGGGATAAAAATGGTACAAACCAAACGGCTAAACCTGGAATGATGAAATTCTAACTGCGTAGAAACGTCAAGGTGGTAAAAATGGAATTAGGTGTATACATTCCTCTGACTGCATAGACACGCAAAATAAAAAGTTTTTGTTCCAAATTCGTACTTTTTCTTTTACGGCAAAAATTGGTTGAATTAGGTTATTTTGCACTATGGAATTAGAATAGAATGGAAATACAACCAACTGTAGCACCCACTATCTACCAATATTTATGGTACTTAAGCTTTTTGAAAATATAATATAAGAATATTTATTTTTTGATTTGAAATAAATAATGGTTTGAAATAATTAAAATATTATATTTATTTATACAATTATTTTTTCAATATTTGCATTTGTTTTGGTTTGGCTATATAAAATAATATTACTGCACTTCCACGAAAACCGACAACCTCTATGGAATGCAATCAATGATGGAGGGTACATAAAGATCGGCCCGGCCGAACTTAACGCCGTTTTTACTTATTTAAGTTAATACAATTTAATTTCTGTTTATGTTGATTGTCAAAATTATTACATAAATTGATTTTTTCAATGTTTGAATAGTGTTCTTAGATAGCTTTTTGATTGTGTGAGTTTTGAAGGGATGAAATGATGGGTTATATTTCTTAGATTTTTTCTTTCAAAATTCAGTTATTTTTCGGTACATCCCAGAGTATTAGTAGGTGATTAGAAACAATATTTTCTAGAAGATTGCTAATTCCATCGTAGAGAAAAAATGGTGAGTTGAATTCAGCATAGGCGAGGAACTGTCTTATAACTACACATGTCTAGAGACTTGGCTTCGTGTCAACCATTCCCAGGGCGAGTAGAAGACGTTGAGGGTATCTTTAGCTATGATAAGGAGAAGTTTGGTAATACTGGGTTCAGTATTATCATTGGAGACTGGAATGACTTGGTCGGCATGGATAAAATCTACTCTGAGTCATACAGGTTGGTTTCTGATGTGGTGCGTAGAAACTGGCGTAATTGCGACTGCAACCACAATCTAACATACAAATGTGCCTAAGGTCATATTGAAATCAAAGTCGTATTCTCGGTAGCATATTTAATTAGCATGCCAAATATAATGATTCAATGTCTTATGCCACATTTACCATGATGCTAGACAAAATGCTATTGCTCTCAAAGAACGCCGACACGAGTTGCAGCTAAGTAATTCGAGACACAACTGCTTGCTAAACATGGAAAGGAACTTAAGCGTACTATTTTACGTTCGAAATTCAAATGTCCATGTCCAGATTTCAACTAATTTATGACGTTAATTGAAATAAAGTATTCTATTCAATGTTTTCTTCGTTTTTCGTTTGGTATCCGATTTCTAGAATGGTTTATAGACTTTGTTGTTGTTGTTATGTTTTTGCTCACTAATTGTGAATTTGTTAAGAACAAAAATGTATTTCATGCTATTAGTTCTGTTGTGTTCATTACTGAGTTGATTCCCCCATCCTTTTTCGCAATGGAAGAGAAAATAAATTAAGTTTTCTGGAAAATGTGTTATGCCGATAAAAAGCAAGTCGGCACTATTGTGCACACCTGTAACGTAGTACTATGGCAAAGGGTGGCAATATTGGGTTCAAAAAATATTAAATTTCATCTACATCTTCTATAGGGTCCGCCATCTAACGTTTTTTTAACTATTCAACCGTTGGACTATTATTTGTGCGGTGCCCTCAGCAGCCATTTGAATGAAATTATTTTCCATTAATAACCGGGATTGTACTTTCAAATAAAAAAAGAAATTTTCAGTAGTTTTTTTATAGCATTTTCAAAAAAAAAGTTATTTGGCGGACCCTATATATATAAAAACAAGTAAGGAAAGGCTAAAGTCGGGCGGGGCCGACTATATAATACCCTACACCACTCCCTGCGTATGTACCTCGCTTTGATTACTAAACCCAGGTATTTCATGGGAGCAATTTTATGTAGTTCATACAAATTATATAAATTATATGAATATAATTTATATGCTATAAATTCATCTTTAGCCAAATTTAACGAATATGGTAAATAATATGGTAATTGATCCAATTGTCCGACAGACAAATACAAATTATACAGTAGTATACCAAAGTCATTTCAAAGTATGGACATATGGACATCACCCAAACAATTCGCATTGCAATTCAATTCGGTAAAAAAGTGAAATCGGGAAGGATTTTTGCATCCTGTAAATGTATGTGTTTGACAAAAAATGTTAAATCGGAAAGGACATTTGTATGGGGGTATATTGAAACCTGGAACGATGTGACCCGCTTTCACCATGTCTGTTTATTGGTGAAATATAATATGTAAAATTTGGCCAAAATCGGTTAAACATTCGGGAGCAACATTTGTATGAGGGCTATATCTAAATCTGAACCTATCTTGCCACTTTCACCACAGATGTTTCTAGTTCGATTATAAGATGTTGTGCCAATTTTAAAGAAAAACGGGATTTTAGAGCGGAAAAAGTGAAATCGGGAGCGACATTTGTATGGGGGCTATATCTAAATCTGAACCGATCTTACCCAATTTTTGCATACGTATTTCTAGTTGGATTATAAGATGTTCTGCAAAATTTAAAGAAAATCGGGTACAATATCTCGTTTCGAGAGCGGAAAATGTCAAATCGGGAGCGACATTTGTCTGGGGGCTATATCTAAATCTGAACCGATCTTACCCAATTTTTGCATACGTGTTTCTAGTTGGATTATAAGATGTTCTGTAAAATTTAAAGAAAATCGGTTACAATATGTCGTTTCTAAAGCGGAAAAAGTCAAATCGGGAGCGACATTTGTTTGGGGGCTATATCTAAATCTGAACCGATTTCCTCCAAATTCAATACCGATAATCATTGGCCAGAAAAAATAACTTCTGCCAAGTTTCATGACAATCGGACAACAATTGCGACCTGTAGAGTGCGAACAAGCTTAGATGGACAGCAGACGGACAGACGGACGGACGGACAGACAGACATCGTTAAATCGACTCAGCTGGCGATTCTAAGCCGTTCGGTATACTTAAAGGTGGGTCTAGCTCGATTATTTCTTGGTGTTACAAACATTTGGGGCGAAACTAACTTATAATTCCCTAGCCCACGAAGTGGTGTAGGGTATAATGAAACCTAGACTACTGGACCGATCTTCTTGAAATTTTAACAGTATCTTTATGCTGAACCTGTGGTGAAAATAGGCTATATAATGATTAATATGATATTTTCAGTGGGCGTTGCACCTCCCACACAAACTGGGAATTTATTCGTTTTTTATAAATTAGCATATTCGGAGTACTGTGTAAGTTCACTAATTGTTGGTCTGCATAATAAGGCAGCCATCTTCAAAAAAGATTAAAATACTCTAAATATTGAGGGATAGTGCGTACATTTTCAGATACTGTCGTTTGGTTGGTTTTATTTCCATCATATTTTAATTCGAAAATTGCAAATTTAGAAAACCCAATATCTCTCACATGCACAGTGCAAGATAACTTCACACCACGATTCTTCCCATTTTCGCCGTGAAAGTAGAAAAGTACGAATTTGGCAAAATCTTTTTATTTTCCAGTTTTTTGTCCAGTAAGTTGAATGTATTCCATAGCTGCCGCCATTTGGTTGGTACAAGTTTTCTTAGTCAGAGCAGTGTATACTCTGAATTTCATGACTCTAGCTGCAGCCATTTAGTTGGTACCATTTTTATACCCTTTTTCCATTTTACCCGCCTAAAAGTAGGAATTTCGAAAAATCCATCAGGGGAATGTATACGCCGAATGTTATTATTCTAGCTGCAGACGTTTGGTTGGTACCATTTTTATCCCTCTATTCCCATTTTACCCCTTACATAGGTACCTTTTTTTTATCATTTTTCCCCATTTCACCCTCTGCAGATAAAAATCACTTTATTGTGCACGTTTTTGCTTCGAGGGCAATATGCGCATTGTAAATATCAATATCAATATAAAAATCATGCGATAACGATAATGAGCAAATGATATCACACCAGTGATGAACATCCTTTCAAATGTTAAATATTTAGCCAGCACTTACAGCGTATCTATAAGAATCCTATTGTTACTTGTTTGCGTGCTCTTGTATATTTGTTGCCATTAGAACGCTCTTAACGCATAAAACTACAGCAAGTAAGGAAAGGCTAAAGTAAGGCGGTGCTGGCAATATGATACCCTTCACAATCAATCACATTACAAGGATATTACTACCAAACCTGTATGATAAAAAATTTCAGTCAAAATAAAGGGTGATTTTTTAAAAGCTATAGGAAAGTTTTTCAAAAAAAAAAAACACATAAAATTCAGAATAATGCATGAAATCTTTATTTGAATCGATAGTACGGTCCATATAATTTAATGTTTGAAGATTATTTCATGCAAATGTTGACCTTGACTGCGTCTCAAATGGTCCATCCGCTTAGTCTTATTTTGGCATTTCCACGTTTTTGAGTAACAGAGGCCCAGTTGCTGCGAACGGCGACGAATCGATAATTGATGGTCATCATTAACACCGGCCGATACAGCTGCGAATTTTCTTCAGTTGGCACTCTACGTAAGCGTGTTGGTGTTTTAATGTCCAACAATGTAAATTTGGTGCGAAATTTAGTCACAATAGCCCGAATAGCCGCTTCAGTGGGTCGATTAAACTGACCATAAAATGGAAGCGCGCGATGAACTTTCTTAACAGAGCACGCATTTTGATAATAAAATGCAATAATTTGCAAGCGTTATTCGTCCGTAAGACGATTCATGGTTAAATTATAGACCAAACTGAAGATGTTTGACAGTGAAACAAAACACGAAACGTTCGTCAGTTGTTTAAACCAGTGTTGCCAAAAAGATATTAGCTAAAAAATCACCCTTTAGTAGAAAGTCGAGGGTATCTTATAGTTGGCCCCGCCCGACTTTAGCCTTTTCTTACTTGTTTTGACTGGTCTCATTTTTGACATAAATGGTTCTAAAGGCTTAATCTCAAAATTAATACAACTTAATTTTGTATTTAAAACCAGATTAAGAATGACACAATACCACCTTTCAATTGCCGTAAAAACTTTTAGGATTTTCGAAGTAAAACTTATATTTTTCTTCGTCTACATTTTTATCTCGCCGCTGCTATTTTTTGGCCGCAGTTGTATGTGGTTTTCTAGTTTTTATACACTCCACGAGAGTATTATGTCTTTGTGCATTTGTTTGTAACACCCAAAAGGAAGCGAGGTAGACCCATTGTTAAGTATACCGATCGACTTAGAATCACTTTTTGAATCGATTTAGCAATGTCCGTCCGTCTGTCTGTCTGTCCGTCCATCTATTCTTGTAATCACGATACAGGTCGCAATTGTAGCCAGAACCAAACGAAACTTTGCACAACGAAGTTTTTCGGAATAAGGACGAACGCTATTTAATTTGAAGAAAATCGGTTCGGATTTAGATATAGCCCCATATGAATTTCACTCCCGATTTGACTCTTTTCACTCTAGATACCACATATTACAAATCATTTTCTTTAAAATTGGCAAAACATCTTATATTTCAACTATTTAAAAATTTGTTAGATCGGTTCAGATTTATATATAGCTCCCATACAAATGTTGCTTCCGATTTTACTTTTTCCGCTCTAGAAACCACATATTTCAACAGATTTTCCTCCAATTTGGCAAGACGACGTATATTTCAACTAGAAACAGCTCTGGTAAAAATAGGATAGATCGGTTCAGATTTAGATATAGCCCCCATACAAATGTCGCTCCCGATTTGACTTTTTCCGCTCTACAAACCACATATTGTACTCGATTTTCTTTAAATTTGGCACAACATCTTATAATTTTACTAGAAACACCTGTGGCTAAAGCGGGCTAGATCGTTTCAGATTTAGATATAGAAACC
This sequence comes from Polietes domitor, assembly GCA_947397865.1. Classification (NCBI taxonomy): domain Eukaryota; kingdom Metazoa; phylum Arthropoda; class Insecta; order Diptera; family Muscidae; genus Polietes; species Polietes domitor. The sequence goes on from OX377622.1 coordinate 111,315,365, forward strand.
ACATATTGTATCCGATTTTCTTTTAAGTTGGCACAACATCTTATAGTCCAACTAAACAAACCTATGGTGAAAGTGGGTAAGATCGGTTCAGATTTAAAATACAATAATAAATATAAAACATACATTTACAGGATACAAAAAACCTTCCCGTTTTCACTTTTTCACCGAATTGAATTGTATTCGTATAGAAAATGGAGTGTATCATAGAGTCGGCCCCGCCCGACTTTAGCCTTTCCTTACTAGTTAGTTGATGATATAGTTGATAATCCGCAAAATTTAATAAACTTCCGAAGTAAAATGTGGGTCCTGAAGCGGTAATAATAAAAATGGAGGCCCATTTGTAAGGGGCGCTCCATTCAAAAGTGAGTCCATGCAGATCACTTTTAAAGTAGGTATTCTTTATTGAAATATAACATGATCTGCAAAATTTTATCGAGATCCAAAGTAAGATGTGGGTTCTAGAGCGATAATAGTGGCTCATTTGTATGGGGACTATACCAAAACATTGAACTATATAGTTGGTTTTCAAAATAGGTGTTTTTAGTCTAAATGTCACATTGTGTGGGAAATTTGATAAAGATCTGATGTAAAATGTGTATTATAGAGCAGTAATAGTGTATATCGGAGGTACATTTGTATTGGAGCTATATCAAACCATGGACCCATGTGGTCCACTTCCCCGTTAACGGTATCTAGTTCAAATATAACACGATCCTGAAAATGTTGTAATGATCCCATTTTAAATGTGTATTCTAGAGCAGTAATAGTGTATATTATAGACATATATTGTTTGGAGGCTATATCTAAATCGGACCGATTCCCCCCAAATTCAATGCCGATGGTCCGTGGATCAAAAAAAAAAAAAAAAAAAACAATGCTTGGACAGCAGACGGACGAACAGACAGACATCGGTAAATCGATTCAGCTGGTGATTCTAAGCCGATCCGTATACTTAAAGGTGGGTCTAGCTCGATTATTTCTTGGTCTTACAAACATTTGGCGGAAAACTAACTTATAATACCCTAGTCCCTAGTGGTGTAGGGTATAATAATGAAAAATTAATCTTATAAATAATTATAAAATTCTTGTTTGTCAACTTTTAGCTGCACAAATAAAGGTCTCACTTGCCCTTTTGCTAATTTTGTGTTCTGCTGAAGATTTCAGAACAAACGTAATTATAAAATTTAAATTATATTAGACCACGCTTATAAGGCAGGCCTGGCAATATATTTATACCATATATATCGAAATAATCAATTCAAAAAGTAAATAAAATGCAGAAATCCTCAAAAAAAAAAACTTAAATACCCTAAATATTGGGAGATAGTGGGTGCATTTTTAGGTGCAGTCGTTTGCTTGGTTGTATTTCCATCATATTTTAATTTCAATAGTATTTATTTTGAAATTCCATTATCTCACACGGATACAGTGCAAGTTAACCTATATTTTGCCGTAAAAGTTAAAAATGTACGAATTTGTAAAAATCTTTATAATGTATACACCGAATTCCATGATTCTAGCTTCGTCCATTTGGTTGGTACCTTTTTTATCAATTTTTCCCAACTTACCCCCCTAGAAGTACGACTTTCGAAAATCTCTTTATTTTACGTATCTACGCAATTAGAGGGAAGTACACACCGAATTTCATTATTCTAGCTGTAGCCGTTTAGTAAGTACCGTTTTTATCCCTTCTTTCAATTTTAGTCCCAAAAAATACGTATTTCGAAAAATATCTTTATTTTGTGTGACTACGCCATCAAAGGAATATGTACATCGAATTTTATTATTTTAGGTTCAGCCGTTTGGTTGGTACCATTTGTATCCCTCTATTCCCATTTTACCCTTTAAAAGTACGAATTTGGAAGAAATACTTCTATATTATGTATCTACTCAATTAGAGGAATGTACACACCGAATTTCGCGTTTCTAGCTGTTGTCGTTTGATAAGTACCAATTTTATCCCTTTTCGCCCCATTTCACCCCCTACGAATAAGAATCACTTTCTGGTGCACGTTTTTGTTATAGGGGGAATGCGCATACCCAATGTAAAGTAAGTACAAGCAGACAGACATATTGAGAAAATAGCTTAAATACTCTAAAATATTAGGGGTTATTATGGGTATTTTTAGTTCTTGTGAGGAAAATTTTTTCCCTTTTTGGGCCGATTTCGCCCAGTTTCAATCCAAACCGATCTACGACTGTAGGGCACACTTATGAAAATTTGGACGTCCTAGCTCCTTTCGTTTAGATGCTAGCGTGCTTTCAACAGACGGACGGACGGACATCGATAGATCGTCTTAGAATTTTATGACGACCAAGAATATATATACCTTTTATGGTCTTTAGGTCGATATTTCAAGGTGTTACAAACGGAATGACACAGTTAGTATACCCCATCCTGGAGGTGGAGGGTAAAATTAACTTTTAGAGCGATAAATTAATGTTAAAGGTAAGATTTACAAATTTTGTTTTATCAATTATATATGATCGTTATAAATAAAAGTTAATCTGGATCATTTATTTTTCGGAGATACAAACGTTTGCCAATTTACAAACTTCACCTAACAAAGCGATTGCCACGCAAAGTGATGTAGGGTATAATTAACACACACACACACTCACCAATCTAAGCGGCAAAGTGGGAAAATAAGTTTTCGCATTGTCTGCTGTTTGTTGCAAGCACGGCCAGCTGGCTGTAGCAAAGACAAAAGCTTGCAACAAATGGCCATTTCAACAGCTAACCTTGTACAGAGACAAAAGTTTCATCAACATGCATTGGGAATGTGCAACAGCAACAGATAAACTTTGAACATTTCTTTTTTTTTTTGTTATTTTGTTCAACACAACATGATATAAAGTCCTGCTTTGTGTAGCCGTGTGCGTGAGTTGCCAACGACAAAGGATAACAACATTAAAAAGATTTATTTAAGTAAAGCAAGTTGAGCAAAAGTTGCTACGTGTGCGGCACTAATTTATAGCTGCCGAATTCACTAAAATATACTGCGTCAGGGGAGAAAACAGATGTCGTTAAGTTGTGTTTGCATACGAGGGGTAGTTCCGCCAAACTTTACCCTTCACTTCATATAGATAGTCGGTGGCTGCAAGTGACTAGTAGAGAGAGAGAGCTCTTGCCAAGAGGCATGTTTCGACCGACCTTTTCGACCTCATTTGAATGCAGCGAATGCCATCAAATCTCACCACAATCAATCGTCATCAATTGTCCTCAATAGCTAAACAACGACAACCACCAAGTGATAGCGATGACGATGATGATCTCTTGTCCCATTCCCAGAGCGACATGGAATATGTGTTACAACACCATCAATTCAAGCATATTTTTTGTTGAACGCATTGTTTCGTTCGATAGCATTCGCAACTGGAACATTATTATCATTTGGGGAATACCAGCGAACGAACAATACAAGGACGCTCCCACGCACGCATCCACTTGCATATTGAAATATAGTTGGTTGACAATAGTTCTGGTTGTACATTTCAATGCGGAAAATTACAGACCACGTTCGAGGAAGCCTTTGGTTTTAAAATTGTAGCTGGTATTTTGCCAGCTACCACATGAAGAGTGGCAGAAGAAGACCCTGCAACCGGATGGGAATGCTCCAAAGGGGTGTTAAATGAACTGCCGGCGGGAAAGAACAGTGAGACAAATCTCAATATTGTCAGATAGTATTAGACTTAAGCTTAACTACATGCATACATTCGAAGATAAAATCAAAGGGCATAATAACACAAGGTTGCTGATGAGGCTGTTAAAGAATTTTTTTTTTCTAAAAATCATATAAATTATTTTACCTTTATTTATTTGAAAACTTTACATTTTTATTAAATCTTTTTTAAGGTTTTTAAAAATGTTAATTTTTTGTAGAAATAGTTGCCTGCTTCCGAACTGAGGCACCTCGATGATAAAGCCTTCTTGTGAATGTCCCACGCTCGGAAAAATTGTTTTCGAACGTCATTATAGTCCATCTGAACGAAGGAGTGTCGCCAAACGTTCGTCTAAATAAAAGACTCCAATGTGTGAAATTTCGCATACATCCCTTATATCGTCAAATTAGATCAGAAACTATTTTTCGTTTAAAGCCGCCCACAACCACGCTTACCTCCCAAGTAAGTTAAAATGAAAAAAACATCATAAATTTCTTATTTTAATATATATATTAATACAAATCATTCCAATTGATTTCATTTGAGTCCACAATTAAATGAAAATTTTCAGTGCCACGCCCAACGCCCAAATACAAATTTTAGTTTTTTAGGATTTTTGCAATTTTTGATAAACATTATTTTATTTTTTCATCGATGACAAACGGCTATTATAATTTTTAAATAACTTAAGATTAATATAAAGATATAATATATTTACAAGGAGAAAGTATTGCTTCATTTTTGGCTTAGAAGGTTTTACCATTTCATTAATTAAATCGATGTTGGCAGCTATAAGCAGAATATTCTTTTTAAAATGAATACATACGACAATAGTTTAACAATATTGGAAGATGCCGCGGCATCAGTCGGCCTCGCGAATATAGTTTTATACTGTAGACAATCACCAATACTGACTAAATACAACCTTCAGGTAAACCTCTGTCTGAAAAGGAAAGCAAAAACGTATTTAAACTTTTTTAAATGCAAAGGAACATCTCAAGCGCTCCTATTTTCTACGAACTAAACAAAATTTCAGTACGATGCATGGTTTCCGAGATACATTCCCATAAAATAACTTCTCTTATGATAAAATGTTCAACTATTTTAGTATTTATGAACTTTAAATGAATCCACAACTTAAGTTAGCCGCGATATTGGCCAAATCATTTAGAATATGCTTAATAGGAATGTTCTTTGCAAAATGTAATCAGTAAAGTTGAGATTTGGGCGCATGAAATTTGGGAGTTTTTGCGGAGTGTGCGGTGCACAGTGGTTCAGAATCAAAATCCAGTCATTTTTGAGTTGAGAATTAGACAAGAACCCAAGGAATTTTTTTGATATATTCACATTAAATAACGGACAGTCTGATATATTTTAGAAACCGTCCCAAAGATGACTACTTTACGATTTTAAAGAATTTATTTTTCGATTTTAAAGAAAATTAAAATTTTTATTTTTTGTTTTTATGTTTTTTTTTTTAATATATTTACGTATTAGTTCATAATGCGAAAAAAAATTTTATTTTTTGCTATTACAGTTTTTTACGTTCTTAAGATTTCAAAAATTGAAAAACGTAATTTCTTTTTTTTTTGCATTTGTCGAACTGTTTCTCACACATTTCAAGAGATTTTGCTCTCATATTTTCTTTATTAGATGTGGTTCCTTAGCTTTATTATGACGCCAAAACTGTGTTTGTGTCAATTATAGTTTTAATATTGTAACAAATATCCTTTTTGAACAAATGTCTGATTTTGGACCAACACAACTTTTTTCCTTCAAAAGCCTTTAACAAAATGTATACATATTTGGAAAGGTTGAAGGTTTCCCGGATTTTCAGGGGAACTTTTGCCTGTATATATTTCTTAATTAATAATAAAAAACAAGTAAGGAAAGGCTAAAGTCGGACGGAGCCGACTATATGATACACTCCACTTTCTATCCTATTACAAGCCAATTCTGTAAAAAAGTGAAATCGTGAAGGATTTTTGTACCCTGTAAATGTTAAATAGGAAAGGACATCTGTACGGAACATGAAACGATGTGACCCGCTTTCACCATGTATGTTTATTGGTGAAACATAATATGTAAAGTTTGGCCAAAATCGGTAAACATTCGGGAGCAACATTTGTATTGGGGCTATATCTAAATCTGATCCGATATTACCCACTTTCACTATAGGTGTTTTTAGTTGGATTATAAGATGCTGTGCTAATTTTAAATAAAATCGGGTACAACATGTGGTTTCTAGAGCAGAAAAAGTAAAGTCGGGAGCGACATTTGTATGTGGGCTAAATCTAAATCTGAACCGATTTGACCGATTTTCACCATAGCCGTTTCAACTTCAATTTGGTACTGTGCCAAATTTGAAGAAAATCAAGAGAAATATGTGGTTTGTAGAGTGGAAAAATTCAAATCGGGAGCGACTTTGTATGGGGGCTATATCTAATTCTGAACCGATCTGACCTACTTTTACCATAGGTGTTCCTAGTTTAAATATAAGATATTTTGCCAATTCTGAAAACAATCTGATACAATATGTGGTTTATAGAGTGGAAAAAGTGAAATCGGGAGTGAAATTTGTGTGGGAGCTATATATAAATCTGAACCGATCTGACCCATTTGCACCATGGCTGTTTATAGGACAAATATAAGATATTTCGCCTAATTTGAGGAGGATCTTTTAAAATATGTGGTTTCTAGAGATGAAAAAATCAAATCGGATCGGAGCTATATATAAATCTGATCCGATCTAACACATTTTTACCACAGGTGTTTCTAGTTGAAATATAAGATGTTTTGCCAATTATGAAGAAAATCTGTTGCAATATGTGGTATCTATAGTGAAAAGAGTCACATCGGCAGTGAAATTCGTATGGGGGCTATATCTAAATCTGAACCGATTTTCTTCAAATTAAATAGCGTTCATCCTTATTTCGAAAAACTTCGTTGTACTAAGTTTCAATTGGTTCTGTGTACAATTACAACCTGTATCGTGATTACAAGAATGGATGGACAGACAGACGGACATTGCTGAATCGAAAGTCAAAAAGTGATTCTAAGTCGATCGGTATAATTAACAAGGGGTCTATCTCCCTTCATTTTGGGTGTTACAAACAAATGCACAAAGACATAATACTCTCGTGGATAAAAAAATAAAAAAATGTGTGTGCAAAATCTCTTAAAAAGTATGAGAAACAGTTCGAAAAAATCAAAAAAAGAAATTACTCTATAAAAACATTTATTTTTTGTGTCTACGCTGTCAGAGGAATTTATACTCCGAATATCATGACTCTATCTGCTGTCATTTGTTTGGTACTATTTTTGTCCCCTTTTTCCATTTTGACCCCAAAAGGTACGAATTTCGAAAAATCCGTTTATTTTACTTGATAGGTACCATTTTTATCCCTTTTTGCCCCATTTCACCCCCAACAAATAAAAATTATTTTATGGTGCACTTTTCTGCTACAAAGGAAATGCGCATACAAAAAACATGCTTTAATACTCGAAATATTAGGGGTATTTTCAGTCCTTGTGAGGAAAATTTCAAAACAATGCAAGCTTCAACGGCAACCGATATACGACTATAAGACACATTTATGGAAAATTTGGACGGCCTAGTTTTTTTCGTTTAGTTGCTAGCGTGCTTTCAACAGACGGACGGACATGGTTAGATCGTCTTAGAATTTTATGACCATCAATAATATATATACATTATATGGTCTCAGGTCGATATCTCAAGGTGTTACAAGGTGTGGAGGGTATGAAAATGTTTTTCACGATTTATTGCTAATTTAATAGTGGTAATTTGCTATGCCTTGTTTTAAAGGTAATTTCAACCACTTTTAAGTAAAAAAATTATTTAATTGCCCCGTTAAATTTTTTAGAGTTTTTACATTTTATTTTGATTTTTGGTTCACGTTCATGCTATGTACATATTTCACAATTTGTGTATGTTCCCAATTTGAATATAAGGCGGCAATTTTCAAAAATAATGCGCAAATACCCTAAATATTATGAGATGTTTTCAGTCCTTGTTAGGGGAATATTCCCTTTGGGCCGATTTCGCCCACTTTCAGTCCCAGACGGATAGATAGACAAACAAATACATACAGACATAATACCGTGGTGGAGGGTATACATTAGGGCGTACCTCAAAAAAAAAGTTCGCCGTACACCTTCGAATATGAAGTATTATTGAAAGGTAGTTTCAAAATTTTTTTTTTTATTTTTTTATGCCGATCGTAGGGGTCGCGCTTTTACATTTTTATACCCTCCACCTCCAGGATGGGGGTATATTCACTTTGTCATTCCGTTTGTAACACCTTGAAATATTCATCGGAGACCCCATAAAGTATATATATTCTGGGTCGTGGTAAAATTCTAAGACCATATAGCCATGTCCGTCTGTCCGTCTGTCTGTCTGTCTGTCTGTTGAAAGCACGATAGCGGCCGAACGAAATGAGCTAGGAGGTTAAAATTTTTCCTAAATGTGTCTTATGGTTGTAGATCGGTTGGGATTGAAAGTGGACGAAATCGGCCCAGAGGGAAAAATTTTTCCCTCACAAGGACTGAAAATACCCCTAATATTTAGAGTATTTCAGCATGGTTTTTGTACATATTAGCATGTATTTACTTGACATTTGCAATGCGCATTCCCTTTATAGCATAAAAGGGCACCATAGAGTGATTTTTATTTGTAGGGGGCGAAATGGGACAAAAAGGGATAAAAATGGTACCTTTCAAACGACAACAGATAGAAACACAAAATTCGGTGTGGACATTCCTCTAATAGAGTAGATAAATAATATAAAAGTATTTTTTATAAATTCGTACTTTTAAGGGTTTAAATGGGGATAGAGGGATAAAAATAGTACCAACCTAACGGCTGCACCTAGAATAATGAAATTCGATATATGCATTCCTCTGATTGCGTAGACACGTAAAATAAAAGAACTTTCCAAAATTCGTACTTTTTGGGGTTCAAATGGAAAAAGGGGATAAAAATAGTACCTACCAAATGACAGCAGCTAGAATCATGAAATTCGGAGTATACATTCCTCTGACTGCGTAGACACGAAAAATAAATCCAAATTCGTACTTTCAAGGGATACAATGGCTAAGGGGATAAAAATAATACCAACTAAACGAATACAGGTAGAATGATGAAATTCAGTGTGTACATCCCTCTAATTGTGTAGATACGTAAAATAAAGAGATTTTAGATAGTCGTACTCTTGAGGGTCAAAATTGGAAAAAGGGGATAAAAATGGTACCAACAAAATGGCCGCAGACAGAATCATGGAATTCGGTGTATACATTCCTAAGACTGCATAGCCATGTAAAATATTTTTTTCAAATTCGTACTTTATTTTGTTGCTTTTACCACAAAAAATGTGGTAGAATCATGAACTGCGTACGTGAGAGATAAGGTATTTTCAAAATGTATACTTTTGAAATTAAAATCGGATGGAAATACAACCAACCAAACGACTGTAGCTAAAATAATCTCTCTATCCCCCAATATTTAGGGTATTTATGATTGCTTCCTTATATTTACTTTATGAATTGAAGTATTATATCCATTATATATATATTATATAGCATACAAATATTGGTAGCCTTGGCTTATTAATTAAATTTCTTATATTCATACAGTTAAAATTTGTTGCGGACATTCCTTTTGTAGCTTGGAAGCACCACAAAGAAAATAAAAGCTTTAGCGGGCGAAATGAGACAAAAAGGGATAACATATGGTACCAATGATACTACAACAGCTAGAATCATGAAATTCGGTGTGTACATCCCTCTAATTGCATAGACACGTAAAATGGAGGGATTTTTCGAAATTCGTACTTTTAAGGGATATAATTAAAAAGAGGGATAAAAATGGGACCTACCAAACCGCTGAAGTTGAAATCATGAAATTCGGTGTATACATTCTGACTATGAATACTCGAAAAAGTTTTTCTTTTCGAAATTTGTACATTTGGGCGGAGAATGGGGCGAATGGGGATATCTTTAAAATTTATACTTTTCTTATCACTTTGTCTGTATCTGAAAATGTTTCTTTCTAATGGCGACTGATTGTCGATTTTAAACAGTGCGCAAGTATACGTTATAGTTTGAAATAGTAAACAAATATAGTAATAATACATACTTATTTGCGTTTACATGCGAATAATTAATATTTGGAACACATTACTTCTAGTTTGTCCAAGCAAATATATTATTTTAAAGGGTGCAATTTAATAATTGTTTATGCAGCTCAAATCGGGCTACATTCAAGCGTTGTGTGTGGGCTATAAAAGAAATACTTGCTGCATTTTTGCTCCGTTCTTATTGTTATTTGTTTTGTGGTTTATTCTTATCAGCATAAACCGCACAACCGATGGGACACAGTGCACAGCAACGCGGTTGTATTATCAGCTAGACGGTCTTTCAGCATGCGAATGAACAGCTGCTCATTTCTTGGCTTACGAATAATAATACATATATAGAGGGTGCTTTTTTAGCTATTATCTTTTTGGCAACACTGGTTTAAACAGCTGACGCACGTTTCGTGTTTTGTTTCACTGTCAAACATCTTCAGTTTGGTCTATAATTTAACCATGAATCGTCTTACAAACGAACAACACTTACAAATTATTGAATTTTATTATCAAAATGCGTGCTCTCTTAAGAAACTTCATCGCGCGCCGATGTGTGCAGCGACGAAGCTCATTTTTGGCTCAATGGGTACGTAAATAGGCAGAATTGTCGGTATAACTGTCAAATGAAAGAGGAAATTGCATATTTCTATCTGTATTACATTGGCATCGGCTTCAAGTGTAACGACCTTTTTTTTCAAAAATTTTCTTACGGTGTAATCAGCCAAACAATATCGACGCTGTCGATGGAAGTATGTAACAGAATATGAAGCATTCCCAGCCTCGTCGCTTTTGGGCTCGAAGGAACGCCGAATGGAATACATTGCCGCTGTACCCGAATTTGTACAAGAGAACCGCAAGCGAACGCTTTCTTGCTGTTCATAAGTCCTCGGACTTCGATTTGGCCAGTTTTAAGTCTAGTCTAGACTTGGGACTGAAGCCGTACAAAAATCTTCGTTGTCAGAAAAGGCTTGTTTGGTAACTTGTATGTTTAGTTTTCCCTTGAAAGTTCAAATTTCGAAAATTCAATTTATCGACGCGTCTATATATTTAGAGATTACACACACTGAATAACGTGAAGAACGTAGGCTGGTACGACTTTTATCCCGTTTTGTCCTGCTCCACCTGAAAAGTACAATTTCTAAAAAATCATTTATTTTGTACGTCTATGTGAATAGAGGAACGTACACATCCATTTTCACAATCCTAGCTGCAAAACCGTGGGTGGTATATTTACGTCATTTATATCCCTTTTTGCTCCGTTTTTCCCTTAGAAGTAAAAAATTTCGTAAAATTACTTTTTGAATTTTAAAATCAATCAATTTCAAAATTTTTATTGTCTGGATGATGGTACCATGTTTAGCCTTCTTTTGGCCATTTTACCCCCTAAAATTCTTCCAATAAATAAATTCGAATGCCAGCTATTTCGATCAAGTTTTTATTGCCTCCACCATAGAATGGGGGTATACTAAGTTTGTCAATCCGTTTGTAAAACCTTGAAATATCGACCTGAGACGCTATAAAGTATGAGCGTCATAAAATTCTAAGACGACCTAACCATCTCCGTCTGTCCGTCCGACTGTTGAAAGCACGCTAGCATCTAAACCAAAGAAGCTAGGAGGTCCAAATTTTCCATAAATGCGTCTTATAGTCGTAGATCGGTTGGGATTGCAACTGGGCGAAATCGGCTCAAAGGATTCCCTCAAAAGGACTGAAAATACCCACAATAACCCCTAATATTTTAGAGTATTTAAGCATGTTCTTTCAATATGTCTGCTTGTTCTTATTTGATATTGGGTATGCGCATTCCCCCTAAAAACAAAAAACGTGCACTATAAACTGATTTTTATTCGTAGGGGGTGAAATGGGATAAAAATGGTACCTATCAAAAGACAACAGCTGGAAACACGAAATTTTGTGTGTATATTCCTCTAATAAAGTAGACACATAATATAAAAATATATGTTCTAAATTCGTACTTTTTAAGGGTAAAATTGGAAGAGGGGGAAGAAAATGGTACCAATCAAACGACGGCATCTACAATAATGAAATTCGTTATATACATTCCTCTGATTGCGTAGACACGACAAATAAAAGAATTTTTCGAAATTCGTACTTTCTGAGGTTAAAACAAGTAAGGAAAGGCTAAAGTCGGGCAGGCCGACTATATGATACACTCCACTATCTATCCGAATATAATTCAATTCGGTAAAAAAGAGAAAACGTATCCTGTAAATGTATGTGTTTGACAAAAAATGTTAAAGGAATGGGAAAGGACATTTGTATGGGGTTATACTGAAACCTGGAACGAAATAGGTGATATATATATAGTTTGGCCAAAATCGGTTAAACATTTGGGAGCGACATTTTGTACAAGTGTTTCTAGTTGGATTATAAGGTGTTAAGCTAAATTTGAAGAAAATCGGGTACAATATGTGATTTCTATAGCGGCAAAATTCAAATCGGGAGCGAAATTTGTATGAGAGCTATGTATAAATCTGAACAGATCTGACTCATTTTCACCACGAACGTTTCTAGTTGAAATATAATATATTTGGCTAGATTTGAAGAAGATCTATTAAAATATGTGGTTTATAGAGTGGAAAAAGTCAAATCAGGAGTGAAATTTGTGGGGGAGCTATATATAAATCTGAACCGATGTGGCCTATTTTCACCGTGGGTGTTTCTACTTGAAATATAAGATATTTTGCAAGATTTGAGGAAGATAAGATGTTTTGCCAATTTTGAAGAAGATCTGTTAAAATATGTGGTTTCTACAGCAGAAAAATTCAAATTGGGAGTGAAATTCGGGCTATATCAAAATCTGAACCGATTTTCTTCAAATTAAATAGCGTTCGTCTTTATCCCGAAAAACTGCGCTGTACAAAGTTTCGTTTGGTTCTGGCTATAATTGTGACCTGAACTTTGATTACAACAATATATATGCAGACAGACGGACATTGCTAAATCGATTAAAAAAGTGATTCTTAGTCGATCGGAAACAATGGGTCTATCTCGCTTCCTTTTGGGAGTTACAAACAAATGCACAAAGACATAATACTCTCGTGGAGTGTATAATGAAAACAAGTAAGGAAAGTCTAAAGTCGGACTATATGGTACACTCCACTTTTATCCTATTACAATTCAATTCGGTAAAAAAGTGAAATCGGGAAGGATCTTTATATCCTGTAAATGTATGTGTTTGATAAAAAATGTTAAATCGGTAAGGACATCTGTATGGGGGTATATTGGAACATGGAACGATGTGACCCGCTTTCACCATGTATGTTTATAGGTGAAATATAATATGTAAAGTTTGGCCAAAATCGGTTAAACATTTGGGAGCAACATTTGTGTATATAAATAATTTTATATCTAAATCTGAACCGATGTTACCCACTTTCACCATCGGTGTTTCTAGTTAGATTATAAGATGTTATGCAGAATTTAAAGAAAATCCGGTACAATATGTGGTTTCTAGAGCGGAAGAAGTCAAATCGGAAGCGACATTTGTATGGGGGCTATATCTAAATCTGAGCGTTCGTCCTTGATCCACAAAACTTACTTGTGCTAATTTTTGTTAAGATAGGACTGTAATTGCGACCTGTAATTCCAAAAACACAAAAAAATAACAATTAAACCATGGATAGCATTCCACCGAGGCTATCGATTTTCGTTGAGGAAAATATCTTTTAAATCTTTTAATAAAGCCACGATCAGGAATATATACATATACTTTTTAGGGTCACAGGTCGATATTTCAAGGTGTTACAAACGGAATGACAAAGTTAGTATACCCAATATATATATATATATATATACTAGACCGGTCCTTATTTCTTTTTTTTTTTGAATTCTTATGACGGCAAGCGCTAAAACTACTCTATTTGAACCTAAAAATACACAAAAAAAATTTGAGCTTGAGTGGATAATTTTTAGGCGTGCCCCCGCCAACAATTGTTTGTCATTAAAGTTAGTTACTATCATATAGGGGAAATTATCACCTTTGGTGCTCTTTTTTGACATAACTCGAGAACCACTAGTCCGATTTTGTTTAAATAAATTGAATAATTAAGAATTAGAATTCCTTTAAAATGTGTATATATAGCGTTTTTCTATATAATCAACAGTTTAGCCGGTAAAAATAAATGTATGAAGAAAATAAATATTTTTTGCCTAAAATATTAATATTTTTTATTTTTTTAATTCATAGAAAATCCAAAACGAACAAATACATTTTAAAATTAAAAATCTAAAGCGATGACAAACAAAAGACTTCGATCGGATGATGACATTATGTTAATTGGCGTAATGGACCACCAAATTACTGGAGCTAAATTACCAGGAAGAAAACAAGTGCTACAAGTTTTATTTTATAATTTAAGAATAGTTGGCTTAAATTTAAGAGAAAGTTCTAGATTAGTTGTTGCTGAGGTCAGCACGTTTTGGCAAAAAGCACGAATTCCAACACACCATGAAAAACACTGCATTGAGAAGCTGGAAAAATTATACAACAAGTGGAGAGATATTACAAAGCATCATGATCGAAAAACAGAATGTCAAAACAGGAAAGAAACTGAATTTCAAGATAAATTAGATGATTTATTCGATATCGCACATGCAAACGCGTTTGAATTAATTAAAATACAAGAAGACAAAGAGTTCTTAAAAAAGCAACGAGAAAAAGGAAGACCAGGTTGTATGCTAGGAACGGATAAAATTGTATTGCAGAAAGAAAAGCGAAAGGCAGTCCAGAAAGAACAAGAAAACCAGCGTCGAATAAAAGAAGATGAACGAAAAGAGTTATATGAACAACAGATTCAAAGAGGTATACAATTAAATATTCTATCTTTTAAGCAAATCAGAATTATTGTTGTAAAATAGGTATGATTGACATTGACGACGAAAACGATATTGAAGTTGTAGCATCAACATCAACATCTGTATCAAATCCAAATCCAGGTATATCAGGTATCTCCAGAGGTAAAACAATTTTTTTACACCAAGACTGCTTTCAACTTTGGATAAGTGGAAAATCACTGATGGTGCTGCAGTTCATATCCTAAGCGCAACTGCTGACGCGTTGGGCTATGATATCGAAGATCTTATACTAAATAGATCATCAATTCGTCGAATGCGTCAGAAGCATCGTGCAACAACAGCACAAAACATTGCAGCAAACTTTGATGTAAGTACTGTAATGTGGGTTTTCCCTATGCTTCTTTTTTTATGTTTTGAGTATAAATTAAGAAACTTGAGTTTTTATTTCCAGATTCCACGTAGTTTTGTTTTGCACTGGGATGGTACAATGTTACCAGAAATTAGTGGCAGGGAAAAAGTTGACCGCTTGCCAATCATTGTCTCATCTCAAGGTATCGATAAACTACTTGGCATTCCAAAGTTAAAATCTTCGAGTGGAAAAGAAATATCAGATGCCGTGTTTAATTCAATAAATGAATATGAAATGCTTGATCTAGTTCAAATAATCTGCTTCGACACAACTGCTCATAATACAGGAGTTCAAAGCGGTGCTGCTGCTCTGCTTGAAGGAAAACTAGGTCGCGATTTATTATATTTTCCCTGCAGACACCATATTTACGAGTTGTTGATCCGTAAAGTGTTTGAAATTAGAGTGGCTACTACAGCCGGTCCAGAAGTGCTAATTTTTAATCGCTTTAGCAAATACTGGATTAATATTGACAAATTAAATTACAAGAGTTGTTTAGAAGATGAACACATTATTACAGTATTGACTGCTGAAGAACGTGGAACAATTTTAAATTACTGTCTAGATAACTTAAAACAAGCTCATAGCAGACGCGACTACAAAGAATTATTGCAATTAGTTGTCACTTTTCTTGGTGGTACGGTGCCGAATTTTAACACCTTTCGTATACCTGGTGCAACTTCTCATGCTCGATGGATGTCAAAATGTATTTATGCACTTAAAATGTATTTGTTTCGTAATGAATTCAATATGACCAGCCAAGAGTTAAACGGTATACGTAGTGTCTGTCTGTTCGTAGTTCGTATTTATGTAAAAGCCTGGTTTGGATGCACTAAAGCAATTGAAGCACCAAATCAAGACTTAAATTTAATTAAAAATATTATGGCTTATCCTGAAAGGGATATAGCTCTTGCTTTGCTACAAAAAATCAGCAATCATTTGTGGTAT
The DNA here is from genome assembly GCA_947397865.1 of Polietes domitor. Classification (NCBI taxonomy): domain Eukaryota; kingdom Metazoa; phylum Arthropoda; class Insecta; order Diptera; family Muscidae; genus Polietes; species Polietes domitor. Next base: position 111,331,349 of record OX377622.1, read on the forward strand.
TTGTCGGAAGAAGCAGTCGGTCTTTCATTCTTCGATCCTAATGTAAGTGTTGCAATTAAAAAAAAAATGGTTCAGGCAATTAATGTTGAAGCAAATACAGAAAAATGTAAGCGAATAATAACTAATCCAACAAATATCGGCACATTTGCGCAAAAAGATTTAAGCGATTTTATAAATTGCAATACACACGCATTCTTTGATCGTTTAGAAATTTCAAAAGAATTTTTGCAAGTCGATCCATCGGATTGGAATGAAAGATTTGACTACGCTCACGGATCACAAATTTGTAAAAACCTATCTGTAGTGAATGATGCAGCTGAAAGAGGCGCCAAATTCATTACAGATTATAATAATAAATTAACCCACAACGAAGAGGAGAAACAATTTCTTTTTCAGGTGGTTAAAGAATATAACATGAATTATCCCACTTTTAAAAAGACTTCACTATTAAATTAAAATAATATTAATGTTACTATGAGTATGTAATTAATAAAAATATTTAAGTTTATTCTTAATTTTCAAATAAATGTAAATAAAATAAAAAATATATATATTTTTGCCTTATTTCTCACAATAAAAACAAAAAGGTGCTTAGGGCACGGCTAAAAATTATCCAATCGTTGTCAAAATTTTTTTAATGCTTTTTGGGACTAAAACGAATATTTTTAGCGCTTGCCGTAACATATATTCGAGAAAATAAATTTGTCCATATAAATAAATTGTCCATATAATAATATATATATATATATATATATCTTGAACTGACTTGAAGTATTATTTCGATATATATAGTGTGAATATAATGGTAGCAGTGCCTTATAAATGTGGTTTAAATTAAATAAAATTTTATATACCACTTCGTGGACTAGGATATTATAAATTAGTTTCGCGCCAAAACTTTGTAACGCCAAGAAATAAATAAATAGAGCCACCTTTAAGTATACGGATCGGCTTAGAATCACTAGCTGAATCGATTTAACGATGTCTGTCTGTCCGTCCGTCCATTCAATCTTGTTCGCACTCTACAGGTCGCAATTGTTGTCCGATTATCACGAAATTTGGCAATAGTTATTTCTTTAGGCCAAGGTCGATTGGTATTGGATTTAGTGGAAATCGGTTCAGATTTAGATAAACACTCCATACAAATATTCCTATAATTTACACTATTACTGCTCTAGAATACACATTTTATATTGGATCATCACAAAATTTCAGGGTCGTGTTCATTTTGAACTAGAAACAGCTAGCGGGAAAGTGGCCAACAGTTTACACTATTATCGGCCTAGAACCCACATCTTACAATGATAAAATTTTGCATACCATGTTATTTTTCAATAAAGAATTCCTACTTTGAAAGTGCTCTAAATGGGCCCACTTTTTAATGTAGCACCCTTACAAATGACCCACCCACCGCTCTATGACCTACATTTTAGTTTTAGATTTTCAAATTTGGCAGATTTTATTATATTTCAATTAAGAATATATACTATGTAAGTCAAATATATGTGTCCATACTAGAGATGGGCGCCACTCACGTGAATTGCGTGAATCACGCGTGAACGTGAGCAAAATTTATTTCACTCACGTGAGCGTGCGTGAACGTGAGGGACGAAAAAATGTTCGTGCGTGAGTCTAATTTCTGCGTGAATCACGTGATTTTTTCGTGAGACGCACATATTTATTAATTCTTTTATTTTCATTTAATTTCGTTTAAAAATGTGAAATTTTCCATTCAAAATAAAAGTCATAGACATATTTATTTCTAAAACAGAGTGCTTCAGTGTAGGTATAATATCTATTTTTTTTATAATTTAAGTAAGCATTCCCTGCACCAACACTATGCACTGAATTTATATCCTTAGTGTTAATTCAATTAAAAACACACAACTGGTATCGGGGTATATGCTATGTTTTTTACTTGGATTTTATGTCAGTGTCCGATTTCTAACTTATTTTGCGTTAAACTATGCGGTATACCACACTGTAATATTGTATACTATTTTAAAAATATTTATGAATTTAAATCAAACATCGCAAACGTAGAGTGTTTTAAATAATTAAATTAAATAAATTTCTGATTTGCGGGGCGTTACTCATTTCGATTTAAAATGTATATCTTTGTGGAAATTGTTTGCGTGATTTACGTGAATCACGCGTGAATCACGCGTGATCGTGAGCAAAATTTATTTTACTCACGTGAGCGTGCGTGAACGTGAGCAATGAAAAAATCTTCGTGCGTGAACGTGCGTGATTCAATTTTTTTCCTTCGTGAGCGTGCGTGAACGTGAGCCAATAATCACTCACGCGCACATCTCTAGTCCATACTATGGTATAACCCAAATGGGACCCACTCTACTTATATTGCAGCTCCAGAAACTACGGATCTTGATCAAATTTTGCAGATCATGATATATTTCAACTAGGAATACCTATCGCGAAGGAAAACTATGTAGGTCCATGTTTTGGCACAAGCCCAAGTGTTGTTATAGGCCCCCTTCGAATGTCCGTCCGATTCATCCTATTACCGTTGTATAATCATTATTTGTCATTGGATGTTGATAATTTTTTTTCAGATCATGATATATTTTCTTTACGCGGAATATCTGCCGGAAAATTTGATGAATTACCATATTATTTACAATATTCGTTAAATTAGACTAAAGATAAGTTTATTTTATAAAATTGCTACCATGAAACTCCTGGGTTTAGTGATCAAAGCGAGGTATATACCCACGGAGTGGTGTAGGGTATTATATAGTCGGCCCGAACGAGTTTAGCCTTTCCTTTCTTGTTTGAAATATTTTAAATTGTTGTTGTTTGGCTATATAAAATAAATTTAAAATTTTTCTGTAATGCTACTGCACGTCTACGTAAAATCGACGAACTCTGAGGAATGCAATCCATTGTGGAGGGTATATAAAGTCGAACCATTTCCTAGTTTTCTTGTTAAGAAGGACAATTTTTATCTTGGAAAGTGAGAGAACCACACTAAACTATAGACACTTCGTTCGTATATAACTGCGGTTCGTATCTTGTGTGGAGAAAATTCATCAGTGGCGCTTCTGTATAGGGTGCATTTACATTTGTTTATTTTGTATATTTATTCACTCCACGAGAGTATTATGTCTTTGTGCATTTGTTTGTAACACCCAAAAGGAAGAGAGATAAACCCATTGTTAATTATACCGATCGACTTAGAATCACTTTTTGAATCGATTTAGCAATGTCCGTCTGTCTGTCTGTCCGTCCGTCCATCTATTCTTGTAATCACGATACAGGTCGCAATTGTAGACAGACCAAATGAAAATTTGCACAACGAAGTTTTTCGGGATGAGAACGAACGCTATTTAATTTGAAGAAAATCGTTTCAGATTTAGATATAGCCCCCATACGAATTTCACTCCCGATTTGACTCTTATAACAACTGATTTTCTTCAAAATTGGCAAATCATCTTATACTTCAACTAGAAACACCTGTGGTAAAAATGGGTCGGATCGGTTCACATTTATATATAGCTCCCATTCAAATTTCGCTCCCGATTTGACTTTTTCCGCTCTAGAAACCACATATTTTTACAGATCCTCTTCAAATTAGGCGAAATATATTATATTTGTCCTAGAAACACCCATAGTGAAAATGGGTCAGATCGGTTCAGATTTACATATAGATCCCATACGAATTTCACTCCCGATTTGACTCTTTTCATTCCAGATACCATATATTACGAGAGATTTTCTTCAAAATTGGCAAAACATCTTATATTTCAACTAGCAACACCTGTAGTAAAAATGTGTTACATCGGTTCAGATTTATATATAGCTCCCATACAAATTTCGCTCCCGATTTAACTTTTTCCGCTCCAGAAACCGCGAATTCTTCAAAGTGAGCATAACACCTTATATTTGAACTGGAAGAACTTATTGTAAAAATTAGTTAGTCACATTTTTCCATGTTTGGATATAGCCCCGATATAAATATTTGTATCGATTTCACAAATCGAACCGTGTCATACTAGCCTATGATTAGGAAACATACAAACATTCTTCCCGTTTTCACTTTTTTACCGAGTTGAATTGTATTAGGTTGGAAAGTGGAGTGTATCATATAGTCGGCCCCGCCCGACTTTAGCCTTTCCTTACTTGTTTTTAAATATTTTTAATTAATATAAAAACCTCCTCACGGAGCGTTTTAAAGACTGTTAAGATCTACCTGAAATATTTCACATTGCCATTTGTTTTTATTTTCATTCTGCAGATAGATCTAATCAAATGGAGAAATCTTCGTTTCCTGAGCCTGAGCTGATTCCGAACTGTTGTTTAGTGAAAGCGGTTACACCTCAATCACTGGGTATTCTCAACTATATTGCCTTGTCCCAGCCAGGAGTGCAGCCCTGACTTCAAATCTAATACACACAAACTGTAAATGATAAGCCAATATATTATCACACTTTTAACTAGGAATACTGCCCAGGCGATACACACATGCATGTGTGTAACTCCATCACACACGTATGTTTCCTGCGGCACTTTTTCTCAATTGTTTAACATTTTAATTAAATTGAGATTTAAAAACAAAAATCCCTGCTGATTGTCATCACATTATTTTCGTAGATATCGCATTAAATCTGTTAAAACCAACTCGGACATAGCAAAAGTACATACATCTGGACATATGTCAGCCCATGTGCCCGAAATATATACATACATGCTTACATATAATGGGTATACACTTGTATATGGACATTACAGTCTGACCAAACTTTATTTTATCCAACCACCAAAATAAAACATCAACTCACGCGCACTACTTGCGCTGAGTGGGAGACTTTGTCATTTTGCGGTTTCTGTGGTTTGTCAGCATCGCCCGCAATTATTGCATTAAATTGCCAAAAGTTGTATCTCTACCGCACCAGGGGAAAAAAGAACACCCGAAACAAATGAACAAATGGCCATATTCAAATGGCAACACACACCCTCACGCACACGTCGCCAGTGGCACAAAATTGGTGTGGATAGGTTTAGTATAAACAGTGGCATTTGCTGCCACTGAACAATGATGCCAGATGCCAGGCACTATGAGCAATTACGTGAGGGGACATCTCCGTAAATCTGGTTTACAAAAAATATTGTCAAGTACATAATTGTGGGAAGTGTTTCTAAAAAATTAGAACGGCAGAATACAACATTATTTTGGATTTCACTTAGCAACAAATACCTTTTCAATAAACAAATGATAAAGCCAATATAGAGGTATGTTGGCCAATTATACTGTGGAACAAAATTAAACTTTGAAAAATTTTTAACTAACAAGGTTCCGACAAAGGATTCTGATAGAGAGGTTGAAGAAGATACGTGTATCGGCCTTTTAGCACTATCTTATGAAGAATCGTTAAAGGAAACTTTGAGAATCTTACATTTTAAGTATAGAATGTGTTCAGCAATGTCGCTTAAAGCACTACGAGGAACATTATTGTGGAACATGTTAGCTCCATGTATCTCCTCAATAAAGGGGTCTTTTTGGTTGTTTTAGTGTAAAACAGCGCTTTAGTGTTCTACAAAAATATTTGCCATAAAATTCTACTATAAGTCTCTAACTACAGCAAAACTCAACTTAATTAACAGAAATAAGTCAAAACTAGAAATTAATTCTATTTTTTTCATACTTTTTTCTAATTGATATTAAACTCTCACACAAAATTGATTTCAAGGGGGGGTCGGCGGTGGTATGTTATGAATGGAAAAAATATGCTACGTCAAATTTCACTATAAGTGTTCGGCCAAATCTGTAGATATATATAAATAAAATATCACTTTTTACACATTTTTCAAAATTTTGCTATTTCACAACTCAAATAAATTTTCATTAAATAATTTTCACATGATTTATTCAAAATTATATCGTCCGCTTCTTTTGCTTTATTAATTGTGGTCTCTCATATATCATCATTTTCAATATTTTTCTCATCATTCGCCCTTAAGAATTTTTTTATTTTTATACCTTCCACCAAAGGAGGGTATCGGCCCGAGACACTATAAAGTATATATTTTTGATTGTCTGTTGAAAGCACGCTAGCATCTAAAAAAGCTAGAATGTCAACATCTTCCCTAAATGCGTCTTATGCCGCAGATCGGTTAGGATTCAAACTGGGCGAAGGCGGTCCACAGGGAAAAAAATTTCCCTCATAAGGACTGAAAATACAACCAGCCGAGTTTTTTTGGAATAGATCTGCTTATTTTCACTTGATATATTTTATTCCCCATATAACAAAAACGTGCACACCAAGTAAATCGTATTCATGGGGGGTGATGCGAGGTAAAAAGGGAATAAAAACACCATATTGTTTATGTACATTACTCTAACTGAGTGGATACATAATATAAAATACTTTTAAGGGATAAAATGAGAACAGGTACCATCCAAACGGCTGCACCTTAAATAATGAAATTCGGTGTATACATTCCTCTGATTGTGTAGACTAGTTAAATATGGGGATTTTTGGGATCACTGAAGACAATCACGTGATTGTCTTCAGTGAAAACAAGTAAGGAAAGGCTAAAGTCGGGCGGGGCCGACTATATAATACCCTACACCACTCCATGCGTATGTACCTCGCTTTCATTACTAAACCCAGGTATTTCATGGGAGCAATTTTATTTAGTTTATACAAATTATATAAATTATATTCATATAATTTATATGCTATAAATTCATCTTTAACGAATATGGTAAATAATATGGTAATTGATCCAATTGTCCCAAAGACAAATACAAATTATACAGTAGTCTACCAAAGTATGGACATATGTGCATCACCCAAACAATTCTCATTGCAATTCAATTCGGTAAAAAAGTGAAATCGGGAAAGATTTTTGCATCCTGTAAATGTATGTGTTTGACAAAAAATGTTAAATCGGAAAGGACATTTGTATGGGGGTATATTGAAACCTGGAACGATGTGGCCCGCTTTCACCATGTATGTTTGTTGGTGAAATATAATATGTAAAGTTTGGCCAAAATCGGTTAAAGATTCGGGAGCGACATTTGTATTGGGGCTATATCTAAATCTGAACCGATCTTACCCACTTTCACCATTGGTTTTTTAGTTGGATTATAAGACGTTCTGCAAAATTTAAAGAAAATCGGGTACAATATGTCGTTTCTAGAGCGGAAAATGTCAAATCGGGAGCGACATTTATATGGGGGCTATATCTAAATCTGAACCGATCTTACCCAATTTTTGCATACGTGTTTCTAGTTCGATTATAAGATGTTCTGCCAAATTTAAAGAAAATCGGGTAGAATATGTCGTTTTTAGAGCGAAAAATGTCAAATCGGGAGCGACATTTGTATGGGGGCTATATCTAACTCTGAACCGATTTCCAAATTCAATACCGATGGTCCTTGGCCAGAAAAAATAACTTCAGCCAAGTTTGATGACAATCGGACAACAATTGCGACCTGTAGAGTGCGAACAAGCTTAGATGGACAGCAGACGGACGAACGGACGGGCGGACGGACAGACAGACATCGTTAAATCGAATCAGCTGGTGATTCTAAGCCGATCCGTATACTTAAAGGTGGGTCTAGCTCAATTATTTCTTGGTGTTACAAACATTTGGCGCGAAACTAACTTATAATACCCTAGACCACGAAGTGGTGTAGGGTATAAAAATGCAATCGTATGTTGCGACGCAAATCGGATTGAAGCAAATTTTAAAAAGCTACGCAAATCGGAATCAAAGCGACACAAAGCGAATTGAGCCCCATTTTAAAAAGCGACGCAAATAGGGGCTCTAGTGTACATACTTTTGTAATGTTACGACAAAAATGGAGTTGGGTTATCTTGCAATGTGTACGTGAGAAAAAATGCATTTTTTTTACTTTTGGAATTAAAATAGGATGGCTTAACTGGAAATGCACCAACTGTTCCTCAATACTTAGGTTATTTATGGTTCTTTGAAAAATGCTGCCATATATTAATTATATATACATATATACTAGCTGAACCCCCACCCGCTTCGCCAGACAAAAAAACAAACGGTGAAATTAAAATCAAGTTTCATATTGATTTTTCTCGTTATCGGTAATATATGTTCCAAGGTACTTCCCTGAGATACTAAAGAAATGGATATATTCCATGGAGAACATTAAAGAATATAACTTTAGTTTACGGCGAATAAAAGAAGAAATGTCAAAAATCATATTGATTTTAGGTTGAGTGTGATTCTCCTCCTTTTCATTGCCAAAACAAAAGACTTCCTTCGTAAGAATAAATTACTTTATCCAAGCTGGAATTCGAATGTACTGCATTCAAAACACATAGAAAATCAATCAAATCGTTCACTAATAAAACAAATAAAAAATTAATATAAATTCCTATGAGTTTTAAACGTAATACTGTTGAAGATCGCCCATATAATCGATATCAGCTGATGCTGACATGATGGGAATCGACCATCACCTGATGTGCGTATGGCAATGCAGTAACATCCAAATACAGATGGCGTTAGCGGTTATTTTATGGCTGTCAAATCAGTAGTTGTGTGTACTCCGTACGAAGCAGCAACACTTGCTCAAATAAAATATTAAAAAACAAACTTGTTTTAATAAATTGTCTCCTCTAGACTCCATCTATAGGGGATCAACACGGCCACCTTACTGGTTGGAACCTGTTCAAATACATTCGAATTTCAGTTATTTGATCAAGTTCTTCTTACGAAGGAAATTTTAATTTTGGTACATACATACATTTGGTACATACATACACTGAACCATACATACATTTGACCATATATGTCCAGTGTGGGGAAAAATCATCAGTACTCCTTCTGTATGGTGTGCTTGCGTTAACATGATGTTATCAGTGTATATATACTTACTTTTTTGAATTTACCTAACCACAAAGAAGAGCGTTTCCGTTTTCTTGACTTAAGTCGGCTTTTAACGAATTTTTTGTAACCTTTCATTACTATTGTGCTAAGAAATTCCAAAGAAAACCAAATTTAAATCCCGCCCATTTATATATTGTTTAAGCAGGTTAAGTGCCACGCCCGCTTTTCCAATACCGCCCAGTTTTGGCACAACTACACACGTTCATAGTAGATGCATACACAAAAATATCAGTATTTTAACTCTCATTGAACTGAATATATTCGATAATAGGTTTTAACTTCGTATGGGAGGTACCACGCCCACTTTTCCAATGCCACCCATTTTTGGCACAATTGGGCAGACTATCAATTAGTGAACTTTCACAAAAATTTCACAAGACTCTAGCTGCAACAGTACTCCGATTATGCTAATTTATAAAAAACGACTAAATCCCCAATAAATAAACAATTTTACCCCCACCGCCAATGGAAATCTGGCAACTTTGCAATATCACATTATTGACCCTTTCGTACATTGTAAAATAAAATGTTGACATTAACACCGGATATAGTGAAAGAAAGAAGTGATTTAGTTTTGTAACTAATTTATTTTTATAAAGAGGACGATTTGAACAATTAAAACGAATTACTGGGCATAGCAATTTCCGGGAAATTGTTGGCGCACAATCAGCCAGCCAGCACAACTCAGATTACTGTTTTAATTTGAAAGTAACTGAAAACGGCAATAGGTGCGGTTGTTTGGTTTATTTGTTTTATATATTTTTTGTTGCTATTGAAGTTTCCCCTCTCGCTTAAATTCACGTAGAAAAAACATTTTCGGTACAACCTTTTCCTTTGAATGCTGCACGCAGCACCAAAAAAAGTAACCAATAACTTTTTCAAAGTAACAACTATTGTGGAAACACGTAATTTTCTTTTGTTCTCCCGGGTGTATCTTCTTGTGTGCGTATCGTATGTAAAATGCTCTGTCAGGTACTCCTGTTGGAGTAGAAAAAATACAGACATACTCGTACATATTTAGGTAGAGGTGGTACATGGCAAAATGTGGCAGCGGCAACTTTTGCTGAAACTCGTATTCGTTCATTCATTAGCAATCATCAAACAGAAGTTCGTTAAAAATAAATTGTAACGTGACTCATTTCGGTGTGTGTGTGAGCCAGTGTGCTGTGGTATTTATTTTTTTTTGGTTGGAAATTCCAGAGATGCTCAGAGAGAAACTTCGGGGAAATACGATCTAATGATGACACAATCTGAAGTGCGACCGGGCCGTATATAATACTTTTCACAATCATACAATCAATTACACGTAGGGATGTTAAAAACCGACCATCTTCGGGAAACCGGTTTTCGGTTTGTTAAAAATCTACAATATTCAAAAGCCGGTTTTTGGTTTTAAAATTTGATAAAACCAGAGAAACCGGTTTTTATATAAAGGGTGATTTTTTAAAAGCTATAGAAAAGTTTTTCAAAAAAAACACATAAAATTCAGAAAAAAACATGAAATCTTTTTTTGAATCGGTCCATATAATTTAATGTTTGAAGATTATTTCATGCAAATGTTGACCTTGACTGCTCCTCAAATGGTCCATCCACTTAGTCTAATTTTAGCATTTCCACGTTTTTGAGTAACAGAGGCCCAATTGCTGCGAACGGCGATGAATCGATAATTGATGGTCATCATTAACATTGGCCGACAGCTGCGATATTTTCTTCAGTTCGCACTCTACTTAAGCGTGTTGGTGGTTTAATGTCCAACAATGTAAATTTGATGCGAAATTTAGTCACAATAGCCCGAATAGCCGCTTCAGTGGGTCGATTAAAATGACCATAAAATGGAAGCGTGCGATGAACTTTCTTAACAGACCACGCATTTTGATAATAAAATTCAATAATTTGCAAGCGTTGTTCGTTTGTAAGACGATTCATGGTTAAATTATAGACCAAACTGAAGATGTTTGACAGTGAAACAAAACACGAAACGTGTGTCAGCTGTTTAATCCAGTGTTGCCAAAAAGATAATAGCTAAAAAATCACCCTTTATTATAATATAGGGTGGGTCATTTAACATTTCAAATTTGAACTACCGATTACTTTGACTACTTTTATACCCTCCACCCCCAGGATGGGGGTATACTAACTTTATCATTGATATATCGACCTAAGACCCTATAAAGTATATATATTTTTGATTGTCATAAAATTCTAAGACGATCTAGCCATGTCCGTCCGTCTGCTGCAAGCACGTTAGCATCTAAACGAAGGGAGCTAGGACGTCCAAATTTTCCATAAATACGTCTTATAGTCGTAGATCGGATGGGATTGACACTGGGCGAAATCGGCCCAAAGGGAAAAAATTTTCCCTCACTAGGACTAAAAATACCCAAAATTACCCCTAATATTTTAGAGTATTTAAGCATTTTTTCAATATGTCAGCTTGTATTTACTTGATATTGGGTATTCACAGTATCCCTATAACAAAAACGTGTACCATAAAGTGATTTTAACACTTAGGTGGTGAAAGGGGGCAAAAAGGGATAAAAATGGTACATATCAAACGACAAGAGCAAGAAACACGAAATTGAGTACATACATAACATAAAAGTATTTTTTCCAAATACGTTTTTAAGGGGTAAAATGGGAATAGAGGGGTAAAAATGGTACCAACCAAACGGCTGCATCTAGAATAATGAAAATCGGTGTATACGTTCCAAATATTGTATAGAAACGTAAAATAAGAAAAATAAAATAAGTTCGCACCTTGTGGGGTTAGAATGGAAAAAGGGGATAAAAGAGTACCAACAGACTGCGTTGCGGACATTCCTCTTGTAGCTTTGAAGCACCACAAAGAAAATAAATGTTTTAGCGGCCGGAATGGGACAAAAATGGATAAAATATGGTACCAATGATACGACAACAGCTAGAATCATGAAATTCGGTGTGTACATCCCTCTAATTGCATAAACACGTAAAATAGAGGGATTTTTCGAAAAATTTGTAATTTTCTTATCAAAATAATGGAGTCACTTTGTCTGTATCTGAAAATGCTTTTCCCTAATGGCGACTGACAATCGCCTAATATTTTCGGCATGTTCACTTTCACATTTATAGCATTGTATTTATTTATAGTAGTAGATTTTAAACAGTGCGCATAAGTATACATTATAGTTTGAAATAGTAAACAAATATAGTAATGTGCATAAAAATAACACAATTTTCGTAATATGGTTCTGTACTTCTATGTATATGTCGACATCCTATAATCTGCTGGTAATACTGTGGAATGCACTCCGTAGTGGAGGGTACATAAGATTCGGCCCGGCCGAACTTAACGCCTTACTTGTTTTTAATTTCAGGTTTATGTTTGATATTTGCCAAATGGGACGCTATACGTTCGAACAAAATTGGGAATTATGAACAACTTTCTTCCAAAGTAGGGAGTCTTTAACGAAAACTGTAAGAAATTTGCGTGGACAATTTTCGTGCTTTCAGATGAAGCTCATTTTCATCTCGGTGGCTACGTCAATAAGCAAAATTGCCGCATATGGGGTTCACAGAACCAACATGTGACTATTGAGAAGCCACAACGAGTCACTGTTTGCTATGGATTTTGTGCTGGCGGTATCATTGGGTCATGTACAGAAAAATTTGTTTGATCGGATGAGGTACTGCCGAGCCAGGCGTGGTAGTCATATGAATGACATTATGTTCCATTATTAAATGACAATAAAACCAGAAATATGAAAAAATAATCAGTACTTTTTTATAGCCGATTCTAATTTAAAATTTTAAATGGTCGACCCTATATTAAAGGGATTTTCCTGATTCTAACTGTAGCTGTTTGTTTAGTACCATTTTTATCAACATTTCCTTAAAAGTAAAAAAAATTGAAAATAATTTTATGTTGCTCGTCTACAAACTCAAAAGAATTTACACTTCGTTTAATGATACTACCATTTATTCGGTACCAATTTTATCCCCTGTGCCCATTTTGGCCCTAAAAGAAGGAACATTAAAAGATCTCTTTAGTTTTCGCATCTACGCAGACAAGGCGAATATAAACTATTTTGCATTGCGCTCGGTGCAGTCGTGTGATTGGTACCATTTTTATCCCCTTTTGTCCAATTTTCCCCTAAAAGTATACAACCATTTTTATTATTCTAGATTTAGCGGTATGATAGGTACATTTTTATGCACTTTAACCCAGTTTCCCTCTAAAACTAAAAAAATTGAAAAAATATTTTCTGTAGCTTGTCTAAAAAGTCAGTGGAATGTCCAATTTTATGATTCTAGCTGCTACTATTTGATTGTACCAATTTTATCCCTTTGGTCAATTTTTCAACCCAAAAGTACGCTTATTGAAAGATCTCTTTATTGTTCGCATCTACGCAGCCGGAGCAAAGTATACAAAGATTTTCATTGCTCTAGGTGTAGCGGTTTGATTAGTACCATATGTATCCCCTTAGGCCACGTTTCCCTCTAAAAGTACAAATTTTAAAAAAATATTTTATATAGCTCGTCTCCAAAGTGGAATGTACTAACCTTTTTTTATATTTCAGCTTGCAGCTATCAAATCGGTACCAATTTTATCCTTTTTGACCATGTTGACCCTAAAGGTACGAACATCACAATACCTCTTTATTTTTCGCCTCTACGCAGTCAGAGCGAATTATACAGTGATTTTCGTTATTCTAGGTGTAGCGGTTTGATTGGTACTATTTTTATCCCCTTTCGTCCCATATTTTTATCCCCTTTCGTCCCTTGCAGTCATCGAAAAATTCGTTTATGTTGCTAGTCGACACTGTCAGAAGAATGTACACATTCGATTCTAACTGTAGCTATTTGGTTGGTACAATTTGTATCCCCTTTTGGCCGTTTCCCTCCAAAAATCCATTTTTACCCCATTTCGTCCCATTTTCCTCTAAGAAAATTCATAAAAATCATTTATATTTCGCACAGATTCTGTTGGAGGAAACCTAATTTTATTATTCGATCGGAACCAATTTTATCCCTTTTTGCCCATGGTCACCCTAAAAGTATGTATATCGAAGCTATCTTTATTTTTCGCGTATACGCAGCCAGAGCTAAGTACACACCGAATTTTATGATTCCATTTTGCAACCATTTGTTCCCAATTTTTGGTACCAATTTTATCCCTATTTCACCTTAAAAGTACGAAATTCAAAAAATCCCTTTATTCTACTTATCTATATTTTTTTCTTGCTGTTATTGTTTGACTTGTACCATTTATTATCCATTTTTGTCTCGATTCGTCCCCTAAAAGTGTAAATCACTTACAAAAGTTCAAGTTAATTAGTGACTGATATCTTCAAAAATGTGCTTAAATACTCTAAAAAATATGAGTTATTGGGGGTATTTTCCGTCCTTGTTAGAGACTAATTCTCCCTCTTTTTTTCCGATTAGTTTTCTTGTAGAAATTTCACATATATGGCAATTTATGTGTTCAATGATTTAAGTAATAATCGTTCCAGAAATCTTCTTCCTTCCTATAGGGATAGGGTGAATGATATTTTTTCATGAATAACGTTACTAACTTTTCGCTTGGCCAACACCAATTCTATTGAATTTAAGAAAAATATTGAATTTAAGAAATATGTATTGGGATCCTCTGCGCTGCATGCATTCCTTCCTCCCTGTAGGGGTTTCAACTATTAAGATGTCTCAACACAAATGTAGTCCGGAGTTCGTGACGCGATAAAGTGTTGCTTCCTTTGAAATTTGCATTTAGCAAATTACCAACCCTACCCCACTCGTTTACCACGTAAAACCACGACAATATCAAGCGCTAAATAAAGCCGATTTTGAACATTAACAAATGCTTCGGTGTGTGTGTGGGTGTGAGTGTGGTCTTCATTATATGTATGTTGTTATATGCCAACATAAATCAGAACTGATATCGCCACTCTCGTGTTTGCTGTTTTGCTGGCTCTTCCATCCATTGACAGCTGTGGTGTCCGTCCCTAATGTCCTGCCAAACAACTGCAATGTTAAGCCATTGTCATGGTCCACCATTCAAATCGACTCCAGCAGCCAGCACCCGCGTCACAAGTGCATTGTCGATTGTTGATAATGGTTACTTAGGAACGAATATCTGTCTACGTGCCTTCAGCGGACAACCACCATCCCAAAAGTATGCAACGGTAAGTTGCGAAATTACACACGCACTTACGATTACAGTAACAGTTAGCCATATTGTGGAAACTCTCAGGGCATGTTTTATTAGGAAAGGAAAGATGTAAAAATATATAATTTACGTTTAATAAAAAACGTAATATTTTTATAGATTAAATTTTTTATATTCTCCCAAAAATGCACATATCAAATCGAATAGAAAACATGTAAGGAAAGGCAAAAGTCGGCCGGGCCGACTATAAGATACACTCCACTTTCAATCCAAATACAATTCAATTCAGTGAAAACGGGAAGGATTTTTGTATGTTTCCTAATCCTAGGCTAATATGACCTGGTCCAATTTGTCAAATTGAAAATAATATTTGTATCGGGGATATATCCAAAAATGGAATAAAGTGACTAACTTTCACAATAAGTTCTACCAGTTCAAATATAACGTGTTATGCTCACTTTGAAGAAATTCAGTGAAAATTCGTGGTTTTTGGGGCGGAAAAAGTCTATCCGGGAGCGAAATTTATATGGCAGCTATATGTAAATCTGAACCGATCTGACCCATTTTCACCATGGGTGTTTCCAGTTGAAATATGAGATATTTTGAAAGATTTGATGAGGATCTGTTAAAATATGTGGCTTATAGAGCGGAAAAAGTTAAATCGGGAGCGAAATTTGTATGGGAGCTATATATAAAGCTGAACCGATCTAACACATTTTTACCACAGGTGTTCCTAGATTAAATATAAGATGTTTTGCCAACACTGAAGACAATTTGATACAATATGTGGTTCCTAGAGCGGAAAAAGTCAAATCGGGAGCGAAATTTGTATGGGAGCTATATATAAATCTGAACCGATCTAACACATTTTTACCACAGGTGTTCCTAGATTAAATATATGATGTTTGCCAACACTGAAGACAATTTGATACAATATGTGGTTCCTAGAGCGGAAAAAGTCAAATCGGGTGCGAAATTTGTATGGGAGCTATATATAAATCTGAACCGATCTAACACATTTTTACCACAGGTGTTCCTAGATTAAATATAAGATGTTTTGCCAACACTGAAGACAATTTGATACAATATGTGGTTCATAGAGCGGAAAAAGTTAAATCGGGAGCGAAATTTGTATGGGAGCTATATATAAATCTGAACCGATCTAACACATTTTTACCACAGGTGTTCCTAGATTAAATATAAGATGTTTTGCCAAATCTGAAGACCATCTGATACAATTTGTGGTTTCTAGAGCGGAAAAAGTCAAATCGGGATCGAAATTTGTATGGGAGCTATATCTAAATCTGAAGCGATTTTCTTCAAATTAAATAGCGTTTGTCTTTGTACCGAAAAACTTCGTTGTGCAAAGTTTCCTTTGGTTCTGTCTACAGTTGCGACCTGTATCGTGATTACAAGAATAGATGGACGGACGGACGGACATCGCTAAATCGACTCAAAAAGTGATTCTAAGTCGATCGGTGTAATTAACAATGGGTCTATCTCGTTTCCTTTTGGGTGTTACAAACAAATGCACAAAGACATAATACTCTCGTGGAGTGTATAATGAATAATCTGTCATAACTACATCTGGCTTTAAGCAGTTTTTGTTGAAGATTTCTGCCTTACATTATCTGAATACACGAAACCCATTATCGTCTGTGTTCACAATGGAATGTACACACCTGTCTTATCTCTTTTAAGACATTTCACCTCTAAAAGTACGAATTTGGAGAAAGCATTTTATTTTGCGCATTTACGAAGTCAGAGATATGTTTAAATAGAAATTCTTGATTCTACCTACAGCCGCTTGATTTGTACCATTTTTATCCCCCTTTCGTTTAGATTTCCCTAAAAAAAATTCCAAAAAAAAAAACTTTATATTGCGCGTCTACAGAACCAGAAGAATGTACACGCCAAATTTTATAATTCTACCTGCCATTTGGTCTGCACCAATTTTATCCCGTTTTGCACATTTTTACCCTAAAAGTACGTCTATCGAATGATCGCATTATATTTCGAGTCTAGGCAATCAGAGCAAAATATATACTGATTTTCATTATTCTAGCTGCAGCGGTTTCATTGGTCCCATTTTTATCACCTTACTCCCTGTTTCCCCATAAAAGTACAAATTTCGAAAATTGCACAGATTTTACACTTCTATACAGTCATAGGAAGGTACATACAAGATTTCGTTATTCTATTATATTTATTTTAAGTCGACATGCGATTAGGGAGATTTTGCTAGGGTGTTGGTACCATTTTTATCCCTTTTTACACACTTCACCCCCTAAAAGCATGCAACACTTTGAGGTGTATATACTATGTAAAGTCTTCAATAGTTCGAGCCTTTGCAGGCGCTCCATAATTCCATTATCATCCACTGTACGATACGATATTGGCATGTTAATTTTGTAACTCGCCGCCGTGCACTGCCAATGCTGGGAATGTTGCAAAGCTGCCCATGTTACAAAGTTAATGAATTCCAAAGACTTTGAATGTAATGAGTTTTTCCAATGATTTCAGGATTTGTTTGGTTGCCGCGAAAAGAGAATTTATGAATACATTACGCGAGTGTGAAAGGAACTCACGCCAGGCCAACTTCCTGGCGTGGAGGAGGAGTAGGAGGGGACTGATAAAAATTCGATGTACAACAACAAACAACTCCGAGTGTTCGCATAACGGGGTAATTTGTGATTTTCAGCAGGATGTGTGGACAGTATCCCCACATTGCAAGCATTTAAATTAAGGAATGCATTTAAGGGAGTTGCTCCAACTTTAATTCGATAACAGGTAGATTTAAGGGCCAATCCTAAAACGGGTTGTATCCCCTTTAATGTCAAGCTATAGAACTTCATAGATAACGAAAGGGATTACAAATGTTGACAACGCTATGCTTCAGATAAAATAAAGGAAAAAATAATTTTATAATTAAATATACAATTTTTATCATATCAAACCACGCGTACAAGGCTACCAATACGCTCATACCATATATATATCGAAATAGTATTTCAAGTCAATTGAAAAAGTAAATATAATACAGCAATCTTCAAAAGGTAGATAGTGGTATTTCCATCCTATTTTAATTCCAACCAATTTTTGCCGTAAAAGTAAAAAAGTACGAATTTGGCAAAATATTTTTATTTTGCGTGTCTACGTAGTCAGGGGAATGTATGCACCGAATTCCATGATTCTAGCTGCGGTCATTTGGATGGTACCATTTTTATCCCTTTTCCCCATGTTACCCCCTTAAAAGTACGACTTTCTAAAATCTCTTTATTTTACATGTCTACGCACTTAGAATTCATCATTCTAGGTGTAGCCGTTTAGTTGGCACCATTTTTATCCCTCTGTTCCCATTGTATCCCTTGAAATGCAAATGTCAAACATAAACCTGAAAATAAAAACAAGTAAAAACAAAGCCGATAGCTTTAATTGCTAGTGCTTTTTTCTAGTTTATTATAATTTTAAATTGTAATAAATAAATAAATAAATAAATAAATAAAATAAAAGTAAAAACAAAGTGTTAAGTTCGGCCGGGCCGAACTTTATATACCCTCCACCATGGATTGCATTCCACAGAGGTTGTAGGTTTTCGTAGAAGTGCAGTAATATTACAGGAAAATATAAATTTTTTAATATAGGCAAGCCTTAGTTTTGGCAAACATTGAAAAAATATTTTTATAAATAAATATAATATTTTAATTATTTCAAACCATTATTTATTTAAAATCAAAAAATAAATATTCTTATATTTATATTTTCAAAAAGTTTAAATACGATAAATATTGGTAGATAGTGGGTGCTACAGTTGATTGTATTTCCATTCTATTTTAATTCCAAAAGTACAAATTTTGAAAATCCATTATCAGACGTACATAGTGCAAAATAACCCACCTTCATGATTCAACCAATTTTTGCCGTAATAGAAAAGGTACGAATTTGGAAAAAAACTTTCCGTGTCTACGCAGTCAGAGGAATGTATACTGCGAATTTCATGACTCTAGCTGCGGTCATTTTATTGGTACTATTTTTATCCCCTTTTTTCATTTTAACCCCAAAAAGTACGAATTTCGAAAACATGTTTATTTTAAGTGTCTACGCAATCAGAGGAATGTATACACCGAATTTCATTACTTCAGGTGTAACCGTTTGGTTGGTACCATTTTTATCCCTCCGTACCCATTGTATCCCTTGAAAGTACGAATTTGAAAAAAAAAACCTTTTATTTTTCATGTCTACGTAGTCAAAGGAATGTATACTTCGAATTTCATGACTCTAGTTGCGGTCATTTGGTTGGTACTATTTTTATTCCCTTTTTTTCATTTTAACCCCAAAAAGTACGAATTTTGAAAAATCCGTTTATTTTACTTGTCTATGCAATCAGAGGAATGTACACACCGAATTTCGTGTTTTTAGCTGTTGTCGTTTAATATGTACCATTTTAATCCCTTTTTTGACCCATTTCACGCCCCTACAAATAAGAATAACTTTATGGTCACGTTTTTGCTATAAGGGGAATGCGCATACCAACTATCAAGCAAATGTAAACAGAAATATTCAAAAAACATGCTTAAACACGCTAAAAAATTATGGATTATTATGCGCATTTTTAGTCCTTGTGAGGGAAAAATTTTTCCCTTTGGGCCGATTTCGCCCCATATCAATCCCAACCGATCTACGACTATAAGACGCATTTATGGAAAATTTGGACGTCCTAGCTCCTTTCGTTTAGAAGCTAGCGTGCGTGCAACAGACGGACATGGCTAGATCGTCTTAGAATTTTATGGCAATCAAGAATATATATACTGTATAGTGTCTCAGGTCGATATTTCAAGGTGTTACAAACGGAATGACAAAGTTAGTATACCCCCATCCTGGGGGTGGAGGGTATAAAAATGGAACAATATTTTTTCGTCTTTTTTTCTATTTTTAAGATTTTTCGTACCAGCGGAAATAGATTTTTTCGAAAATAATTCTCGATGTTTCGGAGGCTGTTCATAAACCACTGTCTGTTTCTATGTCAAAGTGTGATTCACGAAATTTATAGACATCATAATTGCCTTTTATTGAACATCGGACCTATATATACAAAATGAGAGTACAAATATTAAAGGTACCTTAGACGAAAATTTTATTTTTATACCCTCCACCTCCAGGATGGGGGTATACTAACTTTGTCATTCCGTTTGTAACACCTTGAAATATCGACCTGCGACCCTATAAAGTATATATATTCTTGATCGTCATAAAATTCTAAGACGATCTAGCCATGTCCGTCCGTCCGTCTGTTGAAAGCACGCTAGCATCTAAACGAAAGGAGCTAGAACGTTAAAATGTTCCATAAATGCGTCTTATAGTCGTAGATCAGTTGGGATTGAAATGGGGCGAAATCGGCCCAAAGGGAAAAATTTTTCCCTCACAAGGACTAAAAATACCCATAATAATCCCTAATATTTTAGCGTATTTAAGCATGTTTTTTGAATATTTCTGTTTATATTTGCTTTATATTTGGTATGCGCATTCCCCTTATAGCAAAAACGTGCACCATAAAGTGATTCTTATTTGTAGGGGGTGAAATGGGGCAAAAAAGGGATAAAAATGGTACATATTAAACGACAACAGCTAGAAACACGAAATTCGGTGCGAACATTCCTCTAATTGAGTAGGTACATTATATAAAAGAATTTTGTCCAAATTCGTACTTTTAAGGGGTAAAATGGGAATAGAGGGATAAAAATGGTACCAAGCAAACGGCTGTACCTAGAATAATGAAATTCGGTGTATACATTCCTCTGATTGCATAGATAAGTAAAATACACGGATTTTTCAAAATTCGTACCTTTTGGGGTTAAAATGAAAAAAGGGGATAAAAATAGTACCAATCTAATGACCGCAGCTAGAGTCATGAAATTCGGAGTATACATTCCTCTGAGTGTGAAGACACGGAAAATAAACTGATTTTTCGAAATTCGTACTTTTTGGGGTTAAAATGAAAAAAGGGGATAAAAATAGTACCAATCAAATGACCACAGCTAGAGTCATGATATTCGGAGTATACATTCCTCTGACTGCGAAGACACGGAAAATAGACGAATTTTTCGAAATTAGTACTTTCAAGGGAGACAATGGTACAGAGGGATAAAAATAGTACCAACTAAACGACTACAACTAGAATGATAAAATTCTAATTGCGTAGAAACGTCAAGGGGGTAAAAATGGTAGCAACCAAATGGAATAGTGGAATTCGGTGTATACATTCCTCTGACTACATAGACACGCAAAATAAAAAGTTTTTTTTTCCAAATTCGTACTTTTTCTTTTACGGCAAAAATTGGTTGAATCATGAAGTTAGGTTATTTTGCACTATGTACGTCTGATAATGGACTTTCAAAATTTGTACTTTTGAAATTCAAATAGAATGGAAATACAACCAAATGTAGCACCCACTATCTACCAATATTTATGGCTTTGAAAATATTTTTCAAAATATAAATAGAAGAATAATTATTTTTTGAATTGACGTATTGGTAGCCTTGCCTTATAAGCGTGTTTTGAAATAATTAAAATGTTATATTTATTTATAAAATTAATTTTTCAATATTTGTATTTGTTTTGGTTTGGCTATATTAAAAAAATTATATTTTCCTGTAATATTACTGCACTTCTACGAAAACAGACAACCTCTGTGGAATGCAATCCATGGTGGAGGGTATAAAAAGTTCGGCCCGGCCGAACTTAACTCCGTTTTTACTTGTTTTATTATTTATTTAATTATTCATAAAAAAATGAGTTTTGATTTTATGAATCAGCAGGCCTCAATGCAGGCAAATAATATTTGTTTCGGCTTGATCACATTTTTTTCTTTTTTATTGCCAAGTGTTATAAGAATGTTCAAAAGGAGGAAATCTTGACCTCGCTCCTCTAAAATGATCTCCATCAGTAAGCTTTCAAATATACGTAAATTTATTTTATTTTTTTCTAGAATTCAGTTTGCTTCACAGTGTAATAAACAATAATACAGATTTGTGTGTTGTTTTTTTTTTTCAAGTAATTTATTTACAATTTCTTAATAAGTTAAATATACAAAATGTCGTTGATCTCTGGTTTAGTTTTGTTTAATTAAAACCTCGTACCTATCTTCGCGTATCTCACGACCGCCATAGGGCAAGAACAGACAACGCTGGCTCACCGATACCAGGCCAGGTGTCAAGCTGCCATGATGATGTCCGCGACCCACAAACAGAGGCTCGCCGTTGCGGGAACGTCCCGTCGACACGGCATTTGGTGGGATCACATGGTGTACGGGTTTGATCCACGCATAACCCGGACCGCACAATACCTCGAAGTTGGTCTTGTTGATCTCGTAGCCACCATAGCACACATAGGCACAGCCCTTGCTGGGTATGATCTTGGCGGGCAGCAGCTCACCCTCGTGCATGGCGCGACCCACATAAATGACGGCACGATCGGTGTCATGGCCGGCCACCACCGCACCCGGTGGCGTATAGTTGGGGGTGGAGGCCACCCAGTTCTCACGATGTTGGAAGACCAACACCTCATAGGTGTTCAAACGCACCTCCTGGCCACCGAAGGGAATGTACAGACAGCCGTGCGAGGGCTGGATTTTACCAACACACAAAGAGTTGGCATGATGACCACGGCCCACATACAAAGGCTCGCCGGTGCGGGTCATGCCGGTGCGTACGGCGTTCGGGGGTACGGCACCATTGTAGCAGGGCTGCCAACCATAACCCTGACCCACCAAAATCTCATACTGATGTTTGCTGTGTTCTTGGCCACCCCAGGCAATATAGGCTTGACCTTTGCTGGGCACCACCTTGGCTGGCATATTGTCGCCCTCGTGATAGGCGCGGCCTACATACATGGGACTGCCATCACAGTCGTGGCCACCGATGACCGCCAACGGAGGCAATGGAGCTCCAGGGGAGGAGTGAACCCAGGTAGTTTCTGGAAATTCAAAAGAAATCAAAAATACATGTTATCACAGTGTTTCAAATCATATGACAGCAGCATTAAAAGATCAATCAAGTGTCGGGAGCGGTGCCGAGCCAAGAAAAGCCAAAGAGTCATCGTCTTAGGTAGTTTGTTGAATAATTTGCTGTTCTTTAATTAATATTTCATTTATTTATCGTGCTCTCTCTCTGTCTAATTGATAAAAGGTGCACACACAGAATGTCAACACATACGATTATTGATAACACCGCCCGGGTGATAAAAACCTAAAAAAATAAAACGAAACAAAAACACACAAAGAGAAAGAAAGATTACACAAAAATAAAGGTGCATAGATTTCATATCAGAAGACAAACAGGTGCGAACACATATATTTATGTAAATACAGATAGTGAACTGGGATGATATGTGGCGTGTGGCAGAGGGGGCATGATGATGGTGTGGGGTTCGTTCAAATAATGCGTGAGAACTTATTCGATAAATGATATTTAAACGAAGTGAATGTCTTGTGTGTAATTAATGGGCATTAGATTCCAATTCAATTCACAGAAAACAAATATTGTTTTTATACTTTGTGCATTGTTGTTTATACCGATCGACTTAGAATATCTTTTTGAATCTATTTAGCTATGTCCGTCTGTCCGTCTCTCTGTCCATCTATTCTTGAAATCACGAAACTTTGCACAATGAAGTTTTTCGGTACACGGACGAACGCTATTTAATTTGAAGAAAATCGGTTCAGATGTATATATAGCGTCCATACGAATTTCATTCCCGATTTGACTCTTTTCACTCTAGATACCACATATTACAACAGGTTTTCTTCAAAATTAGCAAAACATCTCATATTTCAACTATTTAGAAACACCTGTGGTAAAAATGTGTTAGATCGGTTCTGATTTATATATAGCTCCCATACAAATTTTGCTTCCGATTTGACTTTTTCCGCTCTAGAGAGCACATATTGTATCAGATTGTCTTCAGATTTGGCAAAACATCTTATATTTAAACTATGAAAACCTATGGTGATTTTTTTTCAAAGTGAGCATAACACCTTTGAACTGAAAGAACTTATTATGAAAGTTAGTCACTTTATTCCATGTTTGGATATAGACCCGATACAAATATTCTTTTCGATTTGACAATTGGACCGGGCCATATTAGCCTATAATTAGGAAACATACAAAAAATCTTCCCGTTTTCGCTTTTTTACCTAATTGAATTGTATTGGGATAGAAAGTGGAGTCTATCATATAGTCGCCCCCCCCCCCCCGACTTTAGCATTTCCTTACTTGTTTTAATTTATATTATTTTACACACCGTCAAAAAAGCTAGCACGAAATTAAAAAATTTGGTATAAAAAGTGTTTAAAAGTTTAAAATTAAAAGAATAAAAACTGCCGTTTTTTTGGATTGAAAATTGAATTTCATGTTTCATTTCGGTGCTTAAAAGTGGACAGATGTTTAATAATAAAAATAAATTAAACAAGTAAAAAGGTCGTTAAGTTAAGCCCATAAGCATTCCACAGAGGCTGTTGATTATATGTAGAACTGCAGTAAAATTATAGGGAAATGTTATATGTTTTAATATTACAAAAAGAAATAATTTTATAAATAAATATTAAATTTTAATTATTTAAAACCTCGCTTATAAAGCAAGGCTACCAATATTTTTATACTATATATCGAAATAATACTTCAAGTCAGTTCAGAAAGTATATACAAGACAGCAATCTTCAAAAAAAAACCGTTTGCTTGTATTTCCATCCTATTTTAATTACATAAATACAAATTTTTAGAAATCCATTATCTCTCAAATACACACGATTCTACCATTTTTTTCGTAAAAGTAAAAAAATACAAATTTGGAAAAATCTTTTTTTTTTGTCAGATGAATGATGCTCCAAATTCTATGATTCTAGCTGCGACCATTTGGATGGTACAATTTGTATCCCTTTTTCCCATTTTACTCCATTAAAAGTACCACTAATTATTTTACTTGTCTATGTAATTAGAGGGATGTACATACCGAATTTCATCATTGTAGCTGTAGCCGTTGGTACCATTTTGATCCCTCTGTTCCCATTGTATCTCTTGAAAGTACGAATTTGAGTAAACCTTTTTATTTTTCGTGTCTACGCAGTAACAGTTATTTATACATCGATTTTCATGATTCTAGCTGCGGTCATTTGGTTAGTACAATTTATATCCCCTTTTTCCATTTTACCCCCTAAAAATCCCTTTATTTTACGTGTACATGCTATTAGAGGGATGTATACACCGAATTTGATTATTCTAGGTGCATCCGTTTGATTGGTACCATTTTTATATTTCCATTTTATCCCTTAAAAGTACGAGTTACGTTTGATTGGTTCCATTTTTATCCCTCCATTTCCATTTTATCCCTTAAAAGTACGAATTAGGGAAAAATACTAAATCTACTCAATTAGAGGAATGTACATACAGAATTTCGTTTAAAAGGTACCATTTGTATCCCTTTTTGTCACACTTCACCCCCTACGAATTAGAATCACTGCACGGTTTTGCTACAAGGGGAATGGGCATACCAAATAACAGACAGATATAAGCAGACATATTCATAAAACATGCTGTAATAAATATTAGAGGTATTTTCAGTCCTTGTGAGGAAAAAATTTTCCCTGTGGACCGATTTCGCCCATTTGCTATAAGACGCATTCCTGCAAACATTGGACGTCCTAGTGACTTATAGATTATGTATGTTAAATTACACCTGGATACAGCGGTCAGAAATCAAGTCGTGAGGGACTAAACAAGACTTATAACCCCAGCAAAAAATAGAAGTACTTCCCTAGGAAGCACATTTTAATCGCATCTCAAAATCCAAATGTGCATTTTTCCCGCTTTTGAGGATGTTCTATTAAACAACTTCAAAAAAAGTCGATAATATGTTAATACCTCGTACCATTTTACGAACAGCATTTTCACAAGTGAATGGGAATGAATTTTTCGTATGTGGTCACAGAGGTAAGGTGTCCGTTTTGCACCCAGAAGGTGCCGGGTACGAATCGTGACTCGGGAAAAAAAAAACTTTTTTTTTTATTACTTTTATAAATAAACAAAGTTTAATTTCGTGAAATTTTAACAATTTCAAAATGTTTGCTAAAAAAATATATATTTATTGCTTTATTAATGTATTTGTTTTTCTTTTTTAATTAATTTTTATTACTGCATAATAGCAGTAAAATTGAGTACAAAATAGCAGTAATTAATTCTAATTTAATTTAATATTAATTTGCGTTATATATTAATTCATACTAAATAAATATTTTGTTAAGTTTACTATTGTCAGTTCTAACGAACAAAATTGTTTGCTTTAGTTATTCAGCACTCACAACAATTTTCCAATTTTCACTACATCAGAATCACAAGATGAACCTCTTTTTCACTTTTTTGGGTGCTCTCTTTTTGCTGGGACTTGAAGTCGGAAGAGACACTTTTGACTGTCATTTCACCATGAATGCACTAACGCTTGCAAAATGTCCAATTTTATTTCGAAAATCATGGTTCAGTTCGCGAATCGCAATATTGTATTCAGTATTGAGCACATTTTCGGCTCAATGGACAGGTCAACAGGCAAAATTGCAGCATTTGGGATGAAGAGAATTCATGGTGGATTCACTAGGTACCGTTACATCCACAAAAATCCCTGGTTATGTGATGTTGGAATCATTAGTACTGATTTAGTTAAAATAAGAATGGCGAGAATGTTACTGTCAAGGGCAGGCGATATAGGCCACGATTGCCGATAATTTCGTGATCCAATTGAATGTAATATCGTCAAACGACGGCAAACAGCCAATTTGATAACGAGATCGTGCAATTGGAACTTTTTCCTCTAAAGTCATTGGTTTATAAGGTTTTGAAGTCTTCGTATTGTGCGAACCATTACAAAGAAGCGACATACATCGCTTATCTTTCCAATAAAGTCAATTTGCTTTTCGAAATCATGTAGTCTCATTATTCTAATCCTTTATTACTAATGTCATTATAGCAAAAACTATAGATTCAATTAAATCACACACATCACAAACATTAATATCTTTATTTTTCAAGTCCTTTTTGCTTCCGTCACATCGATGAAATGATTATGAAAATTGACATGTTGTTTTTTTTTCAATACAAACACAATTTAACACATTTAATTGGTAACTAGAATTCTCACCCATCATTTTGTTAGATTTTCAAATTTGTTAAATATTTATAAATAAATTAATTAATTTGTGATTGGCTGGCGATTTGTTGCTTGTTGTCTGGCGCAATTAACACTGAACGTTCACTTGCGATTTGGCCACTGGTTAATATGGAATGCCGAAACTAAGTGTCTTCATTTTTATACAAATGTATATGTATGTTGTACAAATGTGTGTCAATGTGGAACGATTTGTCATCCCAACCCCACCAATACTTGATTTATCTACAATATTATGGAAAAACAACAAGTGCAGATATTCTGGTATGTGGCGTTATCACAATGCCAAGCATTTAACTTTCCACTGGGCAATTATCTTCAATGTACTTTTCTTATCGGTCGGCATTGGAAAGTGATTGAGAAAAGGGGTATCCGCTTTAAGGTGATAGGAAGTGGCAGAATTTGATTATATAGATGGTTAAAGGTCAGGTCATTTGTATGCTAGCGACCTCCAAGGTAATGGAATAGCCAACAGACTTGAAAGACAAACACTAACATTAAGGAGGTAAATGCAGACATATTGAAATTCAATTGAAAATTTTACAATTGAAAATCAACGGCAGATGTGTTAGTAAAGAGTGATTTTTTTGAGGTTAGGATTTTCATGCATTAGTATTTGACAGATCACGTGGGATTTCAGACATGGTGTCAAAGAGAAAGATGCTCAGTATGCTTTGACATTTCATCATGAATCGTCTTACAAACGAACAACGCTTGCAAATTATTGAATTTTATTATCAAAATGCGTGCTCTGTTAAGAAAGTTCATTGCGCGCTTCCATTTTATGGTCAGTTTAATCGACCCACTGAAGCGGCTATTCGGGCTATTGTGACTAAATTTCGCAGCAAATTTACATTGTTGGACATTAAACCACCAACACGCTTACGTAGAGTGCGAACTGAAGAAAATATCGCAGCTGTATCGGCCAGTGTTAATGATGACCACCAATTTTCGATTCGTCGCCGTTCGCACCAATTGGGTCTCTGTTACTCAAAAACGTGGAAATGCCAAAATTGGACTAAGCGGATGGACCACCTAAGACGCAGCCGCGGTCAACATTTAAATGAAATTATCTTCAAAAAGTAAATGTCATGGACCAATCTAACGTTTCAAATAAAGAACCGATGAGATTTTGCAAATTTTATGCGTTTTTTTTAAAAAAAAAGTTATCAAGCTCTTAAAAAATCACCCTTTATTACCCTACCATTCAACATGTAGGCTTAACCACAGACAGCGGTGTCAACGGAATTTATGCGAGGGCTTAAATTGCCTTACATTCTCCCTTGAAGCTGATTACCACTAACAACAACACCATAATTAATAAAAATTCATTAATAACAAAAAACAAGTTTTGAGCCGAATCATATGCACCTCATAGTTGTAGGGTAAGTTAGCTGTTATTAGAGTTGTTTTCGCCCAAAGCTGCCAACAATTTGTATACCCTCACTCTACAGCGTAGGAGGGTATATATCATTTGGGACAGAAAAAAGGAAGGAGTGACTTAAGACCCTCAGTATGTTGGGCCAAAAATCACGGCTTTTTAAGTTGTTTGAGCCATGTCCGTCCGTCTGGCTGCATGGTGTACACCATCACTCTCGAAAGGAGTTAAGGAATCAATTCAAACTTTTCACATTGCATTGTCACGCCCCTTCTGGTACAACCCACACAAATGGAGCATATTTCTATGTTCAATTAAAACCAATATAACTTCCACACGATTATTCGGAATCAGCTATATTTTGGTATTTGATAATGTTTATACCCTACACCACAGTGTATAATGTCTTTGTGCATTTGTTTGTAACATCCAAAAGGAAATGGGATAGACCCATCGATTATTATACCGATCGACTTAGAATCACTTTTTGAGTCGATTTAGCTATATCCGTCCATCCGTGCGTCCGTCCGTACATCTGTCCATCTATTCTTGTAATCAAAGTCCAGGTCGCAATTGTTGTTAGAACTAAATGAAACTTTGCACAACGAAGTTTTATGGGATAAGGACGAACGCTATTTAATTCATATTTTAATTGGTTCAGATTTAGATATAGCTCCCATACAAATTTTGCTTCCGATTTTACTTTTTCCGCTCTAGAAACCACATATTTCAACAGATTTTCCCCCAATTTGGCAAGACGCCATATATTTCAACGAGAAACAGCTCTGTTACAAATAGGATAGATCGGTTCAGATTTATATATAGCTCCCATACAAATGTCTCCTCCGATTTGACTCTTTCCGCTCTAGAAACCACAAACTTTGACAGATTTTCTTCTTTTGACAAAACAACTTACATTTCAACTAAAAACAGCTCTGGTAAAAATAGGATAGATCGGTTCAGATTTATATATAGCTCCCATACAAATGTCTCCTCCGATTTGACTCTTTCCGCTCTAGAAACCACAAACTTTGTCAGCTTTTCTTCAAATTTGGCAAAACAACTTACATTTCAACTAAAAACAGCTCTGGAGAAAATGGGTCAGATGAGTTCAGATATATATATAGATATATATATATAGCTCCGTTACAAATTTCGTTACTGAATTGATTATTTCCGTTTTAGAAATAACATTTTTGAACAGATTTTCTTCTAATTCGGCACATCAGCTAATGTTTCAAAGAGAAATTACTATAGCGAAAGTGGATCACATCGGTTCAGATTATATATAGCTTCCGATTTGATTCTTTCCGCTCTAGAAACCACATATTTAACACTCCATAAAATTCGGGAAAGCGTCTAATATTTCAACTAGAAAACCTTTGCTAAACATGGGTCAGATCGGTTCAGATTTGTATATAGCTACCGTTCAAAGTTTGTGTTCGAATTTTCTTACAAATACAGATAGAAGTATGGAATTTGTAATACATTCTCCTCTTATAGCTGCATCGTATATCACCCGCTTCAAATGTAATGACCTTTTAATATCCTACACCATAGGGTATAATGACTAAGTGAAGGGTATCATATAGTCGGCCACGCCCGACTTTAACCTTCCTTACTTGTGTACAAAATATGGCCTTGCTATTTGGTATTTGAGTATGTTTTTATACCCTTCACCTCCAGGATGGGGGTATACTAACTTTGTCATTCCGTTTGTAACACCTTGAAATATCGATCTGAGACCCTTTAAAGTACATACATTCTTGATCGTCATAAAATTCTAAGACGATCTAGCTATGTCCGTCCGTCCGTTCATCCGTCTATCCGTCTGTTGAAAGCACGCTAGCATCTAAACGAAAGGAGCTAGAACGTCCAAATTTTCCATAAATGCGTCCTATAGTCGTCGATCGGTTGGCATTGAAACTGGGCAAAATTGGCCCAAAGGGAAAAAATTCGTAGGGCGTGAAATGGGACAAAAAGGGATACAAATGGTACATATTAAACGACAACAGCTAGAAACACGAAATTCGGTGTGTTCATTCCCCTAATTAAGTAGATACATAATGTAAAAGTATTTTTTCCAAATTCGTACTTTTAAGGGGTAAAATGGGAATAGCAGGATAAAAATGGTACCAACCAAACGGCTGAATGAAATTCGGTATATAAAGGGTGGTTACATTTTAAGGGCCGATGTTGATTTTGAATAAAACACAAATTATTTAGGATATTATTGTCATTTCTTTTTATTATGATAATATTGGTATGGTTCAATTATGTATGGAACAAAATATCGGCCAAATGGACGCCGCGACCTCGGCGGCACACCTCCATCCGATGGTCCAAATTTTCGATGATGAAAAAGTTCGTTATCATCTCATGATAGCACAGTAACTGCCTGACCGGTCTCATTTTGTAAAAAATACGATGATGCCGCCAGCCCATAAACCGCACCAAACAGTCACTCTTTGTGGGTGCATTGGTTTTGCGATAATCACTCTTGGATTATCATTCGCCCAAATGCGGCAATTCTGCTTATTGACGAATCCACTGAGGTGAAAATGTGCCTCATCACTGAAGATGATTTTCTACGAAAATTGATCATCCACTGTTGTCATTTCTTGCCACCATTCTGACCATTGACGACGTTTGTAATGGTCAAGAGGCTTTAGTTCTTGAGTCAATTGCATCTTGTAAGCGTGTAAAGAGTGCAAGTCTTTATGCATAATGTTCATCAACGACGAGCATGAGAGGTGCAATTGTTGGGCACGACGACGAGTTGAGGTGGATGGCTCTTCAGCCACACTATCCCGAACAGCAGCAATATTTTCTGCAGTACGAGCTGTACGAGCATGCACTGGTGTTTTCACATCTCCTGCAGACCCGGTTTGCTCAAATTTTTGCACGATTTGTCCGATTGTACGCATATCGTGCACTTCGATAACGATATACATTTTCATTTGAACGCCCATAATTGATAAGCCAGAATAACTTTAACGAGTTGCTCGATTGTGTATCTTTCCATGGTTCAAATTGAAATAGTCTAAAATTGGGAAATGTCAAAAGAAATGCAGAAAAAAACTTTCGGAGTGGTTCACATTCAACACCGGCCCTTACAATTTAACCACCCTTTTGCGTAGACACGTAAAATAAACGGATTTTTCGAAATTCGTACTTTTTGGGGTTAAAATGGAAAAAGGGGATACAAATAGTACCAACTAAATGACCGTCGTGGCTAGAGTCGTGAAATTCGGAGTATACATTCCTCTGACTGTGTAGACACGAAAAGTAAAAGGTTTTTTTTTCCAAATTCGTACTTTCAAGAGATACAATTGGTACAGTGGTATAAAAATAGTACCAACTAAACGACTACAGCTAGAATAATGAAATTCGGCGTGTACATCCCTCTAACTGCGTAGACACGTAAAATAAAGAGATTTTAGAAAGTCGTACTTTTAAAGGGGTAAAATGGGGATAAAAATGGTACCATCCAAATGGCCGCAGCTAGAATCATGGAATACAGTGTATAGACTGACTGTATAGATACGCAAAATAAAAAGATGTTTCCAAATTCGTACTTTTTACTTTTACGACAAAAAATGATTGAAGGTTATTTTGTACTGTGTGCGTGAGATAATGGATTTTCAAAATTTGTACTTTTGTAATTAAAATAGAATGGAAATACCACCAACTGTAGCACCCAGTATCTACCAATATTCATGGTATTTAACCTTTTTGAAAATATAAATAATAGAATATTTATTTTTTGAATTCACTATTATTTCGATATGTAAACGTATTGCCTTATAAGCGTGGTTTGAAATAATAAAAATATTATATTTATTTAAAAAATTATTTTTTCAATATTGTAATATTACTACACTTCTACGAAAATCGACAGCCTCTGCGGAATGCAATCCATGGTGGAGGGTATATAAAGTTCGCCCCGGTCGAACTTAACACCGTTTTTACTTGTTATAATCTGTACTTGTTACTCCGATCAACCGTATACTAGCTCTAACACCTTTAATTTTAAGTAGTTTAGGCTTATATGCTTCTAAACCTTTTCAAGTTTATAATGAGAAAATATAAATTCATAATCAGAAACAGTAAAATTTATAATCGAAGCTATGTATGTACGTTCTTCTTCTTCAATGTTATCATTATAAATATTTATTTTCTCAATATTATTTTATATTTATACACTCCACGAGAGTATTATGTCTTTGTGCATTTGTTTGTAACACCCAAAAGGGAGCGAGATAGACCCATTTCTAAGTATACCGATCGACTTAGAATCACTTTCTGAGTCGACTAAGCAATGCCCGTCTGTCTGTCTGTACGTCTGTCCGCCTGTCCATCTATTGTTGTAATCACGATACAGGTCGCAATTTTAGCCAGAACCAAATGAACCTTTGCACAACCAAGTTTTTCGGGATAAGAACGAACGCTTCTTAATTTGAAGAAAATCGGTTCAGATTTAGATATAGCCCCCATATGAATTTCACTCCCGATTTGACTCTTTTCACTCTAGATACCACATATTTTAATAGATTTGCTTCAAATTTGGCAAAATATCTTATATTTCGACTAGAAACATCCAGGGTGAAAATGAGTCAGATTGAGTCAGGAGATTTATATATAGCTCCCATACAAATTTCATTCTGAATTTGAGTTTTTTCCGCGCTAGAAACCACAAATTTTATCACATTTTGTTCAAATCTTGCAAAATATCTTATATTTCAAGTTGAAATACCCATGGTGAAAATAGGTCAGATCGGTTCAGAGTTATATATAGCTCCCATACAAATGTCGCTCCCGATTTGAATTTTGCCACTCTAGAAATCACATATTGTACACGATTTTCTTCAAATTTAGCTTAACACCTTAAAACCCAACTAGAAACGTTTATACAGAAAGTGGGTAAGATCGGTTCAGATTTAGATATAGCACCCATGCAAATGTCGCTCCCGATTTGACTGATGCCGCTCTAGAAATTACATATTGTACCCGATTTTCTTTAAATTTGGCACAACAAAGTGAAAGTGGATAATATCGGTTCAGATTTAGATATAGCCCAAATACAAATGTTGCTCCCAAATGTTTAACCGATTTTGTCCAAACTATATATATTTCACCTATTTCGTTCCAGGTTTCAGTATAATCCCATACAAATGTCCTTTCCCATTCCTTTAACATTTTTTGTCAAAAACATACATTTACAGGATACGTTTTTACCGAATTGAATTGTATTCGGCTAGAAAGTGGAGTGTATCATAGAGTCGGCCCCGCCCGACTTTAGCCTTTCCTTACTTATTTTTCATTATGAATTCATATTTTCTGATTATGAAAACAAATTTTCTGATTACGAACTTGTATTTCTCATTATGAATTGGTGTGTTCCTAATATGAATTAATAGTTATCAATATAAAATAACAATTCTCATTATGAATTAACATGTTTCTATTTTAAACTTACATTACCCATTATGAATTTATATGTTCCTAATATGAATTTACGTTTCTCAATATAAATTTCTATGTTTATACCCTACACCACTTCGTGGGCTAGGGTATTATAAGTTAGTTTCGCCCCAAATGTTTGTAACACCAAGAAATAATCGAGCTAGACCCACCTTTAAGTATACCGATCGGCTTAGAATCACCAGCTGAGTCGATTTAACGATGTCTGTCTGTCCGTCCGTCCGTCCGTCTGTCCGTCTGCTGTCCATCTAAGCTTGTTCGCACTCTACAGGTCGCAATTGCTGTCCGCTTGTCATGAAACTTGGCAGAAGTTATTTTTTCTGGCCAATGACCATCGGTATTGAATTTGGAGGAAATCGGTTCAGATTTAGATATAGCCCACATACAAATGTCGCTCCCGATTTGACTTTTTCCGCCCTATAAAGCACATATAGTACCCGATTTTCTTTAAATTTGGCACAACATCTTATAATCCAACTAGCAACACCTATGCAAAAATTGGGTAAGATCGGTTCAGATTTAGATATAGCCCCCATACAAATGTCGCTCCCTATTTCACTTTTTCCGCTTTAGAAACCACATATTGTACCCGATTTTCTTTAAAATTGGCACAGCATCTTATAATCCAACTAGAAACACCTGTGCAAAAATTGGGTAAGATCGGTTCAGATTTAGATATAGCCCCCATACAAATGTAGCTCCCGATTTGACATTTTCCGCTCTAGAAACGACATATTGTACCCGATTTTCTTTAAATTTGGTACAACATCTTATAATCCAACTAGAAAAACCTGTGCAAAAATTGGGTAAGATCGGTTCAGATTTAGATATAGCCCCCATACAAATGTCGCTCCCGATTTCACTTTTTCTGCTCTAAAATCCGCACATTGTACCCGTTTTTCTTTAAAATTGGCACAACATCTTATAATCGATCTAGAAACATCTATGGTGAAAGTGGGTAAGATAGGTTCAGATTTAGATAGAGCCCTCATACAAATGTTGCTCCCGAATGTTTAACCGATTTTGGCCAAATTTTACATATTATATTTCACCAATAAACAGACATGGTGAAAGCGGGTCACATCGTTTCAGGTTTCAATATACCCCCATACAAATGTCCTTTCCGATTTAACATTTTTTGCCAAACACATACATTTACAGGATGCAAAAATCCTTTCCGATTTCACTTTTTTACCGAATTGAATTGCAATGAGAATTGTTTGGGTGATGTCCATATGTCCATACTTTGAAATGACTTTGGTATACTACTGTATATTTTGTATTTGTCTGTCGGACAATTAGATCAATTACCATATTATTTACCATACTCGTTAAATTTGACTGAAGATGAATTTATAGCATATAAATAATATGAATATAATTTATATAATTTGTATGAACTACATAAAATTGCTCCCATGAAATACCAGGGTTTTGTAATCAAAGCGAGGTACATACGCAGGGAGTGGTGTAGGGTATTATATAGTCGGCCCCGCCCGACTTTAGCCTTTCCTTACTTGTCTGAATATAATCTTGAAAAGGTGTAGTTGAGATAGGTTAAAATATTTGCAGAAACAGACAGAGAGTGACATTTGTGTGGGAGCAATATCTATGTCTGAACCGATCGGATGTTTCTAGTTGAAATATATGGATTTAAAGAAAATCGTTTAAAATATGTATGTGACCTATATCTAAATCTGAACCGAACTAAACCACTCTCACCGCAAATGATTTTAGTTGTAATACAAGGTGTTGTGCCAAATTTGAACAAAATCGGTTAAAATGTGTGCTTTCTAGAGCAAAAACATTCAAATCACGAGCGATATTTGTATGGCAGCTATATATAAATCTGAACCGATTTGCCTGAAATTAAATAAAGTCCATTCCACTTTCACCACAGATGTTTCTAATTGAAATATGAGTTGTTGTACCAAATTTGAAATATGATTTCGAAAGCGAAAAACGTCAAAGCGGGAGCAAAATTTTTGTAGTGGCTATATCTAAATCTGAACCGATTTGCCTGAAATATTAAATAGGGCCCGTCCTTGGCCCGAAAAATTTAATTTTGCCAATTTTTGTAAGGATCGGCCAATAATTGTCGTTGATAAATCGACTCAGAATGTGATTCTATGCCTATCTATATAATAAACGATGGGTCTATCTCGTTTCCTTTTGTGTGCTACAGACAAATGCACAACGGGTATAAAAAGCGAAGATTCGAAAAATTCTAAAGTATATTCAATCGATCGGATTTCTTCCGAACTCAAACCATATAGATCACATGAATTAACAACAGCAGTATTTTATGCAGCGTGAATGAGCTGTTGTTGCTACACAACCCTGTCCACATTAAGCATGCCAACTATCTTATCGTACCGTTGAGTCAGTACTCATATTAATAACATGTATTTCATATTGTGAAAACAATAACAAACACTATGGCACTAGTGTTCGCAATATTTAACGACAGAGTTTGTCAGTTGTGGTTTGTGAAATTTAAGTGATAAGAGGTAACCTGATGGGGCGGGGAACTTTTGTTCTTTGCTTCGATATCGACTTTTCAATGAAGAATTCCAGAGAATACTGAAATGAGGAGAGAAGAAACCCCCAACTATGATTCATGCATGTTGGGTTTAAATACAGGAAAGTCGTGTTATGCAATTTTTCTGATTTCATGACAGACATATAGATATGTATATGCAGATATGGTCGTCACAAATGAATCGCATACCAGAGCTGAAGAATGAAAACGCATTTTTAATGCTGTACAAACTGTCATTGAAAAAGGCAAACATATACTTTTATACCTGTACCAAAAGGGTCATAATTTCTCTATTTATCCATAGATTCCTTAATTCCACCTACAGGATGGGGGTATACTAACTTTGTCATTCCGTTTGTAACACCTTGAAATATCGATCTGAGACCCTATAAGGTGTATATATTCTTGATCGTCATAAGACGATCTAGCCATGTCTGCTGAAAGCGCACTTGCATCTAAACGAAAGGAGCTAGGACGTCCAAATTTTCCATAAATGCGTCTTATAGTCGAAGCTCGTTTGGAATTGCAACTAGGCGAAATCGGTCCAAAGAGAAAATTTTTTCCCTCATAAGGACTGAAAATATCCATAATAGTCCCTAATACAGTGAAATTCCCCTAACTCGAAGTCCCCTAACTCGAATTTTTCCCTAACTCGAACTGTTATGTACGAATCTTGGATTCTCAATAGCTTTTTCTTATGTGTTTTTCTCCGTATGTCGAATTTCCCCTAACTCGAACTTTTCTGTAAGTCGAATTAAAAACTGATACAATTTGTGACACTTACTATTTGAGTTTATTCCCGTAACTCGAATTTTTTGTTTTGCTAATTTTAATATTGTTTTCTCGTTAATAAGTAGTACATACATACATATTTTGGTGGCACTTCTTTGCGAAGCCTTTAATTCAGTGATGGGCACCGCTCTCTTTTCCCATGCACAGTGCATAGGAATGAAAATGCTGCTTCTGTCACGGAGAGACACATGTACACATCGTGTGGCTTCGTTCGCTGCGTAGTTTTGTGTGTACACTCAAATCAACAATTTTTATGTGTTACTTTCATTTAATTGCTTGTTATACTTTTGAAACATGGAATATTTTTCGGGCGTAAGCCGCGTTTTGTTCTCTGCTGCTTAAAATATGATAGTATGCGTGTGCCCATCACTGCTTTAATTTCTCAACCGTAGGTGGCGACAATATGACGGCTAAAAATTGAGAATTACAGTTACAAAGCTGTGAATTTTAGTGAATCGGTAGTAAATACATATAAAAAATGTTTAATTTCCATAACTCGAATTTTCCCTAACTCGAAGTGTTTTGTCGTGCCCTAGGCGATTCGAGTTAGGGGAATTTCACTGTATTTCAGAGTAGTTAGGCATGTTTTTTCAATATGTCTGCCTATACAGGGTTGCCCATATTCGACGGACCCATGTTTTTTTTAAAAAAATCAAAGAAAAAAAT
The DNA here is from genome assembly GCA_947397865.1 of Polietes domitor. Taxonomy (NCBI): domain Eukaryota; kingdom Metazoa; phylum Arthropoda; class Insecta; order Diptera; family Muscidae; genus Polietes; species Polietes domitor. The sequence goes on from OX377622.1 coordinate 111,369,452, forward strand.
AAAAATTTGGCGGTTGGCAATCTTAATCATTTAATTTGTTCCAAGTAGATTTGTTTACATCAATTTTTGAATATGATATCTCTCAAATGGCCGCCTCTGGCGTTGATGGCGTATTGTGCCCTTTTTGCAGCATTTTCCATCGTTTTCGCCAACATTTCGGCCGGAATAGCGGCTATTTCTTCACGAATGTTGTCCTTGAGCTCTTCTACGGTCCTTGGCTTGTTAACGTAAACCTTTGACTTCAAATATCCCCACAAGAAGAAGTCAGGCGGCGTCAAATCGGGCGAACCAAATCACCACTTTTCGACATCAAACGGCCCGGAAACAAATTCTTCAGAAAATCGATTGTTATGCGACTTGTGTGCGGTGGAGCGCCGTCTTGTTGAAACCAGAACTGCCTCATACGCTTTCGGCGAATAATTGGCATCACAAAATTGGTCATCATGTCGCGATAACGCTTCTGGTTGATGGTAACAGCATGGCCATTTTCATTTTGGAAGAAAAACGGCCCAATGACCGTTTTCGCACTAACGCCGCACCAAACTGTGACTTTTTCGTCATGAAGAGGCACTTCTTGAATCTCCTGAGGATTTTCAGTGGCGTAAATACGGCAATTTTGCTTATTTACGGTCCCATTCAATGTGAAATGGGCTTCATCGGACACGATAATTTGGTTCCAAAATTGCTCGTCATCTTCGGCCATTTCGATGACTCTTTGGGCCCATTCCAATCGACGAGGCTTGTCCACAGGCAACAATCTTTGCGTCAATTGAATTTTGTACGGGAACAAATGCAAATCAACGCGAATAATCCGTTGTAAAGTGGACCGAGCCATGCCCAACTGCTGAGAACGGCGTTTTTTGGGATGTTCTTGGGGACCTCTCAACACTGGCTCGTACGGCAGCGATATTCTCGGCCGATCGCCTTGGTCGACTTTTATTTGGCCTCTTCGGATTAGAAAGAGCCTCACCAGTCGAAAATTTTTCGTATAAACGCTTAATGGTGTTCTTAGAAGGCGCACTTCTCACATTTTTTAATATTTTAAAAGCACGTTGAGTTTTCACAATTGACTTGTTCTGTTGAATGTAAATTTCAACTATTTCAGAGCGCTCGCGTGGCGTGTATTGTTGCATGGTAAAAATCTGCTTGGACTGACGCTTCAAACGCGGTATTTCATTAAGCGATCTGACATCTCTGTCAAAAGTTATGGCGTTGCCAGATGGGTCCGTCGAATATGGGCAACCCTGTACTTACTTGATATTGGGTATGCGCATTCAAAAACATGCACCATAAAGTGATTCTTATTCGTATGGGCCAAAAAGGGATAAAAATGGTACCTATCAAACAACAACAGCTGGAAACGCGAAATTCGGTGTGTACATTCCTCTAATTGAGTAGATACATAATATAAAAGTATTTTTCGTACTTTTAAGGGTAAAATGGGAACAGAGGGATAAAAATGGTAACAAACAAACCTGAACCTAGAATAATGAATGCGTAGACATGTAAAATAGACGGATTTTTTGGGGTTAAAATGGAAAGAGGGGGTAAAAAAAGTATCAACCAAATGACCGCAGCTAGAGTCATGAAATTCGGAGTATACATTACTCTGGCTGCGTAGACATGGATAATAAAATAATAAAAGATTTTCTCAAAATTTGTACTCTCAATGGATACATAGGTACACAGGGATAAAAATAGTACCATCTGAACGACTACAGCTAGAATGATGAAATTCCGTGTGTACATCTCTCTAATTGCGTAGACACGCAAAATAAGGAGATATTTGAAAGTCGTACTTTTACGGGGGTAAAATGGATGCTTCTGACTGCGTAGTTACGGAAAATTAAAACGGTTTTCCAATTTCGTATTTTATTTTTTTATTTTTAGAGCAAGAATGGGAAAAGTAATAAAAATGGTAGCGAGTAAATGGCTAGAAGAGAGATAATGGATGCTCGAAATTTATACTTGTGGAATTAAAATAAAAAATACAACCAACCAAAAGGCTGTAGCTGAAAATTCACTTTCCCTCAATATTTATGGTATTTAAGCCTTTTTGTAGATTGCTGCTTTGTATATATTTTTTGAACTGACTGTATTATTTCGATATATAGTATAAACATATAAATAAATTCATATATTTATTTATAAAGTTATTTTTATACTCCACACCACTTAGTGGACTAAGGTAATTTAAATTAGTTTTCCGCCAAATGTTTGTAACACCAAGAATTAATCGAGCTAGACCCACCTTTAAGTATACGGATTGACTTAGAATCACCATCTGAATCGATTTAATTTGAAATTTGGCAGAAGTTATTTTTTTGGCCAAGGACGATCGGTATGTAATTTGAAGGAAATTGGTTCAGATATAAATATAGCCTCCATTCAAATATCCCTAAAATGTACACTATCAAAATTTTCAATTTTGATCAAATTTTGAAGACCATGTTATACTTCAATAGAGAACAGTTGCTTTGGAAGTGATATATAAGGGTCCACTTTTAAATATAGCACCTTTATAAATGGCACCCATTTTTATTTTTACCCTCTAGGACATTTTACATCGGAATTTTATCAAATTTTTTTTTGATTATATTATATTTCAACTAAGAATACATACTGTGAAAGTCAAATAAATAAATATAATCTACTACAGCTATAGAATTTATATTTTGCAAATCATGATATATTTCAACTACACTCAGAAGAATAGCATTCTTAAATCTGAGTAAAATCCATACTCCAATTTAGTTTAAAAATTTTACTCCAGTTTAGGTAAACTTTCGTTAAGAGAAGGAAAATTAAATTATTTCAGAGCCAGAAAAAATAGTACATATACTCAAAATAATGCAGTAAATTTACTTAAAAACAATAGATCTAGTAAAAACTTCTTACAATTAAGTATATTCATACTTGTGCGGAAGAAAATTTACTATCGTTTAAAAAATAATGCAGAATTTTTTTGTATGGAAAAATTCCATGTAGGATGTTTTTACTTAAAAATGTTTTTATTGGTTCAAATAAAGTAAATAAATGTAATTAAATTTATGCCATGTTCCTAATAGATTCAAGTATAAATGAACTTATAAAAAATACTTCAGAGTGTTTAGAAAAATACATGAATAGTAGTCTAAGAAGCAATTCTCGTTCGTTAGCCAAGTACTTCAAATATTACTCTAAACAGTTACTGCGAAGGCGCTTACCTAGCCTCCGCAGCAGTCATGGTGTAATATCTCAACTCTTTATGGTATAAGTAAGATGAAACGTTTGAGAACTATACCATGTTGTCCTTTTTTCATATAAGTGTTGCATACTCTGAAGCGAAATAATTTATTTCAATTATCAAGTAAAGTCGTAGTCAGGCTGAATACAAATTTACTTGGGTTAAGGGAAATTTTAGTTAGGCTGAGTACAATGATTTAAGGAAAAAAATCCGAAAATTTCCTCAGATTGAGTATAAATTTACTTGGTATGACTACAAATTTACTTAGTTTGAGTAACAATTTACTTGGATTCAGGAAAAAAATCGCAATATTTTCATCAGTTTGAGTATAAATTTACTTGATTTCAGTAAACTTTCTTAAAAAATTTCCTCAGATTAAGTAATTTTTTTTTTGATTTGAAGAACAATTTTCATCAGTTTGAGTAAATTTTACTTCCTGTGAGGAAAAGTTGAACTGGAATCAAGTTCAAAGCATGTCTTATTTTCAAGGAAAAGTTTGTACTTGCCTTAGCGCATATTTAGCACATATTTACTTAATCCGTGGCATACTTTTTCTGAGTGTAGGAATACCTACAGTGAATGAGAAGTATAAAGGCCTATGTTTTGGCATAGGCCACAAGTGTTGTTATAGGTCCCCATCAAATGTCCGTCAGATTCATCCTATTACCGCTGTATAATATGTATTTGTTATTGGATCTTGATCAATTTTTCCAGATCATGCTATATTTACTTTACTCGGAATATGTGCCGGAAAATTGGATCGATTGTTATTATTACACATTATTTACCATAATTGTTAAATTTGACTAAAGATGAATTTATACTTTACTGTATCTATCTATATATATAAATGAATCTGTGTTTGTTTGTTTGTTTGTTTGTTTGTTTGTTTGTTTGTTCTTTATAGCAGACTAAACTACTGCACCGATCTTCTTGAAATTTTCACAGTATGTTCATGTTGAACCGGTGGTGAAAATAGGCTATATAAATTTTTGATATTTTCAGTTGGCGTGGCACCTCCCACACAAATTGGGGATTTATTCGTTTTTTATAAATTAGCATATTCGGAGTACTGTTGCAGCTAGAGTCTTGAATTTTTGTGAAAGTCCACTAATTGTTAGCCTGCACAGTTTTGCAAAAAATGGGCGGTATTGGAAAAGTGGGCGTGGCACCTCCCATACGAAGTTAAAACCCAATTTTGAATATTGTCAGTTCCAGGACACCTAGAGTGCTGAAATTTTGTGTAGGTGCATTTAGCGTCAATGTGGGTAGTTGTGCCAAAAATGGGTGGTATTGGAAAAGTGGGCGTGGCACCTCCCATACGAAGTTAAAACCTATTATTGACTAATGTCAGTTCTATGGCACCTAGATTGCTGAAATTTTGTGTAAGTCCATCTAGCATCAATGTGCGTAGTTGTACTAAAAATGGGCTGTATTGGAAAAGTGGGCGTGACACCTCCCATACGAAGTTAAAACCCAATTTTGAATATTGTCAGTTCTAGGACACCAAGAGTGTTGAAATTTTGTGTAGGTTCATCTAGCGTCAATGTGGGTAATTGTGCCAAAAATGGGCGGTATTGGAAAAGTGGGCGTGGCACCTCCCATACGAAGTTAAAACCCAATTTTGAATATTGTCAGTTCTATGGCACCTAGAGTGCTGAAATTTTGTGTAAGTCCATCTAGCATCAATGTGCGTAGTTGTACCAAAAATGGGCGGTATTGGAAAAGTGGGCGTGGCACCTCCCATACGAAGTTAAAACCCAATTTTGAATATTGTCAATTCTAGGACACCTAGAGTGTTGAAATTTTGTGTAGGTGCATATAGCGTCAATGTGGGTAATTGTGCTAAAAATGGGCGATATTGGAAAAGTGGGCGTGGCACCTCCCATACGAAGTTAAAACCTATTATTGACTATTGTCAGTTCTATGGCACCTAGAGTGCTGAAATTTTGTGTAAGTCCATCTAGCATCAATGTGCGTAGTTGTACCAAAAATGGGCGGTATTGGAAAAGTGGACGTGGAACCTCCCATACGGAGTTAAAACCCAATTTTGAATATTGTCAGTTCTAGGACACCTAGAGTGCCCAAATTTTATATAGGTGCATCTAGCATCAATGTGCGTAGTTGTGCCAAAAATGCCCGCTATTGGGAAAGTGGGTGTGGCACCTCCCATACGAAGTTATAACCTATTTTCGAATATATTCAGTTCTATGACAGATACAATACTGAAATTTTGTGTGAGTGCATCTCACTCACTCACATACGTTCGTATATATTGTCAGTTCTATAACACCTAGAGTGCTGAAAATTTGTGTTAGTAGATCCAGTGTAAATAGTTGTGCAAAGATGGGCGGAAAGTGGCCGTGACCCTTCCCATTCGAAATTAAAAACCGTTTTAGAGTATATTCGACGCCAAGATTCCTATATTGTTGTGTGAGTTAATACAAATATAATATAGAAATAACAAAGGGTGATTTTTAAGCTATTATATTTTTGGCAACACTGGTTTAAACAGCTGACGCACGTTTCGTGTTTTGTTTCACTGTCAAACATCTTCAGTTTGGTCTATAATTTAACCATGAATCGTCTTACAAACGAACAACGCTTGCAAATTATTGAATTTTAGTATCAAAATGCGTGCTCTGTTAAGAGAGTTCCTCGCGCGCTTCAGTGGTCAGTTTAATCGACCAACTGAATCGGCTATTCGGGCTATTGTGACTAAATTTCGCACCAAATTTACATTGTTGGACATTAAACCACCAACACGCTTACGTAGAGTGCGAACTGAAGGAAATATCGCAGCTGTATCGGCCAGTGTTAATGATGACCATCAATTATCGATTCGTCGCCGTTCGCATTGGGCCTCTGTTACTCAAAAACGTGGAAATGCCAAAATTGGACTGAGCGGATGGACCATTTGAGGCGCAGTCAAGTTCAACATTTGCATGAAATAATCTTCAAACATTAAATTATATGGACCGTACTATCGATTCAAATAAAGATTTCATACATTTTTCTGAATTTTTTGTGTTTTTTTTTTGAAAAACTTTCCTATAGCTTTTAAAAAATCACCCTTTATACAATACAATATCCAAATGGGCGGTATTTGAAAGGTGGGGAATTTTTTATTAGAAATTTGTAAAATTACACGTTTTCTTTTTTTAGCACAATAGTAAAGAAAGGTTAAAAAAGGTAATATTCATTCGTCAAAAGCCGACTTAAGTCAACAACTGGAAATTATATTAATTTTTTAGTTTGTGTGTTGTTTGATTAGTGAACAATTTGATTGACTTTTTATGTGTGTTTGAATGTTGTACATTCGAATTCCAGGTATTCCGTATTCCAGTAAGTTCTTCTTACGTAGAAATTTTTTTGTTTTGGTAATGGAAAGGTGGAGAATCACATTCAACCTAAAATCAATTTTATTTTTGACAATTCTTCCTTTATTCGCCGCAAACTAAAGTTCTGTTCTTCAAAATTCTCCATGGAACATATCCATTCTTTTAGTATCTCAGGGAAGTACCTTGATTATAAGTGGTACATATATTACCGATCACAAGAAAAACAATATAAAACCTGATTTTAATTTCCGTTTGTTCTTTTGCCTGGCGAAGCGGGCGGGGCTTCAGCTAGTCAATTATATTTATACTAAATCTAAGTAGCATTTTTCTGAAATATTAATTTCTAAGAAAAATTTTCCTCAAACAAAGTACATTTTTACTAAATTTAAGAATAATTTTCGTCAAACAAAGTAAATTTTTACTAAATTTAGAATCAAGTAAATATTTACTTAAATTGAGGACAAAATTGCTAATTTAAATTTTTTTACTTAAACTGACAAAAAATTTACTCGATACAAGGAAAAAAATGTAACTTAAAATAAGTTAAATTTAACTAAAAATAATTCAAACAAATTATTTTGATTCAGAGTATACAAAAAATATTTCTGAAAAGTTTCATTAAACCTCTGCCATACAGAGTTGAGCTATTACTACATGATGGCTGCGAAGGCGCCTTCGCAGTGGTGGTTTAGAATAATAGTTGAAGAATTTAAGAAATTAGTCTCTGCAAACGAACCAGAATTACTTCTTAGAATGATATTCATTTTCTAAATAATTTCAAGAGATTTTTATAAGTTCATTAATACTTAACTTAAACACATTGACTTACTAAAAAAAAACATTTTGAGTTAAAATTTCTTAAATGGAATTTTTTTCACATAAAAAATTTCTTAATATTTTTCTAACTTAAAGCCTTGGAATTTTTATTCTACATAACTATAAATTTACTCAATTGTGAGAATTTTTTATTATATTCAATGAAATGTGTTTAATTAAATTTACTACCCTATTTCTAGTAAATGAACTATTTGCTATGACTTTGGAATAAGGAAACTTTGCTCATATTTAGTTAATTTTCCTACTTTTAAGGAAATGTTTACTAAACAGGAGTACAATTTTTCTACCAAACTGGAGTAATGCAGCTTTTGTTTGGCTATATTAAAAATAAGTATGGAAAGGCTAAAGTCGGGCTGGGCCGACTTTCTTGTATTCCAAGGAATACAATTCAATTCAGTAAAAAAGTGAAAACGGGAAAAAAATTTTGTATATTTCCTAATCACAGGCTAATATGACCTGGTAGAATTTGTCAAATCGAGAATAATATTTGTATCGGGGCTACAGCCAAACATGGAATGAAGTGACTAACTTTCACAATAAGTTCTTCTAGTTGAAGTATAACGTGTTATGATCAATTTTAAGAAATTCTCTAAAAATACGAAATTTGTATGGGAGCTATATGTAAATCTGAACCGATTTCGCCATGGGTGTTTCTAGTTTAAATATAAGATGATATGCAAAATTTGAAGAAGATCTGTTAAAATATGTGGTTTCTAGAGCAGAAAAAGTCAAATCGGGAGCGAAATTTGTATGGCAGCTATTTAAAATCTGAACCGATCTGACCTATCTTCACAACAGGTGTTCCTAGTTTAAATATAAGATGTTTTGCCAATTTTGAAGAAAATCTGTTGTAATATGTGGTATCTAGAGTGAAAAGAGTCAAATCGGGAGTGAAATTCGTATGGGGGCTATATCTAAATCTGAAACGATTTTCTTCAAATTAAATAGCGTTCGTCCTCGTCCCGAAAAAAACGTATAAAAATCAAAAAATAGCAAATTGACAGCCTCATTGGAATGCAATCCATGGTGGAGGGTATATAATATTCGGCCTGGCTGAAGCCTTTTTAACTTGTTTTTAATTAGTTCTGTAACTTTTGGACGAAACAAGATATCTTCTCAAAATTACACATGTTTGGAGCAGAGTTGTTTCTGAATTGATTTGGATATGAGGTCACCAACTTTGGTCATATTGGCCATATCAAATGCATGCAAAGATATTTCTCAAAACACACATTTCCCCAATATATATATATATATATATATTTATATGAGTGTGTTATTTTTCTAAGTACGATTAAAAATAATATCTCCTGACTTGTAATGCCTCAGATGGTGCAATTTTCTTTAAACATTTCGTCTTTATAAATGCTATCGACTGAAAATAGCCCCTAGAGCATGCTCATCTCTCTGCAGACCACAGCTCAGGTTATATTTACTGCACTGCGTGATTTCCATTTCATCATAATGTTTATAAAAATGATTTCCTTCTCTTAGCTAGACATATAAATAGGGCAAACGAAAGTATTTAAAGGCTGCAACAGCCCATCGCATGACAAGTGTCCGGTAGAGACTTGATCTGTAAAGATAGCCAGCCAGCCAGCCAGCGAGTGGTTATTATATTTTCTGCTTCATTAAAAAACTCACAGAATGGGTAAGTTCTCGGATTCCGCCTCAAGTTGATATTTTACACTGAATACCTTGCCTTGTTCCAGCCGATATTTGGGTCCCCTGCTCTGCCCATGCTCCTTTGCCGCCGTACACCATTAATGGCGGTCATGACTCTGACGGTTCACCCATATACGTGGGTCGTGCTGAACACGAGGGTGAACTTTTAGCTGCGAAAGTCATACCCAGCAAGTCATGTGCCTACGTGGCCTGGGGAGGCCAAGAACATGCCAAATATCAATACGAGGTGCTCACCGGTCCCGGTTATGGTTGGGTGCCGCATGCACATGGCGGTATACCACAAAGCGCCGTTACCACCGGCTACAGCAGCGAGGGCGAACCCATGTACATTGGCCGAGGTCATCATAACGGCAGTTTGACTGTGGGCAAAGTCCATTCCTCCCATGGATGTTTGTATATAGCCTATGGTGGCCAAGAAGTCCGTCTCACAAATTATGAGGTATTGATACGTCAAATCGATACCTGGCTACCAACTGGACTGGCCTATCCGCCACCGAATGCTGTGGTCGCTGGCCATGACAGTGATGGCGCCGTCATTTATATGGCCCGTGCCATGCACAATGGCGTGATGTTGCCATGTAAATTTGTACCAGACAGACAAGAAGCCTATGTCGGCAGTCAGGGTGCGGAAATTCAAAAGCCCAACGTCGAAGTGTTGGTGGGTAACAACTATGCATGGGTGCAGCCGCCTCATCCAAATGTAGTATGTACGGGCCGGTCACACAACGGAGAACCTCTGTATGTGGGCCGTGCTCATCACAATGGTAGCCTGACTCCGGGTCTGGTGGCACCCTCGAATGGTGCTGTCCTTATACCCTATGGCGGAAGGGAAGTGTTTGTTGGTCAATACGAGGTATTGGCCAGAATGGTCTGATGAAGTTGCTTCCCGTTTCACTGGTGATAATTAATCAAAGTCATATTTATATATAGAATGTACGCAATTAATTTTAAACTAATTGTAATTGTCATTGATTAATTATTGTCATTTTATTGAAACAATTGTTGTCTTTAGCAAAAATAAATATTCTCATTACAACATTAAGCCTGATAGAATTGGGTTGAGGCTACAAATTTTTACCCCTAAAGAACGCAAATTTTACATCGGAAGTTTTTCAAAATATGCAGATTATATTATATTTCAACTAAGAATACAAAGTCAAAAATATGTGTCCATACTTTGGAATAACCCAAATGAGGCCTCCATTCATCTCTAGAAACTACGTCTTACATCGGATCATGAAATCATGAAAACACGAAAATTACATAAAAAATCGTGGATACTTTCTTGAATTTCGGACAAAGATTATGAAAAATACAAACAAACTAAACGAATTGTGCCAATTTCAAGATTGTGTAATGCTAATTTCGCTAATGGACACCAAATTGTTCGGAAAATTTTCATTTTTATTAACCGATACCACTTCTTGACATTCGACTAGAGCTATATCTTATGAACTTTTAATTGTGTACTGCAATAAAAGTTTGGAAATTTAATAACAAAATCGTTTAGTAATTTTAAAAAAGTGTAGATAAGAATCACTATGATATCATAATGCAATCTTAAATATTCTTAATAAAAGCAAATAATTTGCTTGATGCTTGTAGAGCGCTAAGGTGTAACATTTGCGATTGGACATTTTTATGGAGCTGTATCTAAATCTGAACCGATGTGTCCTATTTTCATCACAGTTGCATCAACGACGGTTTCTGTTACTTCCAATGTTTTGGGAGTTTGCAATTATAACACAAATCCATTTCGACAAACGAAGAACACTGTTTGATATACATAAACTTATTTCTCTTTGTTCATTTACCGCAAACAAACTATTTTTTCCCACAAAAGAAGAATTTCAAATGGCGAGATTTGAATTACAAATGACGAGTTTTGAATTACAAATGACGAGTTTTGAATTTCAAATGATGAGTTTTGAATTTCAAATGGAATGTTTGAATTGCAAATGGTGTCTTTCGAATTATATACGTATAAATATTTTGAGTAAACATCCTGTTACTCATGTCCTATATAAATTAAAAATCCCAAAACTCTTTAGACATCCTATTTAAACCCATACTTTGTCAAAAAGCATATCCAATTTTCTGAATTTATCATAGAAAAAATGAGGGAATGAAGGGTTTATCGCCGAGTAATTTGACCGTTTTTTGTGTAATATTTCTTCAAAATATATATCGAGGGCTTATATTCAAAAGTGGCCATTTTCTCAAAAATGAGTTTTTGATGCCAAGTTTTTTGTATGTCATCTGTCATATAAATTTGGAAAATAATTTTATTCCTAAAGCCATTTTTCCAAATGTTTCTGATCCACTCACACTATAGTTTGTGACTGCATAAGTGGCTATGAACATAAAAATAATAGAAATAAAATAGTTCAACAATGCAGCTGCATAAAACCGAAGGTTATAATTCGCTACAACGATTTTGTTTAAAACATTTTTCTAGACTTAGAACATATCGTGCTATCAAATTCCATCATTTCGCGTTAATAGCATTTTGATTCCCCAGTTATGAAGCTAAAATAATAAAAATGGTGGCTGTAAAATAAATTGTGAAAAGTATATTTAGAAAAACCGGCGTAACTTTTTATTATATTGAGAATACCAAAATAATTCTATGGCATGTGATTGCTGACTTCATGGGGATTTGTGCATGAAAAGTTTCATAATTATGAATGAAGAAAGTTAAAATATAAGGAATTGCATTGGCGAATTTTGGATTTTTCACCAATTGCAGCGATATTCGCGACTGGCTACATATATGTTACAAGCGACCAATCTGACGGATGAAGCAGGAATCTTTAAATTCGCTGTGTATACCACAGAAAATGTGTTTTCTTTACAACATTGCCAAGATTTCATGAAAAAAGTTATAGTGTTTACAATAAATCTTATTCTTATTTCAAAATTCATAGTGCTCAATTTTAAACGTGCAAACGTGGCTATGAACCATGAAACCGCGAATAATAGGAAATTTCGAAATTAATCGTAGCAATTAGTAATCATTTTTAGATTAAACTGTAGGAGAACGAATAATAATTTCTCTTCAAATTAAGGAGAAAATCAGTTTTTACGCTCTCCTGAAAAGTTTTGTTTTTGTTCATAGCCACTTATGAATATAAGCCCTCGATATGTATGTATGTAATTTCAAGCAACTATTTAAAAAAGTTCTACACTTAGGGAACGAGTCTGTTAATAAACGCAGCGATTGTCTACTTCCTATCAGCAGACACTTTTCTGCTATTACAGTTGTTTTTCATTTTCAGCAAAATTTTACTAAGATTTAGTAAAAAAATTACTTAATTTTCGACAAATTTTGCTTAAATTACTTGGTTTTAGGAAAAATTTATATTTATTAAAAATGTACTTGGTTTCCTAAATTTTAGTTGATTTTAACTCATTATAGGGTTAACTTTTTTATGAGTGTAGATGAAAACCCCCCCAGGGGAAAATCCTGCGCACGGGCCTGCCGCTGTAAAATCTGAATTTGTCATCGGATCTTGGTTAAATTTTTCAGATCATATTATATTTACCATATGGGTCAATGTTTCCAAATACAACTGTCCCACCAATTTTCAATATTATCGTTTTAAATCCTTCATATTACATCGGATCTGGATTAAATTTCATGGATTATTTCACATAGAAACACTTACTGATGAAGTGGACCATGTATCCCGATTTTAGACGTATTTTCTACATCACGTTACATTTCAGTTAGAAACACTTACAGCAAAGGTGGAGCATTACGCAAAGAAATTGCCACCGCTCGTTATAAGTTTCTGATTTGTTTACATAACACTTCAGATTCAACTTATTACAGCCAACCAATTTTTCCGTATTCCTTAATTTTGACTAAAGATGCATTTATAGTATACTGTATAACTTATCGCCCCCCAACCACCTGGGTTTAGTAATCTAAACCAGGTTAGTGAATGGTAATCGAGGACAAGAATCGATTCTCGATTCCCGATCAACTATTTTTGAATCCGATTCTTAGAATCGAAGAATCGGAGCTGAGAATCGATTCTTAATCGGAATCGGTAGAAATGTTTTACCATAAAACTCGAGAGTTATAAATTTTAACTAACTAGTATAGAAAATGCCCACAATAACAAAGTTAGGGTACTTAAGAACGATATACACACTGTCCAAATGTTTTGATAGCCTCTCCCTACAAGCGAGAGTGGACTTTAAATTTGCATAAAAATATCTCCAATCCATGGTGGAGAGTATATAAGAATCGCCATGGCCGAACTTTACGCCTTTTTAATTGTTTTACACTAAGGTGCTCTTCCTTAATCGACTATTCTGAATAATCTGCAATATGCATAGTTTTTGGAAAACGCTTTTCTTATAGATTTTTTCCGATCTATTGAATGATACCATCGCAAAAGTATATAATTTAATGTTCACCTTTACTTTTAGGAATGAAAAATACATTTAACATTTCGAAATCTGCGGACACTTTTACTTTTTTTAATATTTTTAGAAGAATAAGTTTATCAAATTTCAAACTATTGCTTTTCTTCGTTTTTGGGATATTGCATTTTAAAGTTAGTTTCTCATTTTTTCTCCTAGACTATGTTTTAACATTTGTCATTTATTTTGAGGTCTTTTAAGTACTGATGAATTCGATCAAGTTTTGTGTAATATTTCATCAAAACTAACACTTTCTAATTAACACTAACATGAAAAGAACTATAAAAAGTTGTTCTAATGATAGTTTCATTAGTCAAATGCGATTTTAGCGACGACTGATGTGGTATGAATATATCAGATTTTCTCGAAGATCTTGATATTTAAATGTAAATGATATCCAAAAGTTCAAGAAATTGTATTGTTTGTAGTGAGCAATGATAAAGAAAAAACCGACTGAACTAATTCACCGTATTTTCAGTATATGTTAGATTTTCTATTGGTGTTACTAACAATTCGTGTTTATCTAACATATAATACTTTATTTCACGAAATATAAATAATATTATAATAGAAAACTACCTTGGTTTACGTGGCCGATCTCAGCATTTTGAATAAAACTTTCTACATAGATCAATTCTGTATAAATAATATTTCCATAAGCACTTAAAAATACTTTTCCATTGGCAGTTTTATTTATGCATATTTTGTATAATATGTTAAATCATTATCGTCTACTACTTTATCCGATATTTCCATTACAAGCGATCTATCTAGCATTGGGAAGTATTTTTACGCAAAAATTAAATTTTTCCAAATGCTTGGACTGTTTGGAGATACGAAAACCCCAGTGTTTGGTACATATTAAGCTCCTAACGTTTATACCACTGTCAATTTTTTATATCAATTCCACACTTAGTATCATTTCCTTTTGTTTAATTAATAAAATTGCAGCTTTTAAATTGCGCAACTTGTTACCATCAAAAGTACGTACAAAGTTAGTACATACTTTTTGAGTGTTTTTCATTAAATAAAATTTCCATTCCCAAGCATCGATAATCGATTCCAGTATAAAGTTGGACACACGTAATCGATTCCAAAAGAATCGTTTCTGAGCCCTCAGAATCGATGCTCGATTAGAATCGGAATCGATTTACCATTCACTAAACCAGGTATATGCGCAGGGAGTGGTGTAGGGTATAGTCGCCCCCGCCCGACTTTAGCCTTTCCTTACTTGTTTAATCTGTAGAACAATATATTTGTTGTTGCTGGGGAGCCATTCATTACTTTTTATACCCTCCAGGATGGTGGTATATTCACTTTGTCATTCCGTTTGTAACACCTTGAAATATTCATCGGAGACCCCATAAAGTATATATATTCTGGGTCGTGGTAAAATTCTAAGACGATATAGCCATGTCAGTCTGTCTGTCTGTTGAAAGCACGATAGCGGCCGAACGAAATGAGCTAGGAGGTTCAAATTTTTCCTAAATGTGTCTTATGGTTGTAGATCGGTTGGGATTGAAAGTGGACGAAATCGGCACAGAAGGAAAATTTTTTCCCTCACAAGGACTGAAAATACCCCTAATATTTAGAGTATTTCAGCATGTTTTTTGAACATATTATCTTGTATTTAGTTGATATTTGCAATACGCATTCCCTCTATAGCATAAAAGGGCACCATAGAGTGATTTTTATTTGTAGGGGGCGAAATGGGACAAAAAGGGATAAAAATTGTACCTATCAAACGATAACAGATAGAAACACGAAATTTGGCGTGTACATTCCTCTAATAGAGTAGATACATGATGTAAAAGTATATTTTCTAAATTCGTACTTTTAAGGGGTTAAATGGGGATAGAGGGATAAAAATAGTACCAACCTAACGGCTGCACCTAGAATAATGAAATTCGATATATACATTCCTCTGATTGCGTAGACACGTAAAATAAAAGAACTTTCCAAAATTCGTACTTTTTGGGGTTCAAATGGAAAAAGGGGATAAAAATAGTACCTACCAAATGACAGCAGCTAGAATCATGAAATTCTGACTGCGAAGACACGAAAAATAAAACGTTTTTTTCCAAAATTCGTACTTTCAAGGGATACAATGGCTACAGGGGATAAAAATAGTACCAACTAAACGAATACAGCTAGAATGATGAAATTCAGTGAGTACGTCCCTCTAATTGTGTAGATACGTAAAATAAAGAGATTTTAGATAGTCGTCCTCTTGAGGGGGCAAAATTGGAAAAAGGGGATAAAAATGGTACCAACGAAATGGCCACTGATAGAATCATGGAATTCGGTGTATACATTCCTCTGACTGCATAGCCACGTAAAATATTTTTTTCCAAATTCGTACTTTATTTTGTTGCTTTTACGACAAAAAATGGTAGAATCATAAAGTTGTCTTATACTGCGTACGTGAGAGATAAGGTATTTTCAAAATTTATACTTTTGAAATTAAAATAGGATGGAAATACAACCAACCAAATGACTGTAGCTGAAAATACACTCTCCATCCCCCAATATTTAGGGTATTTATGATTGCTCCCTTATATTTACTTTATGAATTGAAGTATTATATCCATTATATATATAGTATACAAATATTGGCTTATTAATTAAATTCTTATTTTCATACAGTTAAAATTTGTTGCGTACATTACTCTTGTAGCTTGGAAGCACCACAAAGAAAATAAACGTTTTAGCGGGCGAAATGGTACAAAAAGGGATAAAATATGGTACCAATGATACGACAACAGCTATAATCATGAAATTCGGTGTACATCCCTCTAATTGCATAGACACGTAAAATAGAGGGATTTTTCGAAATTCATACTTTTAAGGGATATAATTAAAAAGATGGATAAAAATGGGACCTACCAAAACGCTGTAGTTGAAATCATGAAATTCGGTGTATACATTCTGACTATGAAGGGAAAAAGGTTTTTTTCGAAATTTGAACATTTGGGCGGCGAATGAGGATATCTTTAAAATTTATACTTTTCTTATCACTTTGTCTGTATCTGAAAATGCTTCTTTCTAATGGCGACTGACAATCGCCTAATATTTAGGAATGTTCACTTTCACAATTTCAGCATTTTATTTATATATAGTAGTCGATTATAAACAGTGCGAATATACATTATAGTTTGAAATAGTAAACAAATATAGTAATGTTCATAAACATATCACAAATTTCGTAATATGGTTCTGTACTTCTATGTCGACATCCTTTAATTTGCTGGTAATACTGTGGAATGCACTCCGTGGTGGAGGGTATATAAGATTCGGCCCGGCCGAACTTAATGCCTTCTTACTCGTTTCTATATATATTTGTTTACTTTCTAAGTTTTTTTTTGTACTTTTATACTATTAGTTTCAAAATAGTTTTAATTTTTCTTATTTATTTTTGTATTTATACACTCCACGAGAGTATTATGTCTTTGTGCATTTATTTGTAACACCCAAAAGAAAACGAGTTAGAACCATCGTTTAGTATACAGATCGGCTTAGAATTAATTTCTGAGTCGAATTGGCACAAGTAAGTTTTCTGGACCAAGGACGAACGATATTTAATTTGAGGCAAATCGGTTCAGATTTAGATATAGCCCCCATGCAAATGTCGCTTCCGATTTGACTTTTCCCCTCTATAAAGCACTCCTTATAATCTAACTAGAAACACATGTGGCGAAAGCCGGTTAGATCCGTTCAGATTTAGATACAGCCCCCAATTTGACATACAAATGTCGCCACCAATTTGACTTTTTTCGCTCTAGAAACCACATATTGTACCCGATTTTCTTTAAAATTGCTTGGCACAACATTTTATAATCGAAGTAGAAACACCTATGCAGAAAGTTGGTAAGATCGCTCCCTGATTGACTTTTTCCGCCCCAGAAACCACGTATCTTCACCGAATTTCTTCAAATGAGCATAATACGTTTACTTGAACTGAAAGAACTTATTATGGAAGTTAGTCAATGCATTCCATGTTTGGATATAGCCCCGATTCAAATATTCTTCTCGATTTGACAAATTGGACCAGGTCATATTAGCCTATGATTAGGAAACATACAAAAATCCCGTTTTCAGTTTTTTACCGAATTGAATTGTATTCCGATGGAAATTGGAGTGTATCATATAGTCGGCCCGCCCGACTTTAGCCTTTCCTTACTTGTTTTGAACTGTTGTATTTAGTGCTCAATACAAACACTAAATGAAAATGATATACTTTCATATCATCAAAAGTACGAATTTGAAAAAATCTATGCAGTCAGACGAATGTATACACCGAATTCCATGATTCTACCTGCGACCATTTGGTTGGTACTATTTTTATCCCGTTTTTTCCTATTTTACCCCCTAAGAGTACGACTATTTATTTTACGTGTCTACGCAATTAGAGGGATGTAAACACAGCATTTCATCATACAGGCTGTAGTCGTTTAGTTGGTACCATTTTTATCAGTCTGTTTCCATTGTATCCGTTAAGAGTACGAATTTGGAAAAACCTTTTTATTTTTCGAGTCTACGCAGTCAATTTTTGTTATAGGGGGAATGCGCATACCCAATATCATGAAAGGACAAGTAGACATATTGAAAAAATATGCCAAGATACTCTAAAATATTATGAGTTATTATGGATATTTTCAGTCCTTGTTAGGGAATTTTTTCCCCTTTAGGCCGAATTCGCCCAGTTGCAATCCCAACCGATCTACGATTATAAGACGCATTTATGGCAAATTTGAACCTTTGCCCAGTTGCAATCCCACCCGATCTACGATTATAAGACGCATTTATGGCAAATTTGGACCTCCTAGCACATTTTGTTTAGATTCTAGCGTGCTTTCAACAGACGGACGGACCGACACACTTGGCTAGATCGTCTTAGAATTTTATGACGATCATATACTTTAAAGGGTCTCAGGTCGGTATTTTAAGGTGTTATAAACGGAATTACAAAGCGAATATACCCCATCCTTATGTGGAGGGTATAAAAATAAATATAAACATTATTCTACAAAAAATGCACATACGTTAATTCAATTAATTAAATTGTTTTTGTATTTTAAAACCCCCGGTTAAATGGCCCGAAAACAAACGAAATATAAATTCAGTGCTTGAGCGTTTGATTTCAGCAATCCAAAGTGGGAAGACAGTATCAAAGAAGAGAACGCAAAAACGTTTTTGCTTACTCTCTCTCTCTGTAGATAGATACCCAACACACCATTTGCCAGTCAATCATACTACAAAGAGCTGTGGTAAAAATGAGTCAGATTTATATCTATCCCCCATAAAAATGTTGCTACCGGTTTGACTTGTTGCGCTCTAGAAACCATATAAGTTAACCGTTTTCGTTCAAAGTTCATATCATATTTCAACTAAAATCATCTGTGGTAAATAAGTGTTTAATCGGTTCGGATTTAATTATAGCCCCATACAAATTTCGCGCCCGATTTGACGCTCTAGAAACCATATATTGTATTAGATTGTCTTCATATTTAGCAAAAAATATTATATTTAAACTAGGGAGACCTATGGTGAATATAGGTCAAATCGGTTCATTTTTATATACAGCTCCCACTAAAATTTCGCACCCGATTTGACTTTTTCTGCTCTAGAATCGACATATTTTAACAGATACTCTTCAAATTAGACGAAATATCTTATAATTGTTCTACAAACAGCCATGGTGCAAATGGATCAGATCGGCTCAGATTTATATATAGCTCCCATACAAATTTCACTCCCGATTTCAGTTTTTTCACTCTATAAAGCACATATTTTAACAGATCTTCTTCAAATCTTTCAAAATATCTTATATTTCAACTAGGAACACCCATTGAGAAAATTGGTCAGATCGGTTCAGATTTACATATAGCTCCCATACAAATTTCGCTCCCGGATAGATTTTTTCCTCCCCAAAAAACCACGAATTTTCACTGACACTGAATTTCATCAAAGTGAGCATAACACGTTATATTTGAATTGGAAGAACTTATTGTGAAAGTTAGTCACTTTATTCCATGTTTGGATATAACCCCGATACAAATTTTCTTTTCGATTTGACAAATTGGACAAGCTCATATTAACCTATGATTATGAAACATACAAAAATTACTCCTCTTTTTCACTTTTTTGCCGAAATGAATTGTATTCGGATAGAAAGTGGAGTGTATCATATAGTCGGCCACGCCCGACTTTAGCCTTTCCTTTCTTGCTGTAATATTATATTTATTTCTATCCGTCCGTCCGTCTGTCTGTCCTTCTAATCAAAGTTCAGGTCGCAATTGTAGCCCGAACCCAATGAAACTTTGCACAACGAAGTTTTTCAGGTTAATGACGAACGCTATTTAATGTGAAGTAAATCGGATCTGATTTAGATATAGCCCCAAACGAATTTAACCCACGATTTGAATCTTTTCACTATAGGTACCACATATTTTAACAGATTTTCTTCAAAATTGGTGAAATATCTTATATTTCAACTAGAAACACCTGTGGTGAAAACGTGATAGATAGGTTCAGATTTATATATAGCTCCCATGCAAATTTCGCCCCCAGTTTGACTTTTTCCACTCTAGAAACCACAGATTTTACCAGATTGTCTGTAAATTTAGCAAAACATCTCATATTTAAGCTATGAACACATATTGTGCAAATAGGTCAGATCGGTTCAGATGTAGATATAGCCGCCTTACGAATTTCACTCCGATGTGACTTTTTTCGCTCACTTTATTCCACGTTTGTATATAGCCCCAATGCAAATATTCTTATCGATTTGACAAATCGCACCAGGTCATATTAGCATATGATTAGGAAACATACAAAAATCTTTCCCGTTTTCACTTTTTTACCGAATTGAATTGTATTCGGATAGAAAGTGGAGTGTATCATATAGTCGGCCTCGCCCGACTTTAGCCTTTTCTTACTTGTTTTGGTTTGATTATATGAAAAAATTACATTTTCCCGTAATGTTACTGCACTTCTACGACAGCCTATGTGGAATGCAATCCATGTTGGAGGGTATCCAAAGTTCAGCCGGCCGAACGTAATGCCGTGTTTTTACATATTCGGATGCTCCCTTTTTGCTGGACATATCTGTAACTTCTGATGATCCTTCATGGCGGGAAACCAATTGAACCGAATGACATTCACATCAATGGCTCCGAATTGTTTGCTGGGTATACACATGATACCTAATGATGTCACTGTAGGAGAGGCTTGATTCTGGCTCAAAACCAGTCTCACTTTGCGAGCACGAGTCAGTCGCGGAGCCAACGTTATGAATGGAGGAATGCTAGCGAACAATCTGCGTCGCCATCACATCAACAACATTGTAGTATCAAATGCATTGAAATTCAACAACCACACAAGGTGAGCAAAACAATAAAAAGTCATGGAATGTAAATAAAATTAGAAAAGTAAAAATAAAATAATTAAAACTCTCCAAAAATGTATAGACCTAGACAAACAGTGAAATAAATAAATGCGTTATTATTATAACGTTTTGAAATTTAAATAAATTCGTTTGATTCCAAGATTCCAAAATTTTAATAACTCTAACCCATCAGAGCAGATTCTGAGAACAATACTCCAAAGCCACAATGTACTTAGTATATGCCATTATCAACGTATAAAAAGACTTCAGCAAAAAAAAAAAAACGCAAATAAATTTCGAAAACAAACTGGAATTCCTTTACAGTGATTTCACAATATTGTCCAGTGGTTATTCGAACACTTCAGAGCGCTGAATTTATAAGATTTTTATTTGCGAACAAAGCCAGCCAACAGCAAACACGAAACTATGGGTAAATGTTGGAATTTATATGAAATAACTTTTTTTAAAGATCTTCCTCTTTCACAGTAGACACCTGGATTGCGGCTTTCTCTCTCGAGGAGCCATTGCTTAGGTTCGCCATTAAAGGAGGCGATAATAGTGATGGCACTCCCCATTATGTGGGGCGTTGTGAGCACGAAGGCCATATGTTGCCTGCCAGGGTTATACCAGCAAATAAATGTGCCTATGTCAGCTGGAATGGCCAGGACTGTGTGAAGCAGAACTATGAGCTCCTCATTGGACCTGGTTATGATTGGGTGGCAGCTCAGAGTGGCAACATTCCTCTCGATGCAGTTATTAGTGGCGAAACCAAGGACGACGGCGAGTCCTTGTACTTTGGCAGAGCCGTACACAGTGGACAATTGCTAATGGGTGCAATTAAAGTCGGCCAACAATGCTTTATCCTACATCTCGATGGCCAAGAAATTAACATCAGCTCTTGCGAAGTCTTGACTAGGCAACCCACTGATACCTGGATCCCAATATCCGAATATCAAAGCGGTGCTGTCATTGTCGGGCCAGACTTTGATGGCAGCACTATTTATGTGGCCCGTGCTCGGCACAATGACATTATGTTACCGGCCAAATATCTACCCGACAAACGAGTGGCATTTGTTGCCGGTGAGGGCATAGAAAATCTCAAAACGGATGTGGAATTGTTGGTGGGATCAAACTACACTTGGCTGCAACCGCTAACCAATGAAGTTCCTCCGAATATCGTAATTACGGGTCGCCTCCGCAACGGAGCGCCTCTATGTGTGGGCCGTGTTCGTCTTCGTGGTTGTTTGATCCCGGGACTCATGTCTTTCGAGAGGAGATGCGTGATTGTTCCCTACCGCGGAAGGGAGCTTGGTATCATTAATTATGATTTATTGCTCAGACAGTGAAAGGAAATCTTAAACAAAACATTATTAACTTCATTTTAAATGAAAACAAATTTGAGTTTTTAATAAAAATAAAAATACGTATATATAAAAAAACAAAAAACATAAAAATTGATTTTATGGAACAGTAGCCCACCATGGACATTAAAATTAATTTTGTAAGACAACTTAATTATTTTTATACCCTACACCACTTCGTGGACTAGGGTATTATAAGTTAGTTTCGCACCAAATGTTTGTAACACCAAGAAATAATCGAGCTAGACCCACCTTTAAGTATACGAATCGGCTTAGAATCACCAGCTGAATCGATTTAACGATGTCTGTCTGTCCGTCCGTCTGCTGTCCATCTAAGCTTGTTCGCACTCTACAGGTCGCAATTGGTCCAATTATCATGAAATTTGGCAGAAGCTACTTTTTTTGCCCAAGGACTTGGGCAAAATTGATATTGAATTTGGAGGAAATCGGTTCAGATTTAGATATAACCCCCATACAAATGTCGCTCCCGATTTGACTTTTTCCGCTCTAGAAACCACATATTGTACCTGATTTTCTTTAAAATTGGCACAACGTTTTATAATCGAACTAGAAAAACCTATGGTGAAAGTGGGTAAGATCGGTTCAGATTTATATATAGCCCCCATACAAATGTTGATCCCGATTTGACTTTTTCCGCTCTAGAAACCATATATTGAGACCGATATTCTTTAAATTTGGAAAAACATCCTATAATCCAACTATAATCACCTATGCAGAAAGTGGGTAAGATCGGTTCAGATTTAGATATAGTCCCCATACAAATGTCTCTTCCGATTTGACTTTTTCCGCTCTACAAACCACATAAGATTTTCACCATCCGATTTTCTTTAAAATTGGCACAACATTTTTTAATCGAACTAGAAACACCTATGGTGAAAGTGGGTAAGATCGGTTCAGATTAAGATATAGCCCCAATACAAATGTTGCTCCCGAATGTTTAACCGATTTTGGCCAAACTTTACATATTACATTTCACCAATTAACATACATGGTGAAAGGGGGTCACATCATTACATGTTTCAATATACCCCCATACAAATGTCTTTCCCGATTTAATATTTTTTGTCAAACACATACATTTACATAATTCAAAAATCCTTCCCGATTTCACTTTTTTATCGAATTGAGTTGTAATGAGATAAAAAGTGGGGTGTATCATATAGTCGGCTCCGTCCGACTTTAGGCTTTCCTTACTTGTTTGGGAGATGCTCATATGTCCATTCCTTGGTATAACCCAAATGGGCACCATTCATCTCTATTACAGCTCTAGAAACTACATCTTACATCGGATCTTCATCAAATTTTGCACATTATTCTATGTTTCAACTAGGAATACCTACCGTGAATGAGAAATATATAGGCGCATGTTTTGGCACAGGCCTTCAAATGTCCTTCCGATTTATCCCATTACCGCTGTATAATTTGTATTTGTCTTTGAATCTTAATCAATTTTTCCTGTTATATTTACTTTATTCGGAATATATGCTGGAAAATTGGATCAATTACTTTATTATTTACCATATTCATTAAATTTGACTATAGATGAATTTATAGTAACTGTATAATTTATATGAACTGCATAAAATTGCTCCCATGAAATACCACGGTTTAGTAATCAAAGCGAGGTATATACGCAGGGAGTGGTGTAGGGTATTATATAGTCAGCCCGCCCGACTTTAGCCTTTCCTTACTTATTTTTTCAATATTATTGTTTTTTTTGGTTTGGCTATATTAAAAAAATAACATTTTCCTGTAATAGTTTTTTCGTGTGTTTTATTTTGGTCTGCAATCAGTATTTCATTTGAACTGGGATAGTCTCCTGACTCAAGACCATTTAGCTTGGTGCGATTTTTTAAACGGATATTCGGTAAGTGAGTTGTGCTTCTCATTCATTTGTGAGAATCATTTACTTAAGAGACTGGGTATGTTGTTGAATAGTCCTTATGTGTTTCAAATGTGGCGAGGTCCTATAAATTATATATTTAAAAATATACTAAAAAGACATTGTTTAATTTGTCTTGGGTAGCTTTGCCTATATGTGTGAATCTATAGCTTACATTTCAGAACAACGTTGAAATTGAACCAGCCAGTTCTTTTAAGGGTATTGAAAAAGTTCATCTTGGTGAGGGGTGGGGGGGTTTAGATGTTCGAATGATTCACTAATCAGTTTGATCCGTTTGCAATTGTGGTCAGAAAAAAGGTCTGTCAGTGAACGCGAATCAGTTACTAACAACATGAGAATGTTTAACAGGCCACAAAAGCAGATATATTTACAACTCTGAG
This sequence comes from Polietes domitor, assembly GCA_947397865.1. Classification (NCBI taxonomy): domain Eukaryota; kingdom Metazoa; phylum Arthropoda; class Insecta; order Diptera; family Muscidae; genus Polietes; species Polietes domitor. Next base: position 111,394,028 of record OX377622.1, read on the forward strand.
CGGTTTTCACTGTAATTTTAAATCGTATCTGAATTACATCAAGTGAGGCAAGTACCTTGACCAAAGAGTAATATTGAGTGAGAAAAAAAGGAAAACTATTTAAAGGGAATACAAACCATCGACATGATTAGTCGTTGTTGATCGCTACAACAATCAATTGTAATCAATCGCGTAAAGACAAATAAATATTGAATTTAAAATAATGGGTACATTTCCCACGTCCAAACAAATTATGAGCTTCGAGTCGATTTGAAAACACAACGTCTCCGAAATAAATCGTATTCAATAGCACTCGAAACTCACAATGGGTCTGTGCTTATCTCTGAAATTAATTTATTGATTTCTGTCCTTTTTTCAGCTGACACTTGGATCTCCTGTACACCCGACAGTCCTTTGCCCAGGTTTGCCATAAAGGGAGGCTATGACGCAGATACCACGCCCATTTTTGTTGGTCGTTGTGCCCACGAGGGCGATATGTTACCTGCCAAAGTCATACCCAGCAAGGGATGTGCCTACGTGGCGTGGGGCAGTGCCGAACATGCCAAATACGAATATGAACTGCTCATTGGTCCCGGCTATGGCTGGGTAAGATCTGAGGACGGCGACATACCCTTGAATGCGGTCAGCAGTGGTTCCACCAACGACGATGAAGAGTTGTTCATTGGGCGCGGCAACCATGGGGGTAGCCTCATTGTGGGCAAGGTCCAGCGTTCGCATCACTGCTTGTACATACCCTTCGGTGGTCAAGAGATAAAACTCAGCAGTTATGAAGTGTTGGTACGCAAAGAGGGCAACAAATGGCTGACAACCAGTCTGGACTGTGCTCCACCCGGTTCCGTCGTGGCTGGGGAAGATTGTGATGGCTCTGCCATTTATGTGGCCCGTGCCTTGCACAACGGTGTCTGGCTGCCGGCCAAATTTGTGCCCGAACGTGAAGAGGCATACATTGCCAGTGGGGGTTCTGAAATCAAGACGACCGAAGTGGAGGTATTGGTTGGATCCGACTACGTTTGGCGGAAACCGCTTAACAAAGACGTCCCCCCGAACGCTATTTTTACGGCTCATTCACATGATGGTACACCACTGTTTGTGGGTCGTGGTCGCCACGAGGAGAGCGTGAGTCCTGGTCTGGTATCACTGGAGGAGAATTGTTTGACTATACCATATGGAGGCCGCGAAGTACGTGTTTCCAATTTTGAGATACTGATTAAGTTATGAGCCATCGAATAGTCTACTGAAGGATTCTCTTTTTAATTTTTGTGATATATATGAGGCATAATAAATCAATAAAGTAATAATGGTTTAAAAGAGCGAACAGTTGTAAAATTTACACTAAACCGGGTCGGGAAAAAATTGCTGGTTTCCACATCAAAAATTAAAGCTTGATTTGTCTTATTAATACCAGCAAACTTTTTCGGCTATATAATTTACTTTCGCTTAGCTAGAGTTATTTTTACACAACCTCTGAAAATCATAAACGGATCCGGAAACGGTTTACTATAGACAGTGGAGTAAGTGTTTTTTACAAATCAAAATGTAACATAAATTTTGATGACTTGACATTGACCAAAGTGTTCCTTTTTCTATAACGAACTGTCCTCAGGAACTCATTTTCTATAGAAAAGTGTCCTCAGGAGCAATTTTTCTATAGAAAAGTGTCCTCAGGAGCACTTTTTCTATAGAAAAGTGTCCTCAGGAGCACTTTTTCTATAGAAAAGTGTCCTCAGGAGCACTTTTTCTATAGAAAAGTGTCCTCAGGAGCACTTTTTCTATAGAAAAGTGTCCTCAGGAGCACTTTTTCTATAGAAAAGTGTCCTCAGGAGCACTTTTTCTATAGAAAAGTGTCCTCAGGAGCACTTTTTCTATAGAAAAGTGTCCTCAGGAGCACTTTTTCTATAGAAAAGTGTCCTCGGGAGCACTTTTTCTATAGAAAAGTGTCCTCAGGAGCACTTTTTCTATAGAAAAGTGTCCTCAGGAGCACTTTTTCTATAGAAAAGTGTCCTCGGGAGCACTTTTCTATAGAAAAGTGTCCTCAGGAGCACTTTTTCTATAGAAAAGTGTCCTCAGGAGCACTTTTTCTTTAGAAAAGTGTCCTCAGGAGCACTTTTTCTTTAGAAAAGTGTCCTCAGGAGCACTTTTTCTTTAGAAAAGTGTCCTCAGGAGCACTTTTTCTTTAGAAAAGTGTCCTCAGGAGCACTTTTTCTTTAGAAAAGTGTCCTCAGGAGCACTTTTTCTTTAGAAAAGTGTCCTCAGGAGCACTTTTTCTTTAGGAAAGTGTCCTCAGGAGCACTTTTTCTTTAGGAAAGTGTCCTCAGGAGCACTTTTTCTTTAGGAAAGTGTCCTCAGGAGCACTTTTTCTTTAGAAAAGTGTCCTCAGGAGCACTTTTTCTATAGAAAAGTTTCCTCAGGAATACTTTTTCTATAGAAAAGTGTCCTCAGGAGTACTTTTTCTATAGAAAAGTGTCCTCAGGAGTACTTTTTCTATAGAAAAGTGTCCTCAGGAGTACTTTTTCTATAGAAAAGTGTCCTCAGGAGTACTTTTTCTATAGAAAAGTGTCCTCAGGAGTACTTTTTCTATAGAAAAGTGTCCTCAGGAGCACTTTTTCTATAGAAAAGTGTCCTCAGCAGCACTTTTTCTATAGAAAAGTGTCCTCAGCAGCACTTTTTCTATAGAAAAGTGTCCTCAGCAGCACTTTTTCTATAGAAAAGTACTGCTTGTAAGGTGGCATGTGCGCTTTATTACTTGGTTCGATTTTTTAGACAGATTTTCGGCAAGTGAGTTGTGCTTCTCATTCGTTTGTGAGAATCATTTACTTCCGAATATGTTGTTGAAAAGTCGATGCGTAGCCTCTTGACGAAGGCTTGCACAGGCCGGACACCGTGATAGTGGTAGTGTGCAGCCACGTAATAAATGTCATTTGTAAATAAATGTTCATTCTATAAAATATAGATGCAAATTTACTTTCTATAATATATAATATGGTCATAAGCCAAGGCAATAACACACTTTAAATCAAATACTAAATACTTCGAATATACCCTCCACAAAAATCTCCTGTCAACATTTCAAATTTTTTCCTTTTGACCATCGTTGGTGACAAATCCCCACATCTGACAAGCTTGGTTGTTGCTGTTGTTTCTGTTGATGCTGCTATAGATGCATTTGTTGTTATTATTGATTAATTGTTTATTTGCTCTGTTTTATTTTAAGGTACGCGGCGCTGTTTTCGTTTGTTTGGTTATTTGTGATTTTGTTGTTGTGGCTATTTTCTTTTATTTAGTTGATCATGTTTTCGATGCATTTAGTTTAGAATTTTCCATTCGTTATTTTAGCATATTGTTTTGTTGTTGATTTCTTTTCAATTTCAATTTCGTTACTGTGATTGTTTCGTTTAAGTTTCGACGGACAAACATCAATGTAAGAATGTTTATCAGGGAGGTTATGAAACAGATCATATTAATACCCAGTGTAGGTACCTCCTATTTAGTGACTCATCGTATTTTTCACGTCAACTTTGCGGCCCACAAAGAAGATATATTTTTATTTAATTTTGGATCATTACAAAATTACATTTAATGAGGCAAGTACCTAGACCACAGACTTATATTGAAAGAGAAAGAGGCAAACCAATGTCATGATTAGTCCTTGTTGATCACTACAATAATCAATCGTGTCACGGAACATAAATATTGAATTAAAAATGATGAGTAAATTTCCCAAAGATGAAAAAAATTGTGAGCTACGAGTAGATTTGAATACAAACATATTTGTTGAGTATCTATTTTTAAATATTTATTTTGTTTTGACAATCGAAGGTCTTAATTTGTGCGAAAATTATTTTCGTTGTGGACTTAGTACAAGAAATAAATCTTAAATATTATCGCACTCGAAACTCACAATAGGACTTTGCTTAACTCTGAAATTTATTTATTGCTTTCTGGATATTTTTTTCAGCTGACACTTGGATCTCCTGTACCCCCGACAGTCCCTTACCCAGGTTTGCCGTAAAGGGAGGCTATGGCGTTGATACCACGCCCATTTATGTTGGCCGTTGTGCACACGAGGGCGTTATGTTACCTGCATCCGTTATACCCAGCAAAGGATGTGCCTATGTAGCGTGGGGCAATCAAATACGAATATGAACTACTCATTGGTCCCGGTTATGGATGGGAAAGATCTGAGGACGGCGATATTCCCTCGAATGCGGTTAGCTGTGGCGCCACCAAGGACGGTGAAGAATTGTTCATTGGCCGCGGTAAGATCCAGCCCTTTCATCAAAGCTTGTGTATAGCCTACGGTGGGCAAGAGATAAAGCTCAGCAGTTATGAAGTGTTGGTACGATTAGTGGGAAAGAAATGGTTGGACAGTCTAGAGGAGAATGGCGTGCGTTTACCATACTAGAGCACGCGACAATGTTTTGCTATTGCTAAATTATTAAATATATTCATGAATCGAATTATTGTTTTAAGTTATTTTATTGATTTAAGATAAACTTTATGATCATATATTCCAACATATTTTAATATATATATTTTTGGAATTGGGTAAAAACTACTAAAAATGGTACCAATCAAACTGATGAAGCCAGAAATATGAAATGCAAAATGCTTAGAAACGTAAAATGATGGCGATTTCGAAAATTGTACTTTAAAAGGGTAACTGGGAAAAGGGATAAAAATGGTACCAACAATATGGAAAAATTGCAGCCTAGAGGCGAGATAAGAAGGGACTTTGCCAAATTCACACTTTTAAGGGGTAAAAAGGGATAAAAATGGTCCCACAAACGGCTGGCTCTAGATTCTGGAAGGTTTAAATGGAATACAAATTGGCTGAAGCTAGAATCATGAAATTCTGTTTGTATATTTATCTGATCGGTTAGAAATATAAAATCATTTTTCAAAATATACGCTTAAAAAGGGTGAAGCGAGACTAAGGGGATGGAAATGGTACCTAGCGAAGTATCGAATCTGAAATCGTAAAATTCCTCTGACTATCTAGACTCGTAACAAATTTGGATTTTTCAATTTTTTTCTTTTGAGTGGGAATTAGGGCAAAATGGATAAAAATCGTACCAACCATATGATGACAGTTATAATCTTGATATTCACTATTTATATCCCTTTGACTACGTAGAAGTAAAAGAAGTAAAAGGGAATTGGGACAAATACGATGAAAATGGTACCTACCAAAGTGTCGAATATGTAATCGTGAAATTTTGTATATAAATTACTCTGACTATGTAAACTCTCGACAAATTTGGATTTTTCAAAATGTGCAACATTAAGTGGGAATTAGAGCAAAAGGGATAAAACTAGTACCAACCAAAGTGTAGCAGTTATAATCGTGAAATTTGATATTACATTTTCTCCAACTACATAGACGAGCATCCTAAATTGATGTTTCAAAAATTTTACTTTTAAAGGGGAATTGGTACAAAAGGGATAAAAATGGTACCTACCAAAGTATCGAATCTGGAATCGTGAAATTTGGTATATGCATTACTCTGATTACAGACGCACAACCAAAATGTATTTTTCAAAATTTGTCCTTTTAAGTGGGAATAAGGGCAAAAGGGATAAAAATAGTACCGACAAAAGTGTGGCAGTTGAAATCGCGAACTTCGCTTTTTTGACTACGTAGATGCGCATCGTAAATGGATTTTTCAGAAATTGTACATTTTAGGGGGAATTGGACAAAAATTGTACCAATAAAAGTGTGACAGTTAGAATCGTGACATTCGGCACGTTCCTTCGATGCGCAACATAAATAAGTTTTACGAAATTTGCACTTTGTGTAAGAGAGATACAGATTGTACTACCAAAGTGTTAGATCAGCAATCTGTGATACAAATCTTGAAATTCTGTGTGGCCACAGTGGACAGTACACATTTAATTAGTTCGATACCCTTTTATTACCCTTTTTACATTACATTTTGACCCTATAATCAAGAATTTGGTAAAATTATCATGGACATCGAATTTCATAATTGCAGCTGCATCCCTTTAAATGGTACTATTTTTATTTCTTTTCTTTTCCACTAAAATTATAAATTTCGAAATCTTTCTTTATGTTGAAGCAATACACATGGCGAAATTTATAATTCAGGCCGCAGCAATTTGATCGGTACCAATTTTATCCCTCTTACACCATATTGACCTTTTTATACCCTACACCACTACGTGGTCTAGGGTATTATAAGTTAGTTTCGCGCCAAACGTTTGTAACACCAAGAAATAATCGAGCTAGACCCACCTTTAAATATACCGATCGGCTTAGAATCACCAGCTGAGTCGATTTAACGATGTCTGTCTGTCCGTCTGTCCGTCTGTCCGTCCGTCCGTCCGTCTGCTGTCCATCTAAGCTTGTTCGCACTCTACAGGTCGCAATTGTTGTCCGATTGTCATGAAACTTGGCAGAAGTTATTTTTTCTGGCCAAGGACCATCGGTATTGAATTTGGGAAATCGGTAAGGAAAGGCTAAAGTCGGGCAGGGCGGGGCCGACTATATAATACCCTACACCACTCCCTGCGTATGTACCTCGCTTTGATTACTAAACCCATTTATTTCATGGGAGCAATTTTATGTAGTTCATACAAATTATACAGTTACTATGAATTCATCTTAATCATATTTAACGAATATGGTTAATAATATGGTAATTGATTAATTATCCGACAGACAAATACAAATTGTACAGTAGAATAGAACCGACATTTCAAAAGGGGGCCTATAACAACAAACTGGGCCTGGTTCAAAACATGGGCCTATGTATTTCTCATTCACGGTAGTTATTCCTGGTTGAAAAATATCATGATCTGCAAAATTTGATGAAGATCCGATGTAAGATGTAGTTTCTAGAGCTGTAATAGATCAGAATGGGCCCCATTTGGGTTATACCAAAGTATGGACATATGGGCATCTCCCAAACAATTCTCATTACAATTCATTTCGGTAAAAAAGTGAAATCGGGAAGGATTTTTGCATCCTGTAAATGTATGTGTTTGACAAAAAATGTTAAATCGGAAAGGACATCTGTAAGGGGTATATTGAAACATGGAACGATGTGACTAACGTGTATGTTTATAGGTGAAATATAATATGTAAAGTATAGCCAACATCGCTTAAACATTTGGGAGCAACATTTGTATGGGGCTATATCTAAATCTGAAGCGATCTTACCCACTTTCAGCATAGGTGTTTCTAGTTCGATTATAAAATGTAGTGCCAAATGTAAAGAAAATCGGGTACAAGATTTGGTTTCTAGAGCGGAAAATGTCAAATCGGCAGCGACATTTGTATGGGGCTATATCTAAATCTGAACCGATCTTACCCAATTTCTTCATAGGTGTTTCTAGTTGGATTATAAGCTGTTGTGCCAAATTAAAAGAAAATCGGGCACAAGATGTGGTTTCTACAGCGGAAAATGTCAAATCGGGAACGACATTTGTTTGGGGGCTATATCTAATTCTGAACCGATCTTACCCACTTTCAGCATAGGTGTTTCTAGTTCGATTATAAAATGTTGTGTCAATTTTAAAGAAAATCGGGTACAATATGGGGTTTCTGAAGCGGAAAAAGTGAAATCGGGAGCGACATTTGTATGGGGGCTATATCTAAATCTGAACCGATCTAACCCGCTTTCGCCACAGGTATTTCTAGTTAGATTATAAGGTGTTAAGCCAAATTTGAAGAAAATCGGGTACTATATGTATTTATAGGGCGGAAAAAGTCAAATCTGGAGAGACATTTGCATGGGGGCTATATCTAAATCTGAACCGATTTCCTCCAAATTCGATACCGATGGTCCTTGGTCAGAAAAAATAACTTCTGCCAAGTTTCATGATAATCGGACAACAATTGCGACCTGTAGAGTGCGAACAAGCTTAGATGGACAGCAGACGGACAGACGGACGGACAGACAGACATCGTTAAATCGACTCAGCTGATGCTTCTAAGCCGATCTGTATAGTTAAAGGTGGGTCTATCTCAATTATTTCTTGGTGTTACAAACATTTGGCGCGAAAATAACTTATAATACCCTAGCCCACGAAGTGGAGTAGGGTATAACAAGTATGGAAAGGCTAAAGTCGGGCGGGGCCGACTATATAATACCCTACACCACTCCCTGCGTATGTACCTCGCTTTGATTACTAAACCCAGGTATTTCATGGGAGCAATTTTATGTAGTTCATACAAATTATATAAATTATATGAATATAATTTATATGCTATAAATTCATCTTCAGTCAAATTTAACGAGTATGGTAAATAATATGGTAATTGATCCAATTGTCCGACAGACAAATACAAATTATACAGTAGTATACCAAAGTCATTTCAAAGTATGGACATATGGACATCACCCAAACAATTCTCATTGCAATTCAATTCGGTAAAAAAGTGAAATCGGGAAGGATTTTTGCATCCTGTAAATGTATGTGTTTGACAAAAAATGTTAAATCGGAAAGGACATTTGTATGGGGGTATATTGAAACCTGGAACGATGTGACCCGCTTTCACCATGTCTGTTTATTGGTGAAATATAATATGTAAAATTTGGCCAAAATCGGTTAAACATTCGGTAGCAACATTCTTCTATCTTACCCACTTTCACCATAGATGTTTCTAGTTCGATTATAAGATGTTGTGCCAATTTTAAAGAAAAACGGGTACAATATGTGGTTTCTAGAGCGGAAAAAGTGAAATCGTCAGCGACATTTGTATGGGGGCTATATCTAAATCTGAACCGATCTTACCCAATTTTTGCATACGTGTTTCTAGTTGGATTATAAGATGTTCTGCCAAATTTAAAGAAAATCGGGTACAACATGTCGTTTCTAGAGCGGAAAATGTCAAATCGGGAGCGACATTTCTATGGGGGCTATATCTAAATCTGAACCGATCTTACCCAATTTTTGCATACGTGTTTCTAGTTGCATTATAATATGTTCTGAAAAATTTAAAGAAAATCGGGTACAATATGTCGTTTCTAGAGCGGAAAATGTCAAATCGGGAGCGACATTTGTATGGGGGCTATATCTAAATCTGAACCGATCTTACCCAATTTTTGCATTCGTGTTTCTAGTTGGATTATAAGATGCTGCGCCAATTTTAAAGAAAATCGGGTACAATATGTGGTTTCTAAAGCGGAAAAAGTGAAATAGGGAGCGACATTTGTATGGGGGCTATATCTAAATCTGTACCGATCTTACCCAATTTTTGCATAGGTGTTTCTAGTTGGATTATAAGATGTTGTGCCAAATTTAAAGAAAATCGGGTACTATATGTGCTTTATAGGGCGGAAAAAGACAAATCGGGAGCGACATTTGTATGCGGGCTATATCTAAATCTGAACCGATCTTACCCAATTTTTGCACACGTATTTCTAGTTGGATAATAAGATGTTCTGCAGAATTTAAAGAAAATCGGGTACAATATGTCCTTTTTTAGAGCGGAAAATGTCAAATCGGGAGCGACATTTCTATGGGGGCTATATCTAAATCTGAACCGATCTTACCCAATTTTTGCATACGTGTTTCTAGTTGGATTATAAGATGTTCTGCCAAATTTAAAGAAAATCGGGTACAACATGTCGTTTCTAGAGCGGAAAATGTCAAATCGGGAGCGCCATTTCTATGGGGGCTATATCTAAATCTGAACCGATCTTACCCAATTTTTGCATACGTGTTTCTAGTTGCATTATTATATGTTCTGCCAAATTTAAAGAAAATCGGGTACAACATGTCGTTTCTAGAGCGGAAAATGTCAAATCGGGAGCGACATTTGTATGGGGGCTATATCTAAATCTGAACCGATCTTACCCAATTTTTGCATAGGTGTTTTTAGTTGGATTATAAGATGTGGTGCCAAATTTAAAGAAAATCGGGTACTATATGTGCTTTATAGGGCGGAAAAAGTCAAATCGGGAGCGACATTTGTATGGGGGCTATATCTAAATCTGAACCAAATTCAATACCGATGGTCATTGGCCAGAAAAAGTAACTTCTGCCAAGTTTCATGACAATCGGAAAACAATTGCAACCTGTAGAGTGCGAACAAGCTTAGATGGACAGCAGACGGACAGACAGACATCGTTAAATCGACTCAGCTGGTGATTCTAAGCCGATCGGTATACTTAAAGGTGGGTCTAGCTCGATTATTTCTTGGTGTTACAAACATTTGGGGCGAAACTAACTTATAATACCCTAGCCCACGAAGTGGTGTAGGGTATAAAAATCACATCAGAGACCTTTCTGAAAAAATTCTCCCGAAAGCTCATTTCATCATGTCCAATCTAGTCCATATCGAAAAGGGTGAAGGTAATTGTTTGAATGATTTGAAATATAGGCATAGAAATTATGATTAGTAGTTCTTGAATTCCTCCTCCATATTGTTGGATATTTTGATTTAAAGTTGAGTCTGGTAGAGTGAAATTCTCTGCAAGATATTGTTTCATCAGCCGGAGCATATAAAGAGTGATTTTTTTGAGGTTAGGATTTTCATGCATTAGTATTTGACAGATCACGTGGGATTTCAGACATGGTGTCAAAGAGAAAGATGCTCAGTATGCTTTGACATTTCATCATGAATCGTCTTACAAACGAACAACGCTTGCAAATTATTGAATTTTGTTATCAAAATGCGTGCTCTGTTAAGAAAGTTCATTGCGCGCTTCCATTTTATGGTCAGTTTAATCGACCCACTGAAGCGGCTATTCGGGCTATTGTGACTAAATTTCGCACCAAATTTACATTGTTGGACATTAAACCACCAACACGCTTACGTAGAGTGCGAACTGAAGAAAATATCGCAGCTGTATCGGCCAGTGTTACTGATGACCACCAATTTTCGATTCGTCGCCGTTCGCACCAATTGGGTCTCTGTTACTCAAAAACGTGGAAATGCCAAAATTGGACTAAGCGGATGGACCACCTAAGACGCAGCCGCGGTCAACATTTAAATGAAATTATCTTCAAAAAGTAAATGTCATGGACCAATCTAACGTTTCAAATAAAGAACCGATGAGATTTTGCAAATTTTATGCGTTTTTTTTTTTTTAAAGTTATAAAGCTCTTAAAAAATCACCCTTTACAATTCAATTTGTACCAACAATAAACATTATTGATACAATTTCCCAATAATGCTCTGTAATGAAATCAAATTACAAATTATATTTTCCTTTCCGCTGTGAACAGAATAGAACCGAACCGAACACAACACAACGAAGGAAACAAACAAACCAAAAAGATGGAAAGAAAAAAAACAGCTAAAACAATAACAACCACGACAATCTGTAGCATGATATAAACTTAAATTTATATGAAACCACACCCAGTGGAAATTTTCAATCCAGCACAACTAGAACGTCTAATAAAAGACGACGCAATGACAGAGTGAGTAACAATCAGCTCTACCCCATGCTATGTAGCAGGGCTGCCAAGTGGAATTTGTTTGCAAAAAATTGCAGGGATTTTGGTAATTTTAATAAAAAGGTGATGCCAATATATTGCGGAAATTATTGGACAGTGGCAAAAGGAATTCGCAAAACATTGGAAAAAAATCCCAAAATTGGATTTCCAACACAGTGGAAGATCCACAAAATTGGGATATCTTAGAGTTTAGCTTTTGTTACTCCACTTTACGATGGAGTGACAAAATATACCTTATGCAACACCTTGAAATGTCCATCGGAGATCCCATATATATTCTGGGTCATGGTAAACGATCTAGTCATTTCAGTCTGTCTGTTTTAAAATTACTCTAACTTGCGAACGGTATAAGTTGGAGGTTTCTCGGAAACCTTGTATCGTATTGAAATTTTATTTAGTTCGTAGAAAATAGGGGCTCTTGAGGTGTTATTTTCCATTTAAAAGTGTAATGACGTTTTTGTTCAACTTTGCAGACAGTGTTTTACACGATGGTTGTATTTATTTCGTATTGTTAAATTTCTACAGAATAAAACTATATTCGGGAGGTCGACCGATGCCTCGGCATTTACAAGTATTATTAGACTATTGTCGTATTTATTCACCGTAAAAAAAGAATATTTTGCTTATAGCTGAAATGGTAAAACCTTCTAAGCCAAAAACAAGTAAAAACGGCGTTCAGTTCGGCAAGACCGAACTTCATATACCCTCCAACACGGATTCCATTCCACAGAGGCTGTCGATTTAAGTAAAAGTGCAGTAATATTACAGGAATATATATTTTTTGATATAACCAAACCAAAACAAATACAAATATTGAAAAAATAATTTTATAAATAAATATAATATTTTTATTGATTCAAACCAAGCTTATAAGGCAAGGCTAACAATACATTTACATATCGAAATAATGTATATTTTCAAAAAGCTTAAGCTTGGTTGTATTTTCATTCTATTTTAATTCTAAAAGTAAAATCCATTACCTCACGTACACAGTGCAAAATAACCCAACTTCGTGATTCAACCATTTTTGCCGTAAAAGTAAAAAAGTACGAATTTGAAAAAATATTTTTATTTTGCTTGTCTATACAGTCAGAGGATTGTATACACCGAATTCCATGATTTCATAGCTGCGGCCATTTGGTTGGTACTATTTTTATCCCCCTTTTTTCCTTTCATCCCCTTAAAAGTACGACTTTCTAAAATCGTTTTATTTTATGTGACTACGTAATTAGAGTAGGTACACACCGAATTTCATCATTATAGCTGTAGCCGTTTAGTTGGTACCATTTTTATCCCTCTGTTCCCATTGAATCCTTTGAAAGTACGAATTTGGAAAACCCTTTATATTTTTCGTATCAACGCAGTCAGAGCAATATATACCCCGAATTTCATGACTCTAGCTGCGGTCATTTGGTTGTAACAATGTTTATCCCCTTTTTTCATTTTAACCCCAAAAAGTACGAATATCGAAAAATATATATATTTTACGTGTCTATACAATTAGAGGAATTGTTGGTACCATTTTAGCCCTCTTTTCATGGCTAGATCGCACAGAGGGATTTGTTCATACAAAGTTTGGCAAAAATATAAGAAGTGCTCGTAGAATGTTGAAATTTTGCTCTGAGCTTTTGGTTAGCTCAATTTTAAGAAAAAAAAAATGTCATCAAAATTAGCCACGCACAGACCCACTGCCAATAGAACCCAAAATTTATTTTTAGCCCAACTTTTTTGAAATTTGGCACAGAGCCTTTTTTACCTCAATTAAGAATAAAATAAAGTTTCATCAAAATTGGACACGCCCATAGAGCCCAAATTTATTTTTGGCCCAACTTTTTTGAAATTTGGCACAGAGCCTTTTATTACCTCAATTAAGAATAAAATAAAGTTTTATCAAAATTGGACACGCCCTCCTCCCACCGGCCATAGAACCCAAATTTATTTTTGGTCCAAACTTTTTGAAATTTAGCACAGAACATTTTATTACCTCAATTAACGCCCACCACTCACCGCCCTTATAACCCACATTATATTTTTTCCCCAAAACTTTTTGTTTTTTTACCAAAACTAATTACTTTATAAAAAATTTCAGTACATGCATTTAAATATGGACTTTTAAACATCATCTATAATTTCTATAACTATATCATCAAGTTCCAGAGCCTGTTTACGGAGTTGACATCTAATGCTAGTTATAAATAAAAGGATCTGACGATACTAGAAGTCGATGAAGTCGATGAATCTGTATTTGTTCACACACACACTATCACACTTTTTATAGAACCTTTATCTATAATTTCTATAATATTTTATCTTTTTCTATATCTTTTTGCAATTTTTTTAAATTAAAAAAATTTCATGAATTTGGAAACAAATTTTATTATTTTATAAAAGATTATTAATTATTTAAACTTTTTTTAATTGATAGTATGGAGTCTTATATTTCATTTTATTATAGCGGGAGCACCTAGCATGACCGAGCAACCTTTATTTTCTTCCAAGGAAGTTTGTAATCACGGCACATTGTAGGACAAATTTTGTTCTATCATATCTTTAAAACCATATGAGCGAACTTTATATATATAATTTTTAAATACGCAGAAAATGCCACTGTTTATCGTCTTGGAATGTTATCGCGATTAAGAATATATATACATTATAGGGTCTCAGGTCGATATTTCAAGGTGTTACAAACGGAATGACAAAGTTAGTATACCCCCATCCTGGAGGTGGAGTGTATACAAATTTTATGTAGGAGACCTAAAATTTTTTGATAGAATTGAGTCTTCACGATTCATAAAATTTACACAATTTTTTATGGATAATTTTCCTTTTATACCAATTTTTCATTAATATTCCAATTTTCTTTGAAGTTTCATGTCATTTTCATTGATAAAATTCTAAATAAATTAGTGGTTCATATTTTTTTATTTTTTACTAAATTGTAGCAATTAGTAAAAATGTATTAAATATTCTGTTATCTTATTTGTAAAGCAGGTTGCTATTTATCCACAATACTAATTTTATTGAAATATTTGTTAAACAATATAATTATAAAGGGTGATTTTTTAAGAGCTTGATAACTTTTTTTAAAAAAAAAACGCATAAAATTTGCAAAATCTCATCGGTTCTTTATTTGAAACGTTAGATTGGTCCATGACATTTACTTTTTGAAGATAATTTCATTTAAATGTTGACCGCGGCTGCGTCTTAGGTGGTCCATCCGCTTAGTCCAATTTTGGCATTTCCACGTTTTTGAGTAACAGAGACCCAATTGGTGCGAACGGCGACGAATCGAAAATTGGTGGTCATCATTAACACTGGCCGATACAGCTGCGATATTTTCTTCAGTTCGCACTCTACGTAAGCGTGTTGGTGGTTTAATGTCCAACAATGTAAATTTGGTGCGAAATTTAGTCACAATAGCCCGAATAGCCGCTTCAGTGGGTCGATTAAACTGACCATAAAATGGAAGCGCGCAATGAACTTTCTTAACAGAGCACGCATTTTGATAATAAAATTCAATAATTTGCAAGCGTTGTTCGTTTGTAAGACGATTCATGATGAAATGTCAAAGCATACTGAGCATCTTTCTCTTTGACACCATGTCTGAAATCCCACGTGATCTGTCAAATACTAATGCATGAAAATCCTAACCTCAAAAAAATCACTCTTTATATACATATATATAAAGACAGTTATTTGTTAATTTTATCCGCCTCTGTTTTTGGATAGTATTTATTTAATTTTCTTTGGTGGATATAGATAAATCTAAAATAGTAATTTGGAAACCTCCTATTAGTCAGTCAATTGAAAGTGCTTGTCGATATGCACTATTTTAGCTGAACTACTTCGTATGTATAATTTTTATAATTTTCCACCAAGTTTTGAACAAAATATTACAACCATTTATATCCTCGATCTCATGTTTCTAGATTCAGCCAGCCAGTTAATAACTTTTTGCACTTCTTTCCCAAAAAGTACACATTTTGAACAATCACTATAGGTAACATGTGTTTTTGCTTCCCCCAAAAATATGTACTTTATTTAGTAACACATTTATTCCTTGTTGTCCCGTATCCCCCTTTTAAGTACAAATTTTGAAATATCCATTTATGTTCCGCGTTTACGTAATTAAAGGATTGTGCAGCATTTTTATCCCTTTTCGTCCCGCGTACCCCTTAAAAGAACAAATTTCGAAAAATCAATCTACTGCGCTTCTATATGGTCAGAGAAATTTACACACTAAATTTCACAATTCTAGCTGTAATACTAAAGTTGATACCATTTTTATCCCTTTTTGTCCCGCTCGCCCCTTTAAAGTACAAATTTCGAGAAATCCATTTATGTTGCATGTCTACGTTGTCAGAGAAATTTAAACACAAAATTTCACGACGATAGCTAAAATATTTTAATTGGTACTATTTTTATCCCGCTCATTGTTTATAAGTACAAAATTCGAAAATTTCGTTTAGATTTGCTCTTCTCGTTGTCAGAGGAACTTACACACCATATTTCTCGACTATAGCTCCAATACTTTAGTTGGTACTACTCTTATCCCTTTTTGCTCACCCCCCTATAAGAAAAATTCGAAAAAATACATTTAGATTGCGCTTTACACACAGTTTACACTCCAAGTTTCCCGACTATAGCTGCAATTCTTACCTCTTTTCGTCCCGCGCACCCCCTAAAAATACACATTTCGAAAAATCCAATTTTACTTCGTATCTATATGGAAAGAGGAATTTACATACCAAATTTCACGTTTCTAGCTATAATACTTTAGTTGGTACCATTTTTACCCCTTTTTGTCCCGCTCGCCCCTTAAAAGTACAAATTTAAAAAAATTCAATTTTACTTCGTTTCTATATGCTCAGAGGAATTTACATACCAAACTCCACGTTTGTAGCTGTAATACTTTAGTTGGTACCTTTTTGTCCCGCTCGCCCCCTAAAAATACAAATTTCGAAAAATCCAATTTTACTTCGTATCTATATGGTCAGAGGAATTTACATACCAAATTTCACGATTCTAGCTGTAATACTTTAGTTTGTACCATTTTTGTCCCGCTCGCCCCTTAAAAGTACAAATTACGAAAATTCCTTGTTTGTAGCTCCTCTGCATGGTCATTGCCAAGAACACATCAAATTTCATGTTTCTAGCTACTGCCTTTTAGTCAGGACGAAGGTTCGATGTTTATCCCTTTTTGGGCCATTTTACACCCTAAAAGTACGAATTTCGTGACCCTGGCTTCGGCCGTGTGGTCTGGGGCTGGTCAATGATAAGTCAGTCAGGCAGTAACGCAACTCTTTTATATATATAGATTAATTAAATATTGTTAAAAAGAAAAAAAAACATTAAAAAGTTTTTTCCCGAGCCACGATTCGAATCCGAGACCATCTGGGTGCAAAGCGGACACTTTACCTCTGTCACCTCATATGAAAACTTCGTTCCCATTCACTTGCGAAAATGCTATTCTTAAAATGTTTGCTTTTTTGGATGTTTTTCAAAAAAAGAAAAAAACTTTTAAGTGCGGGAAATATTCAAATTAGGATTTTGGGGAGGTGGTTCGTGCGGAAGTAATTCCTGGCTCATTTTTGAAGATTGATAATCTCTGATCATCAAGTGTGATCAAAAATTTTATATTCAACAAACTATAAAGCTATATATATATAATATATATAATATTTAGGTACCTTTGTGTTCCTTTTCCATTTGGAGAATTTGTTATTTAAACTGGGAATTTGTTTAAGAAAAAGGTCAATTCAAATTTATTCGATTCGATATAGATTATCGTGATTTTTGTTTCACCGCATAGCAACCCTAGTAGCAACAATATCAACCAAAACAACATGGGTGGCAACAACATCGATATTAGCAAACAGCAACAGTAGCAATAACAGCAACAGCAACGGCAACAGTAGCAGTAGCAGCAGCAGCATCAACAACAATAAGCATGAAATAGAGACATCATAAAAACCGGAAACTGTGTACGTTTATTGAATCCCTAACATTTGGTATCATAACGTATTTGATAAGCATTTCCGCTTATAATGATAATAATCTTTTTGATGCTTTTGCTGATGTCGATGTTGCTGTTGTTGTTGTTGCTATTGTGATACGAGTATTTGTATTTGTATGGAATGCTGTGATACTCTGCAGTGGTTGGGTGGTTGTTGGCTTTTTAGGATGATGGTCCAGCGGGCAGTCAGTTCGGTCCTTCTGTGAGTGGTAATGTCGTTGCTGATGATGATGTTTATACTACTGACGCTGGTGACTTGCATCAATTCAATATTTTCCTATTTTCTTAGCCAGTTTTCTTTTTATTTCTTTCCGAAAGAACCACATAACCGGAAGTCATAATGATTTTGTGGTGATTTTTGTTTTTTTTTCTGCAACCAGGTGGTATATTTATACCGGTCATTAGTGTGGCCCAAATTTATGTAAAAAACATAATGTTGGCGAATTTCTCTCTTTCAAAAATCTTAAAGTATATATTTTTGTCTTTTAAGAATAATTCAGATTGTTATATTTCGGCACTCTACTATCATGAAAGGAAACCTCAACTAAACAAACCCGCTATTGAAACAGCATGAAGACCATTTTCCAATAGGTATAAATTCAATTTAAATATATATATATAAATGAATCTGTGTTTATATGTTTGTTTGTTTGTTTGTTCTTTATAGCAGCCTAAACTACTGAACCGATGTTCTTGAAATTTTCACAGTATGGTCATGCTGAACCGGTGGTGAAAATAGGCTATATAAATTTTTGATATTTTTAGTGGGCGTGGCACCTCCCACACAATTTGGGGATTTATTCGTTTTTTATAAATTAGCATATTCGGAATACTGTTGTAGCTAGAGTCTTGAATTTTTGTGAAGTTCACTAATTATTAGTCAGTACAGTTGTGTCAAAAAGGGGCGGTATTGGAAAAGTGGGCGTGGCACCTCCCATACGAAGTTAAAACCTATTATTGAATATTGTCAGTTCTATGACACCTAGAGTGCTGAAATTTTGTGTAAGTGCATCTAGCATCAATGTGCATAGTTGTGCCAAAAATGGGCGGTATTGGAAAAGTGGGCGTGGCACCTCTCATACGAAGTTAAAACCTATTATTGAATGACACCTACTGTGCTGTAATTTTGTGTAAGTGCATCTAGCACCAACGTGCGTAGTTGTGACAAAAATGGGCGGTAATGGAAATGTGGACGTGGCACATCCCATACGAAGTTAAAACCCATTTTTGAATATATGCCCTTCTATGGCAGATAAAAAACTGCAATTTTGTGTAAGTGCATCTAGCATCAATTTGCGTAACTGTGCCCAAAAATGGGAGATATTGGAAATAAGGGCGTGGTATCTTCCATACGAAGTTAAAACGTATTATCGAATATATTCAGCTACAATACTTATCTTTTGTGTAAGTGCATCTAGCATCAATGTGCATAGTTGTGCCAAAAATGGACGGTATTGGGAAAGTGGGCGTGGTACCTCACATACGAAGTTAAAACATATTATCGAATATGGTCAGTAGGTGTCATAGACCTAGAGTGCTGAAATTTTGTGTGAGTTGATCCAGTGTAAATAGTTGTGCAAAGATGGGCGGAAAGTGGCCGTGACCCTTCCCATACGAAATTAAAACCAGTTTTTTGAGTATATTCTACAACGATATTCCTATATTGTTGTGTGAGTTAATTTAGTTGTAACCTGCTTAGGCAATATACAAATGGGCGAGATTTGAAAAATGGCGCATTTTTGATTGGAATTTTGTAAAATAACACGTTTTCTGTGGATTTTCTTAGCACAATAGTAAAGAAGGGTTATAAAAAGAATAATATACATTCGCCAACAGCCGACTTAAGTCAAGAAAACTGATATTATATGAATTTTTTAGTTTTTGTGTTGTTTGATTAGTGAACTATTTGATTGATTTTCTATGTGTTTTGAATGTAATGTAATTTCATCTTACGAATGAAGTTTTTTGTTTAGGTAGTGGAAAGGAGGAGAATCGCATTTAACAAAAATCAATTTGATTGTGACATTTTTTCAATTATTCGCCGTAAACTAAAGTTCTCCGTGGAACATATCCATTACTTTATTATCTCAGGGAAGAACCTTGATTATAATTGGTGCATATATTACCGATCAGGACAAAAATTAATATGAAAGCAGATTTTAATTTTACCGTTTGTATTTTTGGATGGCGAAGCGGGCGGGGGTTCAGCTAGTTGATTATAAAAGACAATTTAGAAAATAAATGTATCGCCCTAAAAGTCATATTTAGAATAGGCATATCGATTTAGAATTTGATGTAGCCTCCATACATATGTTTCTTCCACAGTCTGTGGTGTTTTAATGGGGGTGGAAAAATGCACTCTTTATAAAAAATGTTTACTATTTAGGAAAGGACAAAGAAAGACCTTTAAAAGATGGAACAAACCTATAAAAAAGAGAAAAAATCGTATTGAACATAGCAAAAATCAACAAAAATTATGATATCATAACAAAATGTTGAATTTGTAGAAAAATTGTCTCTAAACATAATGACTTACAATTTTTTGTCCAACAAAATACCCAAAATCCCAAAGCAGGGGGAAAATATGTTGCACAATTTGAGCATTTTAAGTGCATTTCTATATTTACGGCACAACTTTTTGAGTGAGAACTCAACATATGAGGGCAAACAAGTAAGGAAAGGCTAAAGTCGGGCGGGGCCGACTATATAATACCCTACACCACTCCCTGCGTATGTACCTCGCTTTGATTGCTAAACCCAGGTATTTCATGGGAGCAATTTTATATAGTTCATATAAATTATACAGTTACTATAAATTCATCTTTAGTCATATTTAACGAATATGGTTAATAATATGGTAATTGATCCAATTATCCGACAGACAAATACAAATTATACAGTAGTAATACGATGAATCGGACCGACATTTCAAAAGGGGGCCTATAACAACATTTTGGGCCTGGTCCAAAACATGAGCCTATATATTTCTCATTCACGGTAGGTATTCGTAGTTGAAACATATAATGATCTGCAAAATATATCCGATGTAAGATGTAGTTTCTGGAGCTTTAATATATCAGAATGGGGCCCCATTTGGGTTATACCAAAGTATGGACATATGGGCATTTTCCAAACAAGTAAGGAAATACTACAGGACGGACTTTCTATCTCATTACAATTCAATTCGGTAAAAAAGTGAAATCGGGAAGGATTTTTGCATCCTGTAAAGGTATGTGTTTGACAAAAAATGTTAAATCGGGATGGGGGTATATTGAAACTTGTAATGATGTGCCCCCTTTCACCATGTATGTTTATTGGTGAAATATAATATGTAAAGTTTGACCAAATTCGGTTAAACATTCGGGAGCAACATTTGTATGAGGGCGATATCTAAATCTGAACCGATCTTACCCACTTTCACCATAGGTTGGATTATAAGATGTTGTGCCAATTTTAAAGAAAAACGTGTACAATATGTGGATTTTAGAGCGGAAAAAGTCAAATCGGGAGCGAAATTTGTATGTGGGCTATATCTAAATCTGTACCGATCATACCCACTTTCAGCATAGGTGTTTCTAGTTAGATTATAAGATGTTATGCCAAATTGAAAGAAAATCGGGTGCAAGATGTGGTTTCTGGAGCGGAGGGAGTGACATTTGTATGGGGGCTATATCTAAATCTGAACCTATCTTACCCAGTTTCAGCAAAGGTGTTTCTAGTTCGATTATAAAATGTTGAGCCAAATTTAAAGAAAATCGGGTACAATATGTGGTTTCTAAAGCGGAAAAAGTGAAATCGGGAGCGACATTTGTATTGGGGCTATATCTAAATCTGAACCGATCTTACCCAATTTGTGCATACGTGTTTCTAGTTGGATTATAAGATGTTCTGCCAAGTTTAAAGAAAATCGGGTACAATATGTCGTTTCAAGAGCGGAAAATGTCAAATCGGGAGCGACATTTGTATGGGGGCTATATCTAAATCTGAAACGATCTTACCCAATTTTTGCATAGCTGTTTCAAGTTGGATTATACGATGTTGTGCCAAATTTAAAGAAAATCGGGTACAATATGTGGTTTCTAAAGCGGAAAAAGTGAAATAGGGAGCGACATTTGTATGGGGGCTATATCTAAATCTGAACCGATCTTACCCAATTTTTGCATAGGTATTTCTAGTTGGATTATACGATGTTGTGCCAATTTTAAAGAAAATCGGGTACAATATGTAGTTTCTAAAGCGGAAAAAGTGAAATAGGGAGCGACATTTGTATGGGGGCTATATCCAAATCTGAACCGATCTTACCGAATTTTTGCATACGTGTTTCTAGTTGAATTATAAGATGTTCTGCCAAATTTAAAGAAAATCGGGTACAATATGTGGTTTCTAAAGTGGAAAATGTCAAATCGGGAGCGACATTTGTATGGGAGCTATATCTAAATCTGAACCGATTTCCTCCAAATTCAATACCGATGGTCCTTGGCCAGAAAAAATAACTTTTGCCAAGTTTCATGATAATCGGACAGCGATTGCGACCTGTAGAGTGCGAACAAGCTTAGATGGACAGCAGACGGACAGACGGACAGACGGACGGACGGACGGACGGACGGACAGACAGACATCGGTAAATCGACTCAGCTGGTGATTCTAAGCCGATCGGTATACTTAAAGGTGGGTCTAGCGCGATTATTTCTTGGTGTTACAAACATTTGGCGCGAAACTAACTTATAATACCCTAGACCACGAAGTGGTGTAGGGTATAAAAATACGCTAAACATCTTCTATTCGCTGCCTTGTCCATCTGTCCATCTATTGTTGTAATCAAATTACAGTCCGATCTTAACAAAAATTGGCGCAAGTTAGTTTTGTGGATCAACGATGAAAGTTATTTAATTTGAGGCAAATCGGTTCAGATTTAGTTATAGCCCCCATACAAATGTCGCTCCTGAATTGACTTTTTCAGCTCTAGAAACCACATAATTCACTCGATTTTTTTTTTTTTTGCAAAACCCCGTCTTACAAATTAGATAACAGAATATTTCGTTTTATTTTATAACACAGTACGACAAAATCAATTTTTTTTGAGTACACATGAGAAATGTTAACAGAATATGAAAATAGGCTTAAAATAAAGAAATACGTGTCTCGGCGTTTTGCTGTAGCACGTCAGAATTTTGAGAAAATCGATTTTAAAGATTCGAAGGATCGTGGAGGTTCACTTGTAACGTAGTACTATTATAAAAAGTTCTATAAAAATAGAATGGGTGAACCGATTTAAGTGCTTGAGCCAGTTTTGAAAAGGGAATTAAATTTGGATTTGTTTTTATTAAAAAAAACATTTTTTTCCGCTAGATGGCGCTTTAATTTTCATGTAAAATTAAGAAATATCCAAAAATGTAATGTAATTCAATGTAATGTAAAAATACAAAAATTAATATCCAAAAATGTAATGTAATTCAATGTAAGGTAAATGTAATGTAAAAATACAAAAATTAATATGATATCTTAACTATTATTTTGTGTCAAAAATGTTGGTCGTTTTTTTTTTAATTTTACATGAAAATTAAAGCGCCATCTAGTGGAAAAAAATGTTTTTTTTAATAAAAACAAATCCAAATTTAATTCCCTTTTCAAAACTGGCTCAAGCACTTAAATCGGTTCACCCATTCTGTTTTTATAGAACTTTTTATAATAGTACTACGTTACAAGTGAACCTCCACGATCCTTCGAATCTTTAAAATCGATTTTCTCAAAATTCTGACGTGCTACAGCAAATCGCCGAGACACGTATTTCTTTATTTTAAGCCTATTTTCATATTCTGTTAACATTTCTCATGTGTACCAACCACTGTCGTACTGTGTAATAGATGGCATCTTAACGATAAAAATCCATGTATCCCAGAGGAGGCTACGTACATATCAGATTTAAACCCGTCAAGTTATATTTAGTTATTTAGTGGAAACAACACGTACTTCTACAAAAAGGTCCAGAACTTCTACCTTTATACACAGATTTATTTAAACATTTTCTTCTACAAGATGCCATCTATTAAAAAATAAAACAGCATTTTATGTTATCTAATTTGTAAGGCGCTATTTAGCCAACATTTTAAAAAATTATGATTTAAAACAAGTAAGGAAAGGCTAAAGTCGGGCGGGCCAACTATATAATACCCTACACCACTCCCTGCATATATACCTTGCATTGATTACTAAACCCTGGTATTTCATGGGAGCAATTTTATGTAGTTCATATAAATTATACAGTTACTATAAATTCATCTTTAGTCATATTTAACGAATACGGTAAATAATAAAGTAATTGATCCAATTTTCCAGCAGATATTCCGAGTAAAGTAAATATAACACGATCTGGAAAAATTGATCAACATCGAATGATAAATACAGATTATACAGCGGAAATAGGATGAATCGGACGGACATTTGAAGAGGGCCTATAACAACACTTGAGGCATGTGTCAAAACATGCGCCTATATATTTCTCATCCACGGTATGTATTCCTAGTTGAAAAATATAATGATCTGCAAAATTTGATGAAGATCCGATGTAAGATGTAGTTTCTAGAGCTGTAATAGAGCAGAATGGGGCCCCTTCCGGTTATACCAAAGTATGGATATATGGACATCTCACGAACAAGTAAGGAAAGACTAAAGACGGACGGAGCCACTATATGATACACCCCACTTTCTACATCATTACAATTCAATTCGGTAAAAAAATGAAATCGGGAAGGACTTTTGAATCATGTAAATGTTAAATCGGAAAGGTATACTGATTCCTGGAATGATGTGACCCGCTTTCACCATGTATGTTTATTTGTAAAATATAATATGCAAAGTTTGGCCAAAATCGGTTAAACACTCGGGAGCGACATTTGTATTGGGGCTATATCTAAATCTGAACCGATCTTACCAAATTTCACCATAAGTGTTTTTAGTTCGATTATAAAATGTTGTGCCAATTTTAAAGAAAATTGGGTACAATATGTGGTTTTAGAGCGGAAAAAGTTAAATCGGGACGACATTTGTATGGGGGCTATATCTAAATCTGAACCGATCTTACCCACTTTCAGCACAGATGTTTCTAGTTCGATTATAAAATGTTTTACCAATTTTAAAGAAAATCGGGTACAATATGTGGATTTTAGAGCGGAAAAAGTCAAATCGGGAGGGACATTTGTATGGGGGCTATACCTAAATCTGAACCGATTTCCTCCAAATTCAATACCGACCGTCCTTGACCAAAAAAGTAACTGCTGCCAAATTTCATGATAATCGGACCACAATTGCGACCTGTAGAGTGCGAACAAGCTTAGATGGTCAGCAGACGGACAGGCGGACGGACGGACAGACGGACAGACAGACAGACATCGTTAAATCGATTCAGCTGGTGATTCTAAGCCGATCCGTATACTTAAAGGTGGGTCTTGCGCGATTATTTCTTGGTGTTACAAACATTTGGCGGAAAGCTAACTTGTAATACCCTAGTCCACGAAGTGGTGTAGGGTATAAAAATTGATTTAGATCTAGACTACGAAGGGAACACACCATCATAAACTATAACATTTTAACATATTCCCCTATCTGGTGTTTTTGGGCCACACTAACGTCCATACACATTTTTTTCTACAGAACGTTTGTTTCTAAATATGGCACTTCAATGATTTTCATAAGCATACTTGTTATCATGAATAAATTACCAAGTAAATATACCAAATATTAAGAAACAACATTGCTAGCAACTAATTTCAGCTCAGCTCGAAATTTATATTCACTTGTTTTAAGATTTAAAATTTTAAAATGTGTATCTAACTTTGGATTTTTCTTTTTTGGATTTGTTGGAAATACCCAAAAGGAAGCGAGATACTCATCGTTTTTATGCCGATCTACATGGAATCACTGTCTGAGTCGACTTAGCTATTTCCGTCTGTCTGTACGTCTGTCAATCTATTCTGGTAATTAAAGAACTGGCAGCAATTGTTCATAAAATCCGATGAAACTTAGCCCCAAGGGTTTTTGGGGCAAGAACGAATGCTGTTGAGTTTGTCAGTTCAAATTTATATATAGCCCCCCTACAAATGTCACTGTGGATTTCGGCTGTACAAACCACATACTTTACATCAGTTCGTGTTTTGACACAGCCCCTATACAAATATATTTCCCGTTCTAGAAACTAATTTAAACGACTTTGCACAATACATTATCTAAAGCGAAACTGGTTCATATCGCACACTGGTTCAATTTGTTGTCAATTAATTCTATAACTTCTTAGATTATACGAGTTTTCCTGGATTAAACAGTAGAGGAGGACTACTGGATGATCCTCCTAAGTTGGTCGGCCATATCAAATTTTTAATTGATTTTAACATAGTTTCACAGATATTTTAAAAATCGTGTACAGTCGACCCAGCCCGACTTTAGACTTTCTTTACTTACTTTACATTTTTAGTTTCTGTTTCAATCTCTAACATTGTAAGCTCAAATATTGTCATCTTTTTACTGTTTATGATTATAATCGTAGTAAAAAGGTTTTATTTTTTTTAACGAAACATGTATAATGAGCTGGTGCACACGTAAAGAGTGTATCAAAATTCAGACATGATTTGAATTTCGACTTGTTTGTACAAGTTAAGCATTCCTCCGACGGTATAGACATCAACATAAAAGTATTGTTCGAAATTTGTGCTTTAAGGGGAAAAGGGGATAAAAATGGTACCAATTAAATGGCTGCTAAATTAATGAAATTCGGTGTATACATCGTCCTGGTTACGTCGACGCACAAAAATAATGATATTACGATATTCGTACGTTTTGGGTTAAAGTGGGTAAAAAAGGGATAAAATTGGTACCGACGAAATAGCTGCAGATAGAATCATAAAATTGTGTAGACGCTCATCATAAAGGATTTTTGAAAATTTTACTTTTAAGGCCAAACGGGAGGAAAGGGGATAAAAATGGTACCAATAAAACGGCTGCAGCTAAAATATGGAAATTCGATGTGTATTTCGTCCTCCCTGAGCCCACATGAACCATAAAGAGAAATATTGATATTCATACGTTTTGGGTCAAAGTGGGTAAGAAAGGGATAAAATTGGTACCGATCAAATGGCAACTGTAGACAAACAAACCCAAAAGGGTTTTTTTTCAAAATTTGTACTTTAAAAGGGAAATAGGTATACAAATCGTACCATCCAAGCTACTATATCTAGTGTTATGAAATTAGCTGTGAATGCGATTTTCTAAATTCGTACTTTTACTATCAAAAAGGTATAGAAATTGTACCAAACAAATGAAATTATAAAACTCCGTGCCCATACTCCTCTTCTTATATGGGAATTTAGATTTGAAACTCGGCCCAGACGAGGGAAAATACTGCAAATATCTACAAATATAAAATTATAATAATAAAGCATTACAATCTATTTATTGTATTTTTTATAAACATATCTTTATTTCTTTAATATATAAAATTAAATACAATTATAATATAAAACAAGTAAGAAGGCGTTAAGTTCGGCCGGGCCGAATCTTATATACCCTCCACCACGGAGTGCATTCCACAGTATTACCAGTAGATTAAAGAATGTCGAGGGAATGCGAATTGCAAATATCAAGTAAATACAAGCTAATATGTTCAAAAAACATGCTGAAATACTCTAAATATTAGGGGTATTTTCAGTACTTGTGAGGGAAAAATTTTTCCCTCTGGACCGATTTCGTCCACTTTCAATCCCAAGCGATCTACAACCATAAGACACATTTAGGAAAAATTTGAACCTTCTAGCTCATTTCGTTCGGCCGCTATCGTGCTTTCAACAGACAGACGGACAGACGGACTATCGTCTTAGAATTTTACCACGACCCAGAATATATATACTTTATGGGGTCTCCGATGACTATTTCAAGGTGTTACAAACGGAATGACACCATTTGTTTATTGTATTTTTTATAAACATATTTTTATTTCCCTAATATATTACTGCACTTCTATATAAAGCCTCGAATGTGATGGTGGATAATAATAAGATTTGGTCCGACCGCTCGTATTTTCAATTAATACTAATTTATAAATAAATTTATAATGTTTGAATTTTGTCACACTCTCTTTATGTATGTATGTCCGTGCATGCTGTTTTTTGATGCAGTCTTCCAAGATGACGGTGTCTGTGACGCTTATATAGTTTCCTCTACTTTTATTACCGGAAGTAATCATGTTTTATTTCGTCTCTTCCTCTATCTCTGTCCCTGTCATCACAAACTGACGAAGCGAAAACGTAATGAAAGTTTAGCTCATTTTGCTTAACATTTTGCTTTCTCGTCATCTCTTCTTTTTGGCATTTACGTGCTACTACGTTTCATTACATTTCCCGTTTTTTCCACTCCTTACAGAATATTCTAAAAATGTCGTCCTTTGACATGAAAGTGGTTTTTTGTTGTCATAATTGTGGCTAAAATGAAATCCTTTCAGTTGCCAGAATCTCTTTAATTTTTCGTTAGAGTAACGTCGTCCCTGTCCTGCATATTGTGGTCAGCTGGCACTTTATTGGCTTAGACATTTTCTTGGGTTGCCATTCATTCTTGAAAATGGATTTGCAAACGAAGGTGTAACAATAATTGTCATAAAGTGAAAAAATATTTAAAGATGCTTGCTTTTATATCCGAATTATAGGGCTATCAATGTAAGCCCGGAACTAAGTGAGGAGAGCTTTGCTTAATCAAATAGCTTGCACTAGAGCGATCAAAGTAGATGCAAGCAGGTAAAGCGTTTTCTTATGTGATTTCGAGTCTCCTATTTTCATTATTATTATTTATTGCTTTTACGCCAAGTCGTGGGCGCATAGTACTCCCATTTTAAGACTACGGAAATGTTTATAAATCTCCGTTTGCATATTTCCCACATTTGAGGAAGTTCTTTGAACAACTTCGGAACAATTGCATCAAATTTTTCGTATGGGGTAAGATGTCCCGGGTTCGAATCGTAGCTATGAAAGCTTTATACCCTCAACCTTATGGGTTATACTAAGTTTGTCATTCCGTTTATAACACCTTGAAATATCGACCTGTATCCTATAATGTATATATACTCTTGATCATCATAAAATTCCAAGACGATCTAGCCCACACACAAGGACTGTAAATACTCCTAATCCTAATCCCTAACATTTAGAGCTATTAATAATTTTTATGTCTATATATATTTCATTGATTCTAGCACAAACGTGCATAATAAAGTGATTCTTATTTCTAGAGAGGAAATGGGGCAACAGGGGATCAAAATGGTAACTATCAAAAGTATAAATTGTTTAAACCAAATGGCCTCAGCTAGAATCATAAAATTCGGTGTATACATTCCTCTGACTGCGTTAACATGAAAATAAAATACATTTTCAAAATTCGTACTTTTAGAAGAGTAAAAATAGAAAAAGGGGATACAAATTGTACCAAACAAATAGCCGCAGCTAGAAGAATGCATACATTCCTCTGACTGCATAGCCGCACAAAATAAAGAAATTCCCAAATACTTACTTTATTATACCCTCCGCCACCATGAAGGGGGTATATTCACTTTGTCATTCCTTGAAATATTCAACGGAGGCCCCATTAGGTATATATATTCTGGGTCGTGGTAAAATTCTAAGACGATTTAGTCATGTCCGTCTGTCTGTTGAAAGAACGCTAGCTTCCGAACGAAATGAGCTAGTAGGTTGAACTTTTCCGTTATTGAGTTTTATGGCACCAGATCGGTTGGGATTGCAACTGGGCGAAATCGGCCGAGAGGAAAAAAATACTCCTAATACTTAGACTATTTAAGCACTTTTTTGAAAATTTCCGATTTGTATACACTTGAAATTTGTTTCGTACCTTCCTGTAGAAAAGTGTAATCACCAAAAAGTACAAAAAAGATTTAGCGAGTGAAATGGGACAAATGGGATAAAAAAGGTACCTATCAAACGTATAAATCGTATAAACCAAATAGCCTCAGCTAGAATCATGAAATTCGGTGTATACCGAGTGACTGCGTTAACACGAAAATAAAATGGTTTTTCAAAATTCGTACTTTTAGGGGAGTAAAATAGAAAAAGGGGATACAAATTGTACCAAACAAATAGCACCAGCTAGAAACATGAAATTCGGTGTGTACATCCCTATAATTACGCATACACATACAATAGAGAGATTTTTCGAAATCTGTACTTTTAAGGGATACAATTGAAAAAGAGGGATAAAAATGGTACCAACCAAACCGCTGAAGTTAAAATCATGAAAGTCGGTGTACGCATTTATCTGATTACCAGCAACAGACGGGTGGCAACATCTACTATTAATTTTATATATACATAACACAAAATTAACTTTATTCTTAATAAATATTAAAACAACTCATGAAAAGGAAATAATTTTAATATATTTAAAATAATATAAAAGCCGAAGGAGAAACAGCTAACCGCCGGCTTCAATTAAAACATGGAAGGAACTGAATGAAATCCAAACCGAACCAATAACAATTTCCATTGAAAAACAAATTAAGTTTAATTTAAGTTTCATCTTATGTTTGATTTTTCTTTAAGCATTTTTCTGTTCTTCACATTCAATCCATTCTATAGATTTGAAATTACGTTACTCTATACATATGTTTCCAAATAATTTTAGTTTTAAAAAAATAAATTTTATAGAATCTAATGTTTTGGTATTTTAAATGAGTTATCTAATAATTCATAGTAGCTGTTTCTAGTTGAAATTCAACATGATGTGGAAAATTTGATCAAAATCTTATGTAAAATGTGAATTCTAGAGCAGTAACAGTGTACATTAGAGAGATATTTGTGTATTAAGGATATACCCAAATCTGAACCGATTTTCTCTACATTCATTAACGACCTCCGTGGCTGAAAACAAATACTGCGACATGTACCTTGATCACAAGCTTTAGATGGTCAGCAGAAGAACGGACATACATACATAACGCATCCAAAAACTAAATTATGCAAGATTTGTTGATTCATCAACAATCATGGAATACTCTGGAAGGAAACAACCACTTTAAAATTGTAGTACATTTAAATGCAATTACCATCAAATGGATTGTAATGAATTTAGTAATTATTTCATGTTGTCATTTTTTATACGCAAAAGCATTTATTTAATTTGCTAAGGACATTATCCTCGGTTTTAATTAAATTCGACTTAAGTTCAGTTCAGTTTTTATACACTCACTCTACAGAGTAGGAGGGTATATATCATTTGGGACAGAAAAAAAGTGTAACGCATTGAAGGAATGACTTAAGACCCTACGTATGTTTGGACCAAATCCGTTTCACGACTTTTTAAGGTGTTTGTCCGTCTGGCTGGTGTACACGATAACTCTTGCAAGAAGTTAAGGAAACGATTCAAACTTTGCACAATTTAATATTTTTCCCAAACTTTGTTTAAGTTCGAAGATGGGCATCCCTTCTGGTACCTCCCACACAAATAGCCCATATTTCAATGTTAAATTAAAACCAATATAACTTCCACACGGATATTCAGAAGCAGCTATATTTTGGTATTTACTTTAATGTTTATACCCTACACCACTTCGTGGACTAGGGTATTATA
Organism: Polietes domitor; assembly: GCA_947397865.1. Classification (NCBI taxonomy): domain Eukaryota; kingdom Metazoa; phylum Arthropoda; class Insecta; order Diptera; family Muscidae; genus Polietes; species Polietes domitor. Next base: position 111,425,091 of record OX377622.1, read on the forward strand.
AGTTAGTTTTCCGCCAAATGTTTTGTATTTGAAGGTGCATGTTTTATAAGCATTTACTTCAAAGCCAAGCATTGAAACTTGAAATATAAAATTTGCGTTTTTTTTCTCCAGTTTACATTTTCTAAATCCACCAACAAACATGCTAATTTTTGCAAAAACAAAATTCCGTTTATCGCTAATTTAACACTCCATTTGATGGTGTTGTTTCGTGTTTATTGTAAAACATATCAAATGCGACCAGAACAACAGCAACATCGCCAAATAACGCTGTTTTCAAAATAAATAAAATTTGTTGAAAATAACCTTTCAACCCATATGTTAATTTCACTGATAGCCTAGAGTCAGCCATTCAGCCACTCAGTCAGTCAGTCAGCCACATGATTCACCCAGCAGCCCCACTAAATTTACACATAATTCCGACGAGGATTTGCACATTCGCAGCTCAACACCGCTCGGGATGGATTGATGCTTGGATGGTTGGTTGGATAAACGGCAGGGACACCCGCCTGACACACATACATAGGAGTACAGACATACATACATACGGATTTAGGTATTACACGGCAAAATATTTTCATAACAAATTGTCAAGCGCGGGGAAGTGCGAAAAAGTGACCCTAATTTGCATATAAACAAATAAATGTCATTTCGTTTGCCCCGTTGCCCGTCCCCTCGTCCAATGTTGCCAAATAAATAAAATACCACCCTCCCCCCAAACCTAAATAAGGAAAGGCAAAAGCCGAATTTTTGTGACATTTGTTTTGCAACTTCAAAAGGAAACGAATTCTGGCTGATAGGGGAATATGTGAGGCATCTAAAGGTAGATAAATTCTTAGGCCTCCTGGTCGAGTCCTTTTTCCGGGGTGATGGTGCCCCGGATAACGAACACGACACACGAAAATTTACATAAATTTGTGAGGTGTTGCTATTCTTGCCTACATTCGTATGAGTTTATGCGACAAAGTCTTATCAAAACACATTAAAATCAAAGCGGTCGGACCGCTCCCCGGAAGGGAAGGGACTGAGCAATTTTTCTTTGCTCTCTTTTTTCGTTATAATCCTTTGTGAGTAGGGATGAGGGTTAAAGGGACTAAATAAATTTGGATATTAAGTCGGAATGTAGATGTTGGAGTGCTGGTGGGGTGTTCGGGGTGCTATTTCGGTAGCAAGAATAAAAGAAAATATATTAACTGTAAGCTTGTCGCTTGTCAGAAATCTAGATACGTTTTAAATTGGCGCAAAAGATAGACAAGACTGACATTTGTTTCTTTCATACGTTTGCTGCAAAACAAATGAGCCTGCTTGTACAGAAGGATTGAAATTCCATGGAATGCTATTTAAATTACTTTCAAATTATCAAGAAGGAGATGTTGACTTCACATTATCACAAGACTATAAATGTGATGAAACCCCTCTTCATGTGGAACTCGTAGCCTTGGCTTAATCTGAAAAATACACCAGAAAGTTCTTAACATCAACACAATATTCCTTGAATATAAACTAAATGGGCACAGTCCATTTCAGAATATTTGATTTAAGGTTTTTTAAAGTGATCTTAGAATTATTAATATCGTTTAAAAGAGCAATTTCTGGCATTTACTGTTTGAAAATGATGTCATGCAAATGATGGTATGAGGTGGTCCATTGTGAAAGTTCAATTTTGGGCGACTCGTTCGAGCATAGCGACTGGAGAGCTCTTTCATTGAAAATAACATATAAATAAATTTAAATTTGTAAAATATGCCAAGTTGTCGAATCAACGGTCTTCTTTCTCACAGAACGCTGTCATACGTAATACAGTTGAAAATTTTGGAGACGCTGCTGTGGTGTGAGTCTTTCCATGATGACTTGCCAAACGATACTGAACAAAAATAACAAAGCAGTTTGAACTAAAATGCCTATTGAAAACCAAACCTCACGATAAATCACCCAATATATAAAATATCTGCCTTATAAGTGAAGTGCGCGACTCGGCACAGATTACTATTTTTTCGATCTATGAGAAAAATAAAATTTTATTTCGTGTTTTTATATTGGCATAAAGATTTTCACCTTTGTCAGATTTAACAATTAAAAACGTCGTTAAGTTCGGCCGGGCCGAACTTTATATACCCTCCACCATGGATTGCATTCCACAGAGGTTGTCGGTTTTCGTATAAGTGCAGTAATATTACAGGAAAATATAATTTTTTTAATATAGCCAAACCAAAACAAATACAAATATTGAAAAATTAATTTTATAAATAAATATAATATTTTAATTATTTCAAACCACGCTTATAGGGTAATGCTACCAATACGTCAATTCAAAAAATTTATATTCGTATATTTATATTTTCAAAGCCATAAATATTAGTAGATAGTGGGTGCTACAGTTGGTTGTATTTCCATTCTATTTCCAAAAGTAAAAATTTTGAAAATCCATTATCAGACGTACATAGTGCAAAATAACCCAACTTCATGATTCAACCAATTTTTGCCGTAAAAGAAAAAGTACGAATTTGGAAAAAAACTTTTTATTTCGCGTGTCTATGTAGTCAGAGGAATGTATACACCGAATTCCACGATTCCAGCTGCGCCCATTTGGTTGGTACCATTTTTACCCCCTTGACGTTTCTATTCTAGCTGTAGTCCTTTAGTTGGTACTATTTTGATCCCTATGTACCATTGTATCCCTTGAAAGTATTAATTTCAAAAAATTCGTCTATTTTCCGTGTCTACGCAGTCAGAGGAATGTATACTCCGAGTTTCATGACCCTAGCTGCGGTCATTTGATTGGTACTATTTTTATCCCCTTTTTCATTTTAACCCCAAAAAGTACGAATTTCGAAAAATCTGTTTATTTTCCGTGTCTACACACTCAGAGGAATGTATACTCCGAATTTCATGACTCTAGCTGCGGTCATTAGATTGGTACTATTTTTATCCCCTTTTTCAATTTTAACCCCAAAAAGTACGAATTTTGAAAAATCCGTGTATTTTATTTATTTATGGAATCAGAGGAATGTATGCACTGAATTTCATTATTCTAGGTACGGCCGTTTGGTTGGCACCATTTTTATCCCTCTATTCCTATTTTACCCCTTAAAAGTACGAATTTGGAAAAAATACTTTTATATTATGTATCTATTCAATTAGAGGAATGTACACACCGAATTTCGTGTTTCTAGCTGTTGTCGTTTAATATGTACCATTTTTATCCCTTTTTTGTCCCATTTCACCCCCTACAAAAAACGTGCATCACTTTATGATGCACGTTTTTGCTATAAGGGAAACATACCAAATATCAAGCAAATATAAACAGACATATTCAAAAAACATGCTTAAATAAGCTAAAATATTAGGGATTATTATGGGTATTTTTAGTGCTTGTGAGGGAAAATTTTTTCCCTTTGGGCCGATTTCGCCCCATTTCAATCCCAACCGATCTACGACTATAAGACGCATTTATGGAAAATTTGAACTTTTAGCTCCTTTCGTTTAGATGCTAGCGTGCTTTCAACAGACGGACGGACGGACATGGCTAGATCGTCTTAGAATTTTATGACGATCAAGAATATATATACTTTATAGGGTCTCAGGTCGATATTTCAAGGTGTTACAAACGGAATGACAAAGTTAGTATACCCCCATCCTGGAGGTGGAGGGTATAAAAAAATGAAAACCGACTTTTTCAAACATACATTTTAAGACCTTTTTGCAGGGTAACTTTGCCCGATCTAAATTAGCTTTGTGGTAAAGGATATATTTAACCCCTTATCCTATACTTGTTATTATCATTATACCCAACAGCACTTCGTGGTCCAGGGTATTATAAGTTAGTTTCGCGCCAAATGTTTGTAACACCAAGAAATAATTGAGCTAGACCCACCTTTAAGTAGACGGATCGGCTTAGAATCACCAGCTGAATCGATTCAACGATGTCTGTCTGTCCGTCCATCCGTCTGCTGTCCAACTAAGCTTGTTCGCACTCTACAGGTCGCAATTGTTGTCCGATTGTCATTAAACTTGGCATAATTAATTTTTTTTTGGACAAGGACCATCGGTATTGAATTTGGAGGAAATCGGTTCAGATTTAGATATAGTCCCCATACAAATGTCGCTCCCGATTTGACATTTTCCGCTCTAGAAACGACATATTGTACCCGATTTTCTTTAAATTTGGCAGAACATCTTATAATCCAACTAGAAACACGTATGCAAAAATTGGGTATGATCGGTTCAGATTCAGATATAGCCCCCATACAAATGTCGCTCCCGATTTGACATTTTCCGCCCTAGAAACCACATATTGTACCCGAATTTCTTTAAATTTTGCAGAACATCTTATAATCGAACTAGAAACACGTATACAAAAATTGGGTAAGATCGGTTCAGATTTAGATATAGCCCCCATACAAATGTCGCTCCCGATTTGACATTTTCCGCTCTAAAAAAGACATATTGTACCCGATTTTCTTTAAATTTTGCAGAACATCTTATAATCCAACTAGAAACACGTATACAAAAATTGGGTAAGATCGGTTCAGATTTAGATATAGCCCCCATACAAATGTCGCTCCCGATTTCACTTTTTCCGCTTTAGAAACCACATATTGTACCCGATTTTCTTTAAAATTGGCACAACATTTTATAATCGAACTAAAAAACCTATGATGAAAGTGAGTAAGATCGGTTCAGATTTAGATATAGCCCTCATACAAATGTTGCTCCCGAATGTTTAACCGATTTTGGCCAAACTTTGCATATTATATTGCACCAATAAACAGACATGGTGAAAGCGTGTCATATCGTTCCAGGTTTCAATATACCCTTATAAAAATGTCCTTTCCGATTTAAAATTTTTTTCAAACACATACATTTACAGGATGCTAAAATTCTTCCCGATTTCAATTTTTTACCGAATTGAATTACAATGAGAATTGTTTGGGTGATGCCCATATGTTCATACTTTGGTATGACTTTTGTTAACTACTGTATAATTTGTATTTGTCTGTCAGACAATTGGATCAATTACAATATTATTTACCATATTCGTTAAATTTGACTAAAGATGAATTTATTGCATATAAATTATATTCATATAATTTATATAATTTGTATGAACTACATAATATTGCTCCCATGAAATACCTGGGTTTAGTAATCAAAGCGAGGTACATACGCAGGGAGTGGTGTAGGGTATTATATAGTCAACCCCGCCCGACTTTAGCCTTTCCTTACTTGTTTTATTTAAAAACTAATAAAATACTGAATTCGTACATGATAAAAATGTTTTATTAAGAAAATTAGTAAGATATCGATCTGGTTCAAAATATGTTTTTATACCCTCCACCTCCAGGATGGGGGTATACTAACTTTGTCATTCCGTTTGTAACACCTTGAAATATCGACCTAAGACCCTATAAAGTATATATATTCTTGATCGTCATAAAATTCTAAGACGATCTAGCCATGTCCGTCCGTCCGTCCGTCTGTTGAAAGCACGCTAGCATCTAAACGAAAGGAGCTAAAAGTTCAAATTTTCCATAAATGCGTCTTATAGTCGTAGATCGGTTGGGATTGATATGGGGCGAAATCGGCCCAAAGGGAAAAAATTTTCCCTCACAAGGACTAAAAATACCCATAATAATCCTTAATATTTTAGCGTATTTAAGCATGTTTTTTTGAATATGTCTGTTTATATTTGCTTGATATTTGGTATGTTTCCCTTATAGCAAAAACGTGCATCATAAATTGATTCTTTTTTGTAGGGGGTGAAATGGGACAAAAAAGGGATAAAAATGGTACTTTTTAAACGACAACAGCTAGAAACACGAAATTCGGTGTGTACATTCCTCTAATTGAATAGATACATAATATAAAAGTATTTTTGAGCGCCTCGGTAGTCGAGTTGGTAGCGTGCTCGGCTATCAGCGTGGGGGTTGTGGGTTCGATTCCCACCAGAGGCTCTGGTCTGTCGCTGCAATAACTAGCTACAATGGTCTTAGTCACCCCGGCTCAATCCCTGGACCCAAAATTATAATATAAATTTACTTTGTATTGTAATTCAAAATAAATAAATAAAAAAAAATAAAAGTATTTTTTCCAAATTCGTACTTTTAAGGGGTAAAATAGGAATAGAGGAATAAAAATGGTGCCAACCAAACGGCCGTACCTAGAATAATGAAATTCAGTGCATACATTCCTCTGATTCCATAAATAAATAAAATACACGGATTTTTCAAAATTCGTACTTTTTGGGGTTAAAATTGAAAAAGGGGATAAAAATAGTACCAATCTAATGACCGCAGCTAGAGTCATGAAATTCGGAGTATACATTCCTCTGAGTGTGTAGACACGGAAAATAAACAGATTTTTCGAAATTCGTACTTCTTGGGGTTAAAATGAAAAAGGGGATACAAATAGTACCAATCAAATGACCGCAGCTAGGGTCATGAAACTCGGAGTATACATTCCTCTGACTGCGTAGACACGGAAAATAGACGAATTTTTTGAAATTAATACTTTCAAGGGATACAATGGTACATAGGGATCAAAATAGTACCAACTAAAGGACTACAGCTAGAATAGAAACGTCAAGGGGGTAAAAATGGTACCAACCAAATGGGCACAGCTGGAATCATGGAATTCGGTGTATACATTCCTCTGACTACATAGACACGCGAAATAAAAAGTTTTTTTCCAAATTCGTACTTTTTCTTTTACGGCAAAAATTGGTTGAATCATGAAGTTGGGTTATTTTGCACTATTTACGTCTGATAATGGATTTTCAAAATTTTTACTTTTGGAAATAGAATGGAAATACAACCAACTGTAGCACCCACTATCTACTAATATTTATGGCTTTGAAAATGTAAATATAAGAATATTAATTTTTTGAATTGACGTATTGGTAGCATTACCCCATAAGCGTGGTTTGAAATAATTAAAATATTATATTTATTTATAAAATTAATTTTTCAATATTTGTATTTGTTTTGGTTTGGCTATATTAAAAAATTATATTTTCCTGTAATATTACTGCACTTATACGAAAACCGAAAACCTCTGTGGAATGCAATCCATGGTGGAGGGTATATAAAGTTCGGCCCGGCCGAACTTAACGCCGTTTTTACTTGTTAAGGTTAAAAGGTCAGATTTCTTAGCTCAAAACGCAAATTCTTTTGAAAAGTAGGTCCACTGATAAAAATATAAAACGATTTCCGTCATCCTCTAACAAAAATATGCCAATCGGAGTTTATTCGCCAGGAGTTTAATGTCCGTTAAATTCATCTAAATGGTTCTTAACTTTCTTTTATTTTTGTAATTATAGGTTTTTAAATTTTCAAATCTTTACGTGTTCTAAACCTTTTTAACATACAGTTTTCATAAAAACTAAAAGTTTCTATTAAAACAGGGCGTAGAATAAATAGATGCAAATTTACGCAACTAATCATGGCATCGTTCGGTTATAAAGAATTGTTTGAAATATATACGAATAACCAGAACGTAGATGGTATTTTAAATACAGTTGACAGTTTCCCATTTATTCAGGATTTGTCTGTTGTCCCACTTAAACAGGTAAATCTTTATAAAACAATTGTGAAAGCATAGTCAAATATCAAATCAAGTGGATTCCAGGCACCAGTTATAAAGGATTTAATTTTTGCTAGGATAACGATAAGTGTATGGGAGGTACTAGAAGGGCGTGATTAAAGTGATTAGAAAACATTTTCAAATATCTACTTGTAACCGATTTCGACAATCCGAATGGAAGTTATGTTAGCTTTATTTTAACCAAAGTTTATTCCAATCTGCGTGGGAGGTGCCAGAAGGGGTCCATATCCAGTACCTCCCACTCAAATCATTCAAAACTACGTAAAATTAAAGCTGTTATAACTTCTATGCGAATGATCGGAATAATGTGAAATTTCATATTTAGGAACGCTTTTATAGTGGTTACATTTGCATGAAATATGGGCGATATTACTTCTTATTACTTCTTCGATTTATTTATTTTATCCAGACGAGTTATTCATGCATTACTTTGGAGGAACTAGTTCCAAACGAAAAAATTGAATATATGTGAAATATCCAGGCAAACATATATCGAATATATCAAGAACTATAACTGATGCCTTTTCAGAGCGACAATAGAAAGGACACATCAGGGATAAGGACGAACGCTATTTAATTTGATGAAAACCGGTTGAGATTTAGATATAGCCCCCATACGAATTTCACTCCCGATTTCACTCTTTTCACTCTAGATACCACATATTTCAACAGATTTTCTTCAAAATTGGCAAAACACCTTATATTTCAACTGGAAACACCTGTGGTGAAAATGTGTTAGAACGGGTCAGATTTATATATAGCTCCAATACAAATTTCGCTTCCGATTTGACTTTTTCCGCTCAAGAAACCGCATATTGTATCAGATTGTCTTCAGATTTGGCAAAATATATTGTATTTAAACTAGGAACACCTATGGTGAAAATAGATCACATCGGTTCAGATTTATATATAGCAACCATTCAAATTTCGCTCCAGATTTGACTTTTTCTGTTCTAGAATCCACATATTTTAACAGATCGTCTTCAAATCTTGTCAAATATCTTATATTGCAACAAGAAATACCCAGGGTGAAAATGGGTCAGATCGGTTCAGATTTACATATAGCTTCCATACAAATTTCGCTCCCGGATTTCCGCCCCAGAAACCGCGTATTTTCACCGAATTTCTTCAAATTGAACATAACATGCTATACTTGAACTGGAAGAACTTATTGTGTGTTGTATAGCTCCGATACAAATATTCTTCTCGATTTTACAAATTGGACCAGGTCATATTAGCCTGTGATTAGGAAACATACAAAAATTTTTCCCGTTTTCACTTTTTTACCGAATTGAATTGTATTCGGATAGAAAGTGGAGTGTATCATATAGTCGGCCCCGCCTGACTTTAGTCTGTCCTTACTTGTTTTGATCTAAATCAGGGTAAATACTTATGTCAGAGGTAACAGAGGACAAATGAGAATTGCTGGCATTCAACCGAATACAGTCGACACACTAAAATGTAGTTGTAAGTTATGAAACATTCCATAAAAACTATGAAATCTTTCATTATATTTATGAAGACATTTCATAACTCAAATATTTTATTGATTATGACATATTTCATAAGAATTGTTTCTTTAATATAATTATATCTTTCTTTGATCTTATGAAACTAAGCTTCACTAATGTAACAATTTTGTTTTATGAAATATAAAGTAATGAGATTATAAGAGTTGATGTACACGATCTAATTAAGTATCTCAACCTTTCTAACTGGATATAGATGACCTTTCGTGGTCTAAAATTATGTCTTAAGTCACTACTATAATATCACCAGAAAGGCGGGCAGGAAATGGCAAATTAACTGAAAATAATTTTCCCACCACACATTGTACTGGGATAGCATATAATGTTCACAAGCTATTATTTCCTTTCTAACCTTTTTTCCCTGTTAACCTAACAAGGATCGCTATTGGAGAGTAAATGCACTCACCAATTCAAAAAAGAATTTTAAATATCTTTATTAATAAGAAAACATCTAACAATCGGAAGGACATTATTGTTCAACCGTTAAAGTTTGCCTTTCCTTACAAATATCCTCCGTACACCCATATATATGTATACGCCTTCCTGTCGGCTTTAGGATCCTTTTTCTTTTCATCGCAAACAAAAAAAAACACGCAAAAACAAATTCTCCATCAAGGCCAACAAATTAGTCGTAATATTATTCTCAGTTAATACACAATGCGAGGCAATGGTCATGTCTTCCATTCATAAGTCCCGGAGTACCTATAAATTTTACGTGACATGCATAAACAAGAGACCCAAACAGTGCCTGATTTCCAAGTATTTTTGGATTTAGCGAAAGGAGGGTGCGGGGGGAAAAGGCTCAAGCGTTTACTCTTTTCCCCCCGCCCTCGTGCAATCGTGTTGTGCGCCTAATTTGGAGTAGAAAGGCTGCCAGTGGATTCATATTCACCCACGTCACATCACATTGGCCAGCCAGTCCAGCCGGCTGGAAGTGGCAAAACAAAAAGCGAAACTTATTGATAACTTGTACGGGATTACGGATGTTGTTCAACAACACCTACACCTACACGAAGAACAACAAAATCAGCAGCAACAACAACAGATACGAGTGCTGTTAAAATATTAACAAAATGAATGGGAGTTTGGTGTGTGCGAGTGTGTTTGTGTTCACGGCGGGGTATGCGGTCGCTGCTGCCGGGGAAGGTCATAAAACAAATTGCCACTTACCGGAAAATTTGCTAAAGTTTATAAACGCAGACATGCCTTGGCATCTTTATAAATGAAAATATAATTTTTATGAATTATCACAACAAAGCAAAATATACGACACACCCGAGGATTCACAGAAGTTGGCAAGACACTCTTAACGATTCCTGTCTAATGAAGATTTAGTTGTGGTTTTTAAGAGTCTGCACGCCAAATGGCCGCAGGGCCATTGGAGCATGAATAGCTGATAGCTTGTAGGTGGGGCAACCAATAAAGTCTTAAAATCAGCAGCTCAAGATTATTTACAATTGATTCTTGCACTTTTGAGGATATTAATTGGAACACTTAAGCGATGCATAGTTATTTATTCACTGAAAGCGAATTTCTCTGAATTTTTCACTTGAATTACTAATCATGGTACGCATAAGAAGAAAGTCCTGTTCACTATGTAAATGAAAAGAAAAATCACGAAACAACCCCCATGTGAAAAGGGGAGCAGTTTCTTAACTACTGAGCAGTACACGATATAACTTTGTATTCATTGTCATGAACCTGTCGTTCAGAGCCGACTCAGAATGAATGTAGCTATTTATGCGAGGAGCATAAACGAGGTTATGGAGTGTTCCTAATTGATTTTTATACCCCGCACCTCCAGGAAGGGTGTATACTAACTTTGTCATTCTGTCTGTAACACCTTGAAATATCGAGCTGAGACCCTATAAAGTATATATATTCTTGATCGTCATAAAATTCTAAGATGATCCAGCCATGTTCGTCCGTCTGTTGAAAGCACGCTAGTATCTAAACGAAAGGAGCTAGGACGTCTAAATATTCTATAAATGCGTATAATAGTCGTAGATTGATAGTTGGTATTGCAACTGGACGAAATCTGTCCAAAGGGAAATATTTTTCCCTCGCAAGTACTGAAAATACCCATAATGACCCCTAATATTTTAAAATGGGATAAAAATAGTACCTATCAAACGACAACAGCTCGAAACACGAAACTCGATGTGCACATTCCTCTAAGTGCGTGGATACATAATATATAATTATTTTTTTTTTTTTCAAATTCATAATTTTAAGGGGTAAAATGGGAACAGAGGGATAAAAATGGTACCAACCTAATGGCTGCACCTTGAAACTCGGAGTATACATTCCTCTGATTGCGTAGACACGTAAAATAAAAAGAGATTTTTCGTTTTTTTTTTTGGACTAAGAAACATCGGTATTGAATTTGGAAGAAATTGGTTCAGATTTAGATATAGCCTCCATACAAATATACCTATAATTTACACTATTATTGCTCTAGAATACACATTTTAAACGGCATCATGACAAAATTTTCGGGATCGTCTTATATTTGAATTAGAAACAGGAAAGTGGACCACATGGGTCCATGGTTTTATATAGCCCTCATACAAATGTACCTCCGCTTTACAATATGACTGCTCTACAATTCACTTTTTACATGGGATCTTGATCAAATTTCCCACACAATGTTACATTTAGACTAGAAACACCTACATTGAAAACCAGCTATATAGGTCATTGTTTTGGAGTAGCCCCCATAAAAATGGGCCCCCACTTCACACTATTTTCGCTCTAGAACCCACAGATTATGTTATATTTCAATAAAGAATACTTACTTTGAAAGTGATGTATAAGGGTCCCCATTTTTATACACTCCACGAGAGTATTATGTCTTTGTGCATTTGTTTGTAACACCCAAAACGAAACGAGATAAACCCATTGTTAATTATACCGATCGACTTAGAATCACTTTTTGAGTCGATTTAGCGATGTCCGTCCGTCCGTCTGTCTATCTATTCTTGTAATCACGATACAGGTCGCAATTGTAGACATAACTAAATGAAACTTTGCACAATGAAGTTTTTCGGTACAGGGACGAACGTTATTTAATTTGAAGAAAATCGGTTCAGATTTAGATATAGCCCCCATACGAATTTCACTCCCGCTTTGACTCTTTTCACTCTAGATACCACATATTACAACAGATTTTCTTTTAAATTGGCAAAACATCTTATATTTAAACTAGGAACATCTATGGTGAAAATAGGTCAAATCGGTGCAGATTTAGATATAGCCCCCATACAAATGTCGCTCCCGATTTGACATTTTCTGCTCTAGAAACCACATATTGTACTTGATTTTCTTTAAATTTGGCACAACGTCCTATAATCCAACTAGAAACACCTATGCAGAAATCGGGTAGGATCGGTTCAGATTTAGATATAGCCCCCATACAAATTTCGTTCCCCCCGAAACCGCGTATTTTCAGAGAATTTCTTAAAATTGAGCATAACACGTTATACTTCAACTGGAAGAACTTATTGTGAAAGTTAGTCACTCCATTCCATGCTTGGATATAGCCCCGAAAAAAGTATTATTCTCGATTTCACAAATTTTACCAGGTCATATTAGCCTATGACCTATATTATATTCCTATTAGCAAACATACAAAAATTCTTCCCGTTTTAAATTTTTTACCGAGTTTAATTGTATTCGGATAGAAAGTGGAGTGTATCATATAGTCAGCCCCGCCCGACTTTAGCCTTTCCTTACTTGTTATTATTACCCCTCTAGGACCCACATTTTACATCGGAAGTTTATCAAATTTTGGAGATTATATTATATTTCAACTAAAAATACATACTATGAAAGTCAAATATATGAGTCCATATTTTGGTATAACCTCATACATTCTACTCTATTATAGCTCTAGAACCCGCATCGAGCGTTGGATCTCGATACAATTATGCAGATCATGTTATTATACACTCCACGATAGTACTATGTCTTTGTGCATTTGTTTGTAACACCCAAAAGGAAGAGACCCATTGTTAATTATACCGATCGACTTAGAATCACTTTTTGAATGTCCGTCTGTCTGTCCGTTCATCTATTCTTGTAATCACGATACAGATCGCAATTGTAGACAGAACCAAATGTAGTCAGAACCGAAGTTTTTCGGGATAAGAACGAACGCTATTTAATTTGAAGAAAATCGGTTCAGATTTATATATAGCTCTCATACAAATTTCGTTCCCAATTTGAATTTTTCCGCTCTAGAATCCACATATTTTAACAGATTTTCTTCAAAATTGGCAAAACACCATACATTTCAACTGGAAACACCTGTGGTAAAAATGTGTTAGATCGGTTCAGATTTATATATAGCTCCCATACAAAGTCGTTCCCAATATGAATTTTTCCGCTCTAGAATCCACATATTTTAACAGATTTTCTTCAAAATTGGCAAAACACCTTACATTTCAACTGGAAACACCTGTGGGAAAAATGTGTTAGATCGGTTCAGATTTATATATAGCTCCAATACAAATTTCGCTCCCAATTTGAATTTTTCCGCTCCAGAATCCACATATTTTCATCAAAATTGGCAAAACATCCTGTATTTAAACTAGGTACACCTATGGTGAAAATGGGTCACATCGGTTCAGATTTACATATAGCTCTCATACAAATTTCGTTCCCCCAGAAACCGGGTATTTTAGAGAATTTCTTAAAATTGAGCATAACATTCAACTAGAAGAACTTATTGTGAAAGTTAGTCACTTCATTCCATGTTTGGATATAGGCCCGATACAAATATTATTCTCGATTTGACAAATTGGACCAGGTCATATTAGCCTCTAGGACCCACATTTTACATCGGAAGTTTATCAAATTTTGGAGATTATATTATATTTAAACTAAAAATACATACTTTGAAAGTCAAATATATTCTACTTTATTATAGCACTAGAACCCACATCGTGCGTTGGATCTCGATACAATTTTGCAGATCATGTTATTTTTCAACTAAGAAGACCTACTTTAAAAGTGATCTATATGGGCAAACTTTTTAATGTAACGCCCTTGCAAAAGACCCCTATTTGCAGTATTACCCCTCTAGGACCAACATTTTATATCGGTTTTTCAAATTTTGCAGATTATGTTTTATTTTAACTACCCAGCAAAAAAATATTGGAAGTACTTTCGTTGGAAGCACATTTTGATCACATCTCAAAATCCAAATGCGCGTTTTTTCGCTTTTGAGGGAGTTCTTTTAAACAACTTCCAAAAAAGTAGATAATATGTTATTATCCAGTAACATTTTACGAACAGCATATTCACAAGTGAATGGAAACGAATTTTTAGTATGGGGCCACAGAGGTAAGGTGTCCACTTTTCACCCGAAGGTTCCGGGTTCGAATCGTGGCGCGGGAAAAAAAATATTTTTTTATTTTTCATTTCTTTTTTAAATAAACAATGTTTAATTTTGTATAATTCTAACAACTTAAAAATTTTTGCTTAAAAAATACAAATTTATTGTTTTATTAATGTTCTTCAAATATTTCCATTCTTTGTTAATTATCAATACTATATAATATCACTAAAATAAAGTAGTGTTATTTTATTTAATGCTTATTTAATTTAATTAAAATATAGTTTAAGTTATATTTTAATTCATACTAAATAAATATTTCGTTAAGTTTCCTATGGTCAGTTCTAACAAACGAAATGGTTTGCTTTAGTTATTCATCATTCACAACAGAGAATAGCTGGGAAGGTCTGCTGTTCTACCCCCGGCAGCGGCGGATTTTTTAAAACAGAAATGAAAACTAGTGAAAGAGTGCTTCCTTTGCAACACTTTAAAATAACTTTTAAGTCTTTCGAAATAAAGGACTTCCCTCCTATGACAACTCCATGTTAAATTCCTTGGTGAAGATCCCAAATTTTCACTACTTCAAAATCACAAGATGAACTTCTTTCAATCTTTTTCACTTTTTTGGGTGCTCTTTTTTGCTGGGTAGGAATTCCTACTATGAAAGTCAAATAAATATATGTGTCACCGTACAAATGGCCCCCCATTATTACCACTTCAGAACCTATATCTTACAACGGATCTTTATACAATTTTGCAGATCATGACTCATTTCCACTAGGAATGCCTAAAGGGAACAATAATGGCCCATGTTATGGTACAACCCACAAGTGTTGTTATAGGGCCCTTACAAATGTCCGTCCAATTTATAATTCTTGGTCAATTTTCCAGATCGTATTATATTTACTCTCGGAATACCTACCCGAAAATTGGACCATATGGGTTAATGTTTCCAAATACAACTATCCCACTAATTTACAATATTATCATTTTAAATCCTTTATATTACATCGGATCTGGATTAAATTATACAGATCATGGATTATGTCACATAGTTACACTTTCTGGTGATGTGGACCATGGATTCCGATTTTAGACGTATTTTCTTCATCACTTACAGCAAAGGTGGAGCATTACGCAAAGAAATGGCCACCGCTCATTATCAGTTTCTAATTTGTTTCCATAACACTACAGATTCATCTTACTAAAATCAATCAATTTTGCCATATTCGTTAAATTTGACTAAAGATGCATTTATAGTATACTGCATTTACCGCCCCATAAAACTCCTGGGTTTGGTAATCAAAAGTACGAATATGGGAAAATCTTTTTATTCCGCGTGTCTATGCAGTCAGAGGAATGTATACACCAAATTCGATGATTCTAGCTGCAGTCATTTGGTTGGTACCGTTTTTATCCCATTTTTTCCAATTTCACCCCCTTATGAGTGCGACTTTCTAAAATCTCTTTATTTTACGTGTATACTCAATTGAAGGAATGTACACTCCTAATTTCACCATTCTAGCTGTAGCCGTTTAGTTGGTACTATTTTTATCCCTCTGTACCCATTATATCTCTTGAAAGTACGAATTGGAAAAAAAAACTTTTTTTGTGTCTACGCAGTCAGAGGCCCAAAAAGTACGAATTTCCAAGAATCCGTTTTTTTTACGTGTCTACGCAATCAGACGAATGTATACACCGAATTTCATTAGACGATGGTGTAGCCGTTTGGTTGGTACCATTTTTATCCCTCTATTCCCATTTTACCCCTTAAAAGTACGAATTTGGAAAAAAAAAACTTTTACATTATGTATCTACTCAATTAGAAATTTGGTGTGTACATACCAAATTTCGTGTTTCTATCTGTTATCGTTTAATATGTACATTTTTATTCCTTTTTTGTAAATACAAGTAGACATATATAAAAAACAGGCTGAAATACTGTAAATATTAGGGGTATTTTCAGTCCTTGTGAGGGAAAAAATTTTCCCTCTGTGCCGATTTCGCCCACTTTCAATCCCAACCGATCTGCAACCATAAGACACATTTAGGGAAAATTTGAACCTCCTAGCTCATTTCATTCGGAAGCTAGCGTGCTTTCAACAGACAGACAGACGGACATGGCTATATCGTCTTAGAATTTTAACGGAATGACAAAGTGAATATACCCCCGTCCTGGAGATGGAGGGTATACAAACTATATATATATATATTAATTCTGTTGAAAGAGAAAATTCCAATTTATAATTAATTTATTCACATTTGAGAAGCCATCTAGACAGAATTTTCTTGGAGCACTGAAAGTGCCATTCATTTGGAAATACTTCTATTTTATTGCTCAGAGCAAGTGTTACACTAAATAGTTTGAAGTGCTTTTGAAAGGCGTCTTTAGATGACAAATTTATTTGCATTTGAGAAACTGTTATGAATGAATTAGTTTGGATTTAGGATCAATGATAATGTCATTCATTTGGAACTACCTCCAAGTTTTTTTGCTGATATATATGTTATCGTATGCAATGTTTAACATAAACATGTGCTACATTATTCCCACCAGTCTACATCATACGATTTGTTATACGACGCCGTGTAATATGAATACCATTGCGACTGCTATGTAATGTTCATTATGATTAATATGATCTTAGCTAATAAGTTATTTTGTAGGTATAAACTATTTGGTATCATTTGATTTAGTGCAGTTCAAGTTTGCACTCCGATTAATAAAGTCTTTTTTAAAAAGAACTTTATGCGTTAAATTATTTAACTGGCGCCCAACTAAAAGGAAGTCACTATAAGTACCCCACAGGCTACCGAGGACTTTCCACCTAACCAACAGGTTAATAAAAACCACAGTATCCCACAGGTTACAAATAACCGCATCCCATAGGCTGCTGGCGTAGAGGATCAGTGAAGACGTCGTTGACGAAACCCGCAAATTGATTCCGTTTGCTTGGCTCCCCAGTACTAGTAGAAAAGGATAACGCCGACAACCGAAATTTGCGATGATCATCTATACCTTCTTGTAAGCATTAAGTGATTAGAACCCCCACTGAGAATCCTACGGGACCCTCCAGTGGTCATAAGATAAAAGTTACATTAAAAGTGAGAAATAAAATTATTTAAGTAAAATTACATTAAGAGAAACTGATTGGAAAACCACTGCGAATCCTACGGGACCCTCCAGTGATAATAAGTGTATTAAAAATTGTTAAATTTTAAAGAAAATATTTTTGTGAAATTCAAAGAGATGAATAACTTAATCAGACCACCGGTTCTTAACGTTGCCAATCCAATTCCTAATCCCGTTCCTAATCCCGATCCAAATCCTAATGTAGGAAGTGTTGAAATTGAAGCATTGGTGTCTAGATATTGCGCACAACAGTGCAGACAAATAGTGAGCCAAATTCTTAACCCAGGCTCGGGTATTAATGGCGCAGATCAGGAGATAGCTGATCGATTTAGGAATGATTTATCAGATCTGGACAAAGTTCCCGATATAGTGAAATGTTTGAGAGACTTTTCGGGTGATCCTTCAGAATTCGGCGCATGGAAAAAAAGTGTTGACCGAGTGCTGAATTTATACGCGTTTTCTCAGGGTACTCCCAAGTATTATGCTATTATAAATGCCATCAGGAACAAAATTATTGGACCTGCTTCTGCGGCACTGGAATCTCACAATGCCCCTTTAAATTGGCAATGCATTTCTAAATGTTTGACCTTACATTACGCGGATAAACGTGACTTGACGACACTCGAATGTCAAATGTCGATATTGTCACAGGGAAATAAATCTATTGAGGAGTATTATCAAACCGTTTGCTCAAATCTGTCTCTTATTACGAACAAACTTTCCTGTTTAGATATTGGTCAAGAGGCCAAAGACGTTCTTACCCAAACGTATAGGGACAAAGCATTAGATGCTTTTGTTCGAGGGCTGGGTGGAGGATTCTCGGAACTTCTTGGTGCAAGAGAACCAACTGATCTTCCACAGGCGTTACATTTATGTTTAAAGTTGGAAAACCAACGTTTCAGAGCGGATTATGCTCGCTCTTTCAACAATCCAGGCAGGACTGTTAAACCAAATTCGAGACTGCCACCTCCAGTTCCACAGAGAAGATCTTTCCAACAACCGAATTATCTGCCACAAAATTCGCATACTGCTTCGGCACCTCAATACTTTTATGATTCCATCCCTAGATGGCAACCTCAACATGTGCCACAAGTGCAATTGGCTATGAGGAATCAACCGGTTTCTCACTTCCAACCCCAGAGACCACTTGCGCCTAAACCGCAACCACGCCCGGAACCCATGGAGGTAGATCAATCCATGAAATCTAAAATGGTGAACTATATGAATAGACCGCCTCAGGATAGTAAATTTGTAGGGAAAAGACCTCAGGGACAATCCGAAAGACAGACTCACCCAAGTAAATTTCAGAAAAACTTCCATTTAGATGTCGATTCGGAAGAGGGAGGATGTGTCGAATCCGATTATGAACTTCAAATGAACAATTATGAGGATGAAGGAAAGTTACCACCCTTGGATGAATATGTTCAGAATTACGACCAAAATCAGGACGATTCTCAGTTCATTACTCAAGACTTTGTTGACCTTAATTTTTTAGATTAACGGACTCGTCTCTGCCGTATTTTGAGTGCAGGACGAGTTCTGGCCGAATAATAAGAATTCTCATTGATACAGGATCTAACAAAAATTATGTCCAACCTAGTTTGATTAAAACGGCTATACCCAATGAAAATGAATTTTTCGCAAATTCTGTTGCTGGAAGGACTAAGATAACTCACCATACATATATGAGCTTATTTGATAAGAACATGAAGGGGATTAAATTTTTTTTAATGCCAGCATTAAGATCATTTCACGCAATTTTGGGTAACGATAGCTTGAAAGAGTTATCAGCTGTCATATATACGGCAAAGGGTCATATGATAATTGACGGTAGGATAAAAGTGAAGATCAAACAACAAACTTCGCAATCCGTTAATTCGATTGATATAAAAACTAACCACATGTCAGAACAGCAGCAGGATAAGATAAGGAACATTATTTTGCAATATAGGAATTTGTTTAGTGATCCAAATGAGAAATTGACGTACACTTCCTCTGTAATAGCAGAGATACGAACGGAGAATGAAACACCAGTGTATTCTCGTTATTACCCTTATCCAGCTCATTTGAAAGATGAAGTTGAAAAGCAGGTGCGTGAGCTGCTTGAGAATGACATCATCAGACCATCTCGTTCACCATATAATTCGCCAATTTGGATAGTGCCCAAGAAATCTGATTCAGGAGAAAAGAAATATAGAATGGTAATTGATTATAGGAAAATCAATGAAATAACTATTGCTGACAGATATCCGATCCCTGAAATAAATGATGTTTTACCCCAATTAGGGAATAATAAATGGTTTTCGGTGATCGATTTGAAAAGTGGTTTTCACCAGATTCCACTTAAGGAAAGCGATCGGCAGAAAACAGCTTTTTCGGTAAATAATGGGAAGTATGAATTCACAAGACTTCCCTTCGGCCTTAAGAACGCGCCTTCTATTTTTCAGAGAACATTAGATGATATTTTGCGCGAACATATAGGAAAGATTTGTTTTGTGTATATTGACGATATTATAATATTCGCTAAAGATGAGGAAACCCATCTGAACAATATAGAGACAATTTTTCGAACGTTGGAAATGGCGAACATGAAGGTCCAGTTGCGAAAGTGTGAATTCTTGAAAAAGGAGGTTGAATTTTTGGGTTTCATTATTTCGGAGGCTGGAATAAAGACCAACCCCAGCAGAGTAGAGGTGATAAAGAACTTTTCGATCCCAAGGACGTTAAAGGAATTGAGATCTTTCCTTGGCGTTTCCAATTTTTATAGACGATTTATCAGGGATTACGCTAAGATTGCTAAACCCCTGACATTGCTTTTAAGAGGGGAGGCAGGTCGAGCTTCGAAGCACGTTTCAGCTAAAATAAAGATAACACTCGATGAGGAAGCTATTAGTGCATTCAACAAACTGAAAACATCACTTATATCAGAGGATGTTGTTCTTGCATACCCTGATTTTAATAGGGAATTTCATCTGACTACAGATGCCTCTAATTATGCACTTGGTGCAATTCTGTCCCAAGGTGATAGACCCATAGTGTTTTTGTCCCGAGTTCTTACTAGAGCAGAGGAGCACTATGCCACTAACGAGAAGGAAATGCTTGCTATAGTATGGGCATTGCAATCGTTAAGGAATTATCTTTATGGTCCGTCCAAGCTTAAGATTTTTACGGATCATCTTCCCTTGACTTATGCTTTGAGGAATAAAAACACTAATTATAAATTGAAACGATGGAAAGCATTCCTGGAGGATTATAACTATGAATTATGTTACAAACCGGGAAGTTCTAATGTGGTTGCCGATGCATTATCTAGACCTTCGCAAGAAATCTTGCATACCGAGTCAATGGCAACTACGCAGCATAGCGACGAGAGTTCTATGCATAATTTGATTCAGTTCACCGAAACACCGGTAAATGTTTTTAAAAATCAACTGATTATTTCGTCCGATGGAGATTCTCCCTCGTATAAATTCGAGATTATATTTCCGACGTATCACAGACACTCAGTGGTAATACCATCTCCAAATGTGGAAAATCTGATCGATATTCTTAAGAGATATTTGAATCCGTCTGTGACAAATTGTATTATGACTTCGGATGAAGTTTTGGGTAGACTTCAGGAAGTATTTCAGACCCACTTTAATAAATATAGGGTTAAGTATTCAAGGCTCATTGTCACAGATCTTGTGAATGAGGAGGAGCAGGAGACTGTAATAATAGCGGAACATAATAGAGCGCACCGGAACAGTACTGAGAATAGGATTCAATTATTGTCGAAATACTTCTTTCCAAAGATGCACGCGAAGATAAAGAAGATAACTAATGCATGTAAGATCTGTAAGGAGAACAAATATGAACGACATCCGAACAACACAATTCTTTTTGAGACTCCTATTCCTCAATTTCCGGGACAAATTGTGCATGTCGATATATACATCACTGGGAAGACACCTGTTTTAACTGCTATAGATAAGTTCTCAAAGTACGCGCAGGCGAGGATTCTAAGATCAAGAGGTACTGAAGATATAAAACAACCATTGAGAGAGATGCTCTTATCATTTGGTATGCCGGAAATAGTTGTTATAGACAACGAAAAATCTCTTAATTCCAACACGATTATCTTTATGCTGGAGAATCAGTATAAAGTTAAGGTTTTTAAAATTCCGCCTTATTCGAGCTCAGTGAATGGACAGGTGGAACGGTTCCACTCAACCCTAACTGAATTGATGCGATGCTTGAAGGTTGAAAATGTCCATAACTCATATTCAGAACTGTTAGATAGAGCCCTCTATGAATATAATAATTCAGTTCACTCCACCACACTGAGGAAGCCAGTAGAGGCATTTTTTGGTAGGAGGATTACGACAAATCCCGATGAATTGGAAAAAGAGAGACAGGAAATAATTTCCAGAATTAAGGGTAAACAATCCAAGGATTTAACTTACCATAATAAGAAGAAAATACCTCCAAAAATATTTGAAGTAGGCCAGGAAGTTTATGTAAAGCAAAATAAGCGTCTGGGGACAAAGTTGAGTAAAAATTATAGACAAGAAATAGTGAAGGAGGATAGAAACACGACCATAATGACTGAATCAGGGAAAATAATTCACAAGAATAATATTAGGAATTAAAATTGTGTCTTTATTTTCAGATTATCTGTAACACTTGTTGGTGCAGATGTCAAGATATTTGATTACTCTAACTCCCAGGTTGTTACCATCGATATGGGATACGCAAAATTGCAGAGGGGCACATTCGATCTGGTCCATGTTGTAGAACCAGAAAATTATCAGAATTTGATTGATGACATACGAAACACCTTACATTCCAATATAAACCAATCCCATCCCATTTTCCCTTTCCTGAACCATGAATTAACTCAACTCCAAATTATTTTAGATAAGTTAAAATTTAGAGTTAAACGGTCTCTGAATTTCATTGGGTCAGCATGGAAATGGATTGCTGGAAATCCTGACCATGATGACTTTGAATTAATAATGGGAAAAACTGATAATATTGTAAAAAATAATAATAAACAGATAATATTGAATGAACTTACTATTGAGAAAATAAATGAATTAACCAAAACCACCGATCAAATAATAAAGGTGTTGAAATCCGATCAGTTTGTTAAAGAAAGTTTAATAACTAATCTTAAATATCAGATTCATATATTAAAAGAAGAAATTCTGAATATAGAATATGCCATACATTGGGCAAAAGTTGGAATAGTAAATTCGTTTATTCTCTCAAAGGATGAGATAAATATTATTAAAAAGGCTTATGATAATGAATCCATACCGTTTGTAAATTTTGACGAAGCTTTAGAATTTGCTAATGTTGGAATATCATCTATTAACAACACATTGTTTTATGTCATTAGTATACCCACAGTGGATACAAAATTATGTAACAAAATATTAGTGAAACCTATTAAATATGGAAAATTTGTGAATAAATTGCAATATCAAGATATATTAAAATGCAATGAAACAATATATGGTATGGAGAAGCCTTGCAAATATCATAATAATGTAACTATTTGTAATGAAAACAATTTGCGAAATGTAAATAATGATACATGCATAGCTAGTCTTTTGAGAGGTCATATGTCGAATTGTACACTGAGAGATAACAGCAATGTGTCTAACGTAGAAGAAATAACACCTGGAATGTTGTTACTAAATCAGTTCAATGGGACCATATACATTAATAATGAACCCCAGACATTAAGCGGTACATACATCGTGCAGTACCACAATGCAACAATACGGGTAAACGGAATGATCTACACTTTTTTTGACGTAACTTTTCTACAACCTCTGCCGCCATTACTTCAACCAAGACATCCGAATACGGAAATTGAAGAAATTTTAACATTGGAAACTGTTAAAGAACTACACATCAACAACACCGATTCTATTGATCTGCTGGGAAGGAAACATGAATTGATCCTGTCAGTAAATTTTGGATTTATGTCTATACTGATGATATTGATCATTCTTGTGCTCATAAAAACTAATTGGAATACAAATAAGAAGAATACGGTGACAACAATTTCACCATCAGTGCATTTGTCAGTCCCCGAAGTACCCGCAACAGTCAAGCCAGAAACCAAAGATTTTCTCCGAATTTCACAAATTCCATACTTTTGATGTAAACATGCAAACAGAGACGTTCGCATTTGAGAAGGGAGGTGTTATCGTATGCAATGTTTAACATAAACATGTGCTACATTATTCCCACCAGTCTACATCATACGATTTGTTATACGACGCCGTGTAATATGAATACCATTGCGACTGCTATGTAATGTTCATTATGATTAATATGATCTTAGCTAATAAGTTATTTTGTAGGTATAAACTATTTGGTATCATTTGATTTAGTGCAGTTCAAGTTTGCACTCCGATTAATAAAGTCTTTTTTAAAAAGAACTTTATGCGTTAAATTATTTAACTTATATATATACCCATGGTGCGTATGATAATTATTCAACTCCATGGTTAAATAAAGCATACGTCACCATGATTGGTATTTTTCATTCGCTCTATTTCTAATACACATTTTCTGCGAAGTGCAAGTCATGGTGTAACTCATATGTATGTTTTATGTACATATGTTTCCCACAGCCACTTTAGCCACATGTCGATCAATAGTCTCCTAGTTTCATCAGTAGTAGAAGAGGCAGTTTCTGGACCCACTCTTATCAACATGTATATTTATTGCAATTGTGGGTGCCTAAGGTGGCAAGGCATGCCAGTTATTGTGCCGGGCCAATTGATCATAATTTCGATGTGATTGTTGATGTGTGCACTCCAATGAACAGATGGGTGTGTGTGACCATGAAAGTGTGGTAAACGAAATGACTTTATAAAGTTCACAATTGCTACAGTTTATAAATATTACGGGCTGTCTGTCTTTGAGCCTCGCCGCTTTTATGTTTGACTGTGTGGGTCAGTCATTCATGTCAGTTGGTCTCTCCCTGCCCAGTCTATGTGTCCGTCTGCCCTTGACCACTTATGCGTATATGCACACAAATTTGTATATTTAAGTGTGTGTGTGTTGGCTGGTACATATGGCTGTGTGTTTGTACACTTCAACACATCCTTCCACTAGCCTCACCGACAGACGGACAGACGGACCTGTCTGTCTTGCTGTCAGTCCATGCAATATACACATCATCAATTTCGGTTTTCCCAGTTGTAACCGCGTTTTTTCCTCTCCATAAACGGCAGCATTTATTGAAATTTGTTTGTCCAGGACTGTGGACCGTGGACTGTGCAGGGCAAGTGCATGTACATATGTATTGGTCAGAGTGCGGATTTGGTTGTTCTGTTGTTGTTGTTTGTGTTAATTTATTTTATTTGGTTGGCCTTTAGTTTCTTTGCGCGCTCTTCACGCATTTACAACAAATATCGCAACCGAACGAATGACCAACATACATGGGCATGTTTATTATCTGTGGCTCAAATGAATTGACCGGAAATGAAATATTCACACTCACACACACACAGTTAAATGGAAGGCTATACAAAATGTCATATGCAGTTCGCAGTGACGTGTGGGGTGGGTCTGGGTGGATAAATTGAGGCGCAGTCCACAATTCTTAATGAATTTTGGTGATTTTCTTTTTAAATGAAAGGTAATAATATTTGATTTTGGATATACAGATTAAATCGCAGCAGGTGTGTGTAGCTTTGTATTACTGCAAAGTGGAAATCACCAAAAAATGTTATACGAAAATTACTTAAACTGAAGATCCATTATGTTTCGCGCCCACAGTGGAATGTACACATCTAATTTCATGATTCTAGCTACGGTCGTTTGCTTGGTACCAGTTTTATTCCTTTTTTCATTTTGGAAAAATCCTTCTTTGCGCGTCTACGCAGCCAGACGAGTGTAAACACTGGATTTCAGCCGCTTGGTTGGTACCAATTTTATCCCACGCTCATCCTAAAGGTACGAATGTCAAAAGAGCGAAAGTGTGGACACACCGATTTTCACTCTTCTAACTACTGTCGTCTGGTTGGTACCATTTTTATCCCCTTTTGCCCCATTTTCCGTCTAAAAGTAAAAAATTTCTAAAAATTGCTTTATTTTTCGCATCGACAATGCCAGATGAATGCTTACACCGAATTTCATGATTTCAAATTCAACGGTTTGCTTGGAACTAATTTTTATCCCTCTTTTCCACTTGTATCCTTAAAAAGTAGAAATTTCGAAAAATGCTTCTATTTTACGTGTCTACTAGGGATCTATAAATCGACTTTCGACTAATCGACTGATCGACTTTTGAGAGGAAAAAGTCGAAATCGACTTTCCTAAAGTCGAAAAGTCGACTTTTGTTTTCGACTTTGTGCATCAATGAATTTAAGTTATTGAATACCGATTTTACTTTTTTCGCTCTAGAAAACACCTCATTTTTCTGATTTTCTTCAAATTTGGCACAACAACTAGAAAAATTTATGCAAAAAGTGGGTAAAATCGGTTCAGATTTATATATCCAATATAAATGCCTCTCGATTTGGTTTTGATTTCGTCTATTCGTTTTTTCATTCATTTGCAATGTCGTCTTTTTATTTATTTGCACCAGTCGAAAAGTCGTATTTTCAAAAGTCGAAAAATCGATTATTCATATATTTCCATAAGGCGAAAAATCGTCTTTTTGCTCCAACTATGCATCCCTAATGTGTACGCGATTAGAGGGATCCTTTTACTGAACCAAGACTCAGGGGATGTCCCCTATAAATGCGTTGGCGGAAGGTATTAGTATTGGAAAGAGGAAAGAGTGAGTAGTGCTTGTTGACTTCTGTTTTAAATTTCTGAATATCATAATTGGCTGGGAAAATATCTACCGGACGTCGATTCCACATACGGATAGTACGAGCGAAGAACGAATTCATTCTGTAATGTGTGATGCGGTCGGTTGTTCAATCGACAATAAATGGGTGAGAGTTCCTTGAAAGTAGCGCATTTCTACCGAACGTTCTCACGGGCGGTATAAGATCACGAATATCCGAAGAACAAACACCATGAAAGTATTGATAGAACAAGGACACACAACCAACATTACGACGATGTTCAAGGTAAACAATAGAATTGGATATCGTACCATCATCTATCAACACCGTCGCTCTCCTCTGGACACGGTCAAGTAGCTCCAGTGATGGACCTGGAGCACCCGACCATATATGGGAGTTGTATTCCATCTTTGGTCTGTAGATATTGAGAAGATCAGAGGGAGTGAAGTATTTCTTACACCGCTTTAAAAACCCTAGTGGGAAAGGATAGAACCCTGTGGTACTACTGCGGTTAACCTATGCTCGTCGGAAGAGAACCCATCTACAACAACACGTGATCTCTGAGGAAGCTCGATCTGAATCGTGAGAAGTCACTACCAACTCCAAAAGCGATAAGTTTTGATATGAGCGCGCCGTGCCAGACTTTATCAAAGGCCTTGGAAATATCTAAACATCGACCTTGCTCTCACCAAACTTGTGGATGGATCGATTCCACTTTTCGGACAGCAGCATCATCAGGTCACCCGTAGATCGATTCTTACGGAAGCCATACTGTCCATCATTAAGTAAGCCTTTAGTCTCTAAATACAGCACAAGATGGTGGTTAACCATACTCTCCATAACCTTTGAGAGCGCTGAGCAAATTGCAATCGGGCGGTAGTTAGCAGGGTTATTAGCCCCACCTATTTTAGGGATGGGCTGGATGTTCGCAATCTTCCAACGCGCTGCGAAAACCCCTGCACGGTATGCTAGGTTGAAAAGATTGCGAAGTGGACGGGCAAGCGCACTTACATAGAGGACATGTGCTGAAATACTAACCGGGCCGGAGATTTATTTACGTCGTGATTTCCAAATTCGTACTTTCAAGAGATATAATGGGATAGGGGGATAAAATGGTATCAACCAAACGGATGCACCTAGAATAAAAGAGATTTGCGAAAGCCGTACTTTTAAGGGGGTAAGAGGGGAAAAAATTGTACCAATCAAATGGTGACAGCTAGAATCATGGAATTCGGTGTATACATTCCTCTCACTTCATAGACACACAAGATAAATAGATAAAATTCGTACTTTAGTTTAATGTGAGAGATGATGGATTTTCGTGAGAGATGATGTACTTTTGGAATTAAAATAGGATGAAATACGAGCAAACAAAGGGCTGTAGCTGAAAATGCCGCCATTATCCCCCAATATTTATGGTATTTAAGCTTTTTTGAAGATTGCTGCCTTATATTTACTTTTTGAATTGACTTAAGTATTATTTCAATGTATATAGTATAAACATAACACATATAAACATATTGGTAACCTTGCCTTATAACCTTGCCTATTATTTTTTCAATATTTGTATTTGTTTGGTTTGGCTATATTAAAAAACCAATAAGGAAAGGCTAAATTCGGGCGGGGCCGACTCTATGATACACTCCACTTTCAATCCGAATACAATTCAATTCGGTGAAAAAGTGAAAACGGGAAGGTTTTTTGTATCCTGTAAATGTATGTGTTTGACAAAAAATTTTATATCGGAAAGGACATTCGTATGAGGATATATTGAAACCTGGAACGAAATAAGTGAAATATAAAATGTATAGTTTGGCCAAAATCGGATAACCTTATGGGAGCAACATTTTAAATTGGGCTATATTTAAATCTGAACCGATCATACCCACTTTCACCATAGTTTTGTTTAGTTAGATTATAAGATGTTGTGCGAAATTTAAAGAAAATCGAGCACAATATGTGGCTTTTAAAGCGGCAAAAGTCAAATAGGGAGCGACATTTGTATGGGGGCTATATCTAAATCTGAACCGATCTTACCCAATTTCTGCATAGTGTTTCTAGTTGGATTATAAGATGTTGTCCCAAATTTAAAGAAAATCGATTAGAATATGTGGCATTTAAAGCGGAAAAAGTCAAATCGGGAGCGACATTTATATGGGGGCTATATCTAAATCTGAACCGATCTTACCCAATTTTTGCATAGGTGTTTCTAGTAAGATGATAAGATGTTGTGCCACATATTTAAAGAAAATCGAGTACAATATGTGGTTTCTACAGAGGAAAATGTCAAATCGGGAACGACATTTGTATGGGGGCTATATCTAAATCTGAACCGATTTGACCTATTTTCACCATAGATGTTCTTAGTTTAAATATAAGATGTTTTGCCAAATCTGAAGACAATCTGATACAATATGTGGTTTCTAGAGCGGAAAAAGTCAAATCGGGAGCGAAATTTGTATGGGAGCTATATATAAATCTGAACCGATCTGACCCATTATTACCACAGGTGTTTCTAGTTGGAATATAAGATGTTTTGCCAATTTTGAAGAAAATCTGTTGTAATATGTGGTATCTAGAGTGAAAAGTGTCAAATCGGGAGTGAAATTCGTATGGGGGCTATATCTAAATCTGAACCGATTTTCTTCAAATTAAATAGCGTTCGTTCTTATCCCGAAAAACTTAGTTGTGCAAAGTTTCATTTGGTTCTGTGTACAATTGCGACCTGTATCGTGATTACAAAAATAGATTCAAAAAGTGATTCTAAGTCGATCGGTATAATTAACAATGGGTCTATCTCTCTTCCTTTTGGGTGTTACAAACAAATGCACAAAGACATAATACTCTCGTGGAGTGTATAATAAGTCCATCGTTCGGGTGTTTTTGTCACATCTAAATCTTATTTATATATAAGAATAAATATATTTTATATCCTGAACAAATAACAATAGGCATTAGCACGAAACTAAAACTGCCATTAATTTAAATAACAACAGATGCGAGAAAGTTTCAATTGATAATTTTTCACGAAAATTTATTTTAATTTGCAAGATTAGAAAAGCATTAACAAATATTTTATTTGCTGCAATTTGTAATAATTTTGGGTTATGACGGCGCCTATTCAAAAGTATCTATAGGGAAAAGTTGAAGTTCTGGTTCTTCTTGTAGTAGCATATGTCGTCATCTCGTTTGGCCTAATCAATTTAAGCACTATACACGATTTTTTATAATTCCCTTACTTCTACAGTAGGGACAATAACTGCTACATTTTCCAATAGATTTTATACAAAAATTTGAGAAAAACTAAGAATAAAAATTAAAAAAAAAAATGATTAAAAACATTATTTTGCTTCTACAAAGAGGGCCATAACTTATACATTGTGTTCTTAGCTGGAATGTTAGCTACTTAAATTTTTTTCTATTTTTTTCTAGCGTTGATAGGTACCGAATAAAAATCACTTTATGGTGCACGTTTTTGTTATAGGGGGGATGCATATACCCAATATCAAGTAAATACAAGCAGGCATATTGAAAAAATATACTTAATTACTCTAAAATATTAGGGATTATTATGGGTATGGTTTAGTCCTTGTGAGAATTTTTTTTCCTTTGGGTCGATTTCGCACAGTTTCAATCCCAACCGATCTACGACTTTAAGACGCATTTATGGAAAATGTGGGCGTCTTAGCTCCTTTCGTTTAGATGTTAGCGTGTTTCCAACAGACGGACATGGCTAGATCCTCTTAGAATTTTATGACGATCAAGAATATATATCGAGGGCTTATATTCATAAGTGGCTATGAACAAAAACACAACTTTTCAGGAGACCGAAAAAAACTGATTTACTCCTTAATTTTAAGAGTAGTTATTAGTCATTCTTCTACAGTTTAATCTAAAGAGGATTACTAATTGCTACGATTAAAAAGTTTTCGAAATGTTCTATTATTCGCGGTTTTATGGTTCATAGCCACTTTTACACGTTTAAAATTGAGCTCTATGAATTTTGAAATAAACACTTAGCCATTAATGCTCTAATATATAAATAAGACTTATTGTAAACTCCATAACGTTTTTTATGAAATGTTGGCAATGTTGTGTAGAAAACGCATTTTCTGAAAGATTCCAGCTTCATCCGTCAGATTGGTACCATTTCCAAACCCTTTTTCCAATTTTTTTACAAAACGTGGATATTGCGGTAGGGCACGTTAAACAAAAAATACAAATTGGATATTTTTGGAAAATTTTCATTTTCGTGGCAAATATGGCTAAAATGATTTTCACTCATGACATTTTTGTTTTATGATTTTCTCGCAATCCGACCGCCAACGGATCCGACTGAACTTTGTACTGAAGAAAATATCGCAGCTGTATCGGCCAGTGTTATTGATGACCATCAATTATCGATTCGTCGCCGTTCGCAGCAATTGGGCATCTGTTACTCAAAAACTTGGAAATGCCAAAATTGGACTAAGCGGATGGACCATTTGAGGCGCAGTCAATGTCAACATTTGCATGAAATAATCTTCAAACATTAAATTATATGGACCGTACTATCGATTCAAATAAAGATTTCATGCATTTTTCTGAATTTTATGTGTTTTTTTTTGAAAAACTTTCCTATAGCTATAGCTTTTAAAAAATCACCCTTCTATTTAAACTTTCCCTGTTCAGGATCCTGAAACTTTCCAGACTTTTCTTTTTGACTTTACTGCCACTATTTATCCTATATGATAACTTGGGAACCAAAATGCTATTAACCGCGAAATGATGGAATTTGATAATATGATATGCCCTAAATCTAGAAAAATGCTTTAAACACCATCGTTGTAGCTAATTACAACCTTCGGTTATATGCTGCTCCATTTTTGAACTATATTATTTATATTATTTTTATGTTCATAGCCACTTTTGCGGTCACAAATTAACGTGTGAAAAAAATGGCTTTAGAAAAAAAATTCTTCTCCAAATTTATGTGACAAATCTGGGAATAGTTTGGTTCATAGCCACTTATGAATATAAACCCTCGATATACTTTATAGGGTCTCAGGTCGATATTTCAAGGTGTTGCAAACGGAATGACAAAGTTAGTTTACCCCCATCCGTTAGGTGGAGGGTATAACAATCGTGTATCATATTTTTTACGAAGTTTTTGCTTAAATTATTTTGGTCATACGTGTTGACAATATATGCTACTACAAGAAGAGACACAGCTTCAACTTTTAACCATAGATTTTTTTAAATAGTCCTCGTAATACTCCATAATCTAGTGGAGTGGGTATGGAAATTATTACAAATTGCACCAAATAAAATATTTGCTAACGCTTATCTAAACGTGCAAATTAAAATTAGTTGTCGTGAAAAATTATCAAATGAACTTTCTCGCATCCCCATCCCAAATACTAGTTAGATAGTTAAATAGTTGGAAATGCCCCGATTGTCTTGTTTTTTATGACGATCCAAAATATATTTAAGTATTTTTTAGTTTGTATTGTTTTTGTCTGTAATCAATATTTGATTTGAAATGGGATATTGTCCTGGCTCAAGCCCATTTTGCATCTATATTTAATAGAATGCAAATTTATTTGCAAATGGCATGGTGACATTTATTACTTGGCTGCAGACCACCCTGTCTAAAGGTTTCGTTCAGGTGGCTTCGCAACGTCTTTTCAACATCAAACCCGGCCTCTTTAAGGAAATGATTCTCAAACGAACGAGAAGCACACCTCACTTGCCGAATTTGCGTTTAAATAATCGCACCAAGTAATAAAGTATACATGCCATCTTACAAGCATCTCATTGAGTTGCATATGTAAGTGTGTATCATATTTTATATGATATCCGATCTCTATATCAAAGGGAATAACAATCTCACCATACCCCATCATCTAGTGAGGTGGGTGTACAAATTATTACAAATTGCAGCAAATAAAATATTTGCTAATACTTTTCTAATCATGAAAATTAAAATTAATTCTCGTGAAAAATTGTCAATTGAAACTTTCTCGCAACTATTGTAATTTAAATTAATGTCAGTTTTAGTTTTGTGCTAATGCCTATCGTTATTTGTTAAGAATATGAAATATATTTATTCTTAAATATAAATAAGATTAAGCGAATATTAAAATGTGACAGAAAAAACACCCTTCTATACTTCTGGCCAATGATATACAAATGAGAACTTTTTCTTTTCAAATGGTATTAAAATGGTCATTAGTTTAGAGTTATCACAGAAATGTGGGGCAAATGTACGAGAATTGACATATTCACCAATATTTTCAAAGTTGTATCGTTTTGCCATTAATTGTATCATAATTTGTCCAACAATTACGAACAAGAAAACTTTTCCGCAACCCACCATAATAATATATCGACTTTAACAACTGTTTTTAATTGTGTGTTTAAATTTGAACCGTTAAAAGTGGCAAATAAATTCACCACAAACATAAGAGAGGGTGGTGTGAAAAGTGGGTTCTCACGAGGAAGGACTTTCAGTTATTGTTTATATCTTGTCATTGTTTTTAAGAGGAACGTCGGATCAACTCTAGTTTTCTTAATTCTTAGAGTTGATTAAAATTTTCATTATTGTACAGTGGCTAAATGTATATATCCTCCAGTATGGTATTATATCGTTGAGTATTTTTTGTAACACGAAACGAGATAGACTTTTTATTATTGTTGTTATTATTATACTAATTTTCTCGAAAAAAAGGCTCAGCTAGACCCATAAAATTGTTAAACAAAATTTTTAAACTAATACAATTATACAAAATTATTATTTATAAAAAATAATAAAAACAAGTAAGGATGGTTAAAGTCGGGCGTGGCCGACTATATGATACCCTACACTTCATTATACCGTATGGTGTAGGATATATAAAGGTCATTACACGATGCAGCTATAAGAGGAGAATATACTACAAATTCCATACTTCTATCTGTATTTGTAAGAAAATTTGAATACTAATTTTGAATGGGAGCTATATACAAATCTGAACCGATGCAACCCATGTTTAGCAAAGGTTTTCTAGTTGAATTATTAGACGCTTTCCCAAATTTTATGGAGTGTTAAATATGTGGTTTCTAGAGCGGAAAGAATCAAATCGGGAGCTATATACTAATCGATGTGACCCTCTTTCGCTTAGTTGTTTCTATTTGAAACATTAGCTGATGTGACAAATTAGAATAAAATCTGTTCAAAAAAGCTATTTCTAGAGCGAAAATAATCAATTCAGTAGCGAAATTTGTAATGGAGCTATATATATATATATATATATATGACCCATTTTCACCAGAGCTGTGTTTAGTTGAAATATAAGCGGTTTTGCCAAATTTTAAGAAAATCTGTCAAACTTTGTGGTTTCTAGAGTGGAAAGAGTCAAATCGGAGGAGACATTTCTATGGGAGCTATATATAAATCTGAACCGATCTAACACATTTTCACTACAGGTGTTTCCAGTTGAAATATAAGCCGTTTTGCCAAATTTGAAGAAAATCTATCAAAGTTTGTGGTTTCTACAGCGGAAAGAGTCAAATCGGAGGAGAAATTTGTATGGGAGCTATATATAAATCTGAACCGATCTATCCTATTTTTACGAGAGCTGTTTCTAGTTGAAATATACGGCTTCTTGCCAAATTGGAGGAAAATCTGTTGAAATATGTGGTTTCTAGAGCGGAAAAACTAAAATCGGAAGCAAAATTTGTATGGGAGCTATATCTAAATCTGAACCGATTTGCTTCAAATTAAATAGCGTTCGTCCTTATCCCATAAAACTTCGTTGTGCAAAGTTTCATTTAGTTCTAATAACTATTGCGACCTGGACTTTGATTAAATCGACTCAAAAATTCGATCGGTATAATAAACGATGGGTTTATCTCGTTCCCTTTTGGGCGTTACAAACAAATGTACAAAGACATTATGCCCTGTGGTGTAGGGTAAAAAAATCCCGAGTCATCAATCGAACCCGAGACCTTCTGGGTGCAAAGCAGACACCTGACATCTGTGACCACATACATACGAAAAATTCGTTCCGACTCAATTAAGAAAATTCTATTCTTAAAATGTTGCGACATCTTGACATTTTATCAGATTTTTGAATACTTCCAATTTGATGGGTTTAGTTTTTTTATAAAATTATCGAGCTCCCCTCGTATGACTCCAGCAACCACCAATCCACCCACACAAACAAGCACTGCTTATGGTCATTGTTTTTTCTAATTCTTCTTCCACGTTCTTGTTAGCACCAACTAGCAAACACTACTTAAACATATTTAATATTTTTCGGTGTAGTTGTTGTTCTTGGTGTTGCTGTTTGGGGGATATGTTCTTTATGATAACTATAAAATATAAATGCACACACACACACAGTTATATATATTACTTACATATGTATATGTCAGTATGGGGTACATACGTGTATGAGCAGCAATTTAATGTAAACACCAATAGAAAACACGAAACACACCACTACTAGTGCAAGTGTTGGAGTGTGTGTTTGTACATTTGTTCAAAGTCATAGACAAAATAGGGTCGATAAAAAAGCACACACAACTTACGTTGAGGGTTCTACACATTCACATGTGTGGGTGTGCGTTCGTGTGTGTGTAAGGATTTAAGTGTGTCCTGTCCTCTTGTGCAAATGTGTGTATGTGCTTAAGTGTTCTGTGTATTAATGTGCATAAAGTTAAACTATATATCAGACAGTTTTTTAAGGGTATTGTTCCACTTTTTCACCCTCCTCAAGAACAACAATACACAGTGGTTTGCGATGATTTTTATATTAGATAGAAAGAGTTGTGCCTGTGAAAAAAAATGTCATATTAGTCCGATATCAGCACATTTCCAAACACTAATCGGACCAAAAAGTGTAAATTATTGTGCATTTTATAAAACACACAATAAAATTGCAAAATCCTGGTTTAAAGCGGCAATATCTGGAATAGCTCATGAAAACAAGGATTAATTTTATTTAGAAACATCCAGAAATTCTTTTGAAGTCAGCATAAAACGCATTGTTTTAATTATTTCTATTATATATTTTGAATCTCCAACATACAATTTTCAGAGAACTTAGAAAACATATGTGAGCCATTCCATGTCAAGCGATATGGGTTTTGATCTCGATAACTGCAATTGTTTTGAAAGTTTGGGAAAAAAATTAGAAAATTGTTCCACGAGTTATGATCAATTTAACAGAGAAACAAGTAAAAACCAGTAAGGAAAGGCTAAAGTCGGGCGGGGCCGACTCTATGATACACTCCACTTTCAATCCGAATACAATTCGGTGAAAAAGTGAAAACGGGAAGGTTTTTTGTATCCTGTAAATGTACGTGTTTGACAAAAAATTGTATATCGGAAAGGACATTTGTATGAGGATATATTGAAACCTGGAACGAAATAGGTGAAATATAAAATGTATAGTTTTGCCAAAATCGGTTAAACTTATGGGAGCAACATTTGAATTTGGCCTATATTTAAATCTGAACCGATCTTACCCACTTTCACCATAGTTTTGTTTAGTTAGATTATAAGATGTTGTGCGAAATTTAAAGAAAATCGATTAGAATATGTGGCTTTTAAAGCGGCAAAATTCAAATCGGGAGCGACATTTGTATGGGGGCTATATCTAAATCTGAACCGATCTTATCCAATTTCTGCATAGTGTTACTAGTTGGATTATAAGATGTTGTCCCAAATTTAAAGAAAATCGGGTACAATATATGGTTTTTAGAGCGCAAAATTCAAATCGGGAGCGACATTTGTATGGGGCCTATATCTAAATCTGAACCGATCTAGCCCGCTTTAGCCACAGGTGTTTCTAGTTAGATTATAAGATGTTGTGCCAAATTTAAAGAAAATCGATTAGAGTATGTGGTTTCTACAGAGGAAAATTTCAAATTGGGAGCGACATTTATATGGGGCTATATCTAAATCTGAACCGATCTTACCCAATTTCTGCATAGGTGTTTCTAGTAAGATTATAAGATGTTGTGCCAAATTTAAAGAAAATCGAGTACAATATGTGGTTTCTACAGAGGAAAATGTCAAATCGGGAACGACATTTGTATGGGGGCTATATCTAAATCTGAACCGATTTGACCTATTTTCACCATATATGTTCTTAGTTTAAATATAAGATGTTTTACCAAATCTGAAGACAATCTGATACAATATGTGGTTTCTAGAGCGGAACAACTCAAATCGGGAGCGAAATTTGTATGGGAGTTATATATAAATCTGAACCGATCTGACCAATATTCACCATGGGTGTTTCTAGTGGAAATATAAGATGTTTTACCAAATCTGAAGACAATTTGATACATTATGTGGTCTCTAGAGTGAAAAGAGTCAAATCGGGAGTGAAATTCGTATGGGGGCTATATCTAAATCTGAACCGATTTTCTTCAAATTAAATAGCGTTCGTCCTTATCCCGAAAAACATCGTTGTGCAAAGTTTCATTTGGTTCTGTCTACAATTGCGACCTGTATCGTGATTACAAGAATAGATGGACGGACGGACGGACGGACGGACGGACGGACGGACGGACAGACAGACGGACATTGCTAAATCGACTCAGAAAGTGATTCTAAGACGATCGGTATAATTAACAATGGGTCTATCTCGTTTCCTTTTGGGTGTTACAAACAAATGCACAAAGACATAATACTCTCGTGGAGTGTATAAAGACGTTAAGTTCGGCCGGGCCGAACTTTATATACCCTCCTCCATCGATTGTATTCCACAGGGGATGTCGATTTCCGTAGATCTGCAGTAATATCACAGGAAAATATATTTTTTTTTAATATAGCCAAACCAAAACAAATACAAATATTGAAAAAAATTATTTTATAAATAAATATAATAATTTAATTATTTCAAACCACGCTTATAAGGCAAGGCTGCCAATACGTTTACATATCGAAGAAATACTTCAAGTCAATTCAAAAAATAAAAATATTAGTAGATTGTTGGTCCTACAGTTGGTGAATGCGATCATTTGGTTGGTACTATTTTTATCCCCTTTTTCCATTTTAACACCAAAAAGTACGAATTTCGAAAAAAACGTTTATTTTCCGTGTCTACGATGAATGTATACACCGAATTCCATTATTCTAGGTGTAGCCGGTTGAGCGTGCATTCAACCGACGGACAGAAGGACGGACGGACGGACATGGCTAGATCGTCTTAGAATTTGATGACGATCAAGAATATATATACTTTATAAGGTCCCAGGTCAATATTTCAAGGTGTCACAAACGGAATGACAAAGTTAGTATATCCCCATACTGGAGGTGGAGGGTATAATAGGAGGGTATATCATTCAATCGCCTGTAACTCCTGAAACCTGGGCTGTGGAGTTGGAATCGGAGTCTAAGAGTCGGAGTCGGAGAAATTAGCTGGAGTCGGAATCGGAGTCGAAAAAAATGGTCAACTCGTTGGGGAAGTACGTATTTAATGCTCAAACGTCTAATTGAAATAAAAATATATTTACACTATTTGAACAATAATGACCTCTCAATAGCAGAAAAATATTGGGATCAAGCTATTGTACTCCAAAAGTTTTTACTGGGTCCTGATATTGAAACCAAAAATGTTAAATCAAGAATTTGACACCAGGTGGTTTATACAAGGAATGGAAGGAACTGATATTTAAATTTGAAAAATGGAATTCCAAACAATTTTGTTTCTTCAATGACTAGAAGAGAGACGGAAATAAGGAAGAATTATATTCTATTGGTGGGAATATGTGTTTAAATAGAATTTTATTAAACCATGATCAAGTTTTAGTGGCAAAAAATGGAAAAAACTTTTAGCCCAGATGGTTCTCAATTGTGCGATACATCTCACGAATCAACTCCTCCTGACGACTTCGAAAAGTATTTGGATAGTTTGGAGCAAAATAAGGTTAAAAGGTAAAGAATTGATCCCGTTGAAATACAAAAACAAAACCTTTGTCGGGAATTGGATGAAATAAAAACAGAAAAGACAAAAATGATTTTTACCAAGTAGTTGGATTATTCCCGAAAATTATTCGTCATGTGGTATTAGTAGCAGCTGCAATGCAACCTACTCAAGTGAGCGTAGAGAGATTATTTTCCGCCCTAAAACTTTTAAAAAGTGATATTCGTGCCTCAATGAAAGAGGACTTGGCAAATGTAATTCTGTTTTTAAGAACATATGACATTTTTTTATCAATTTTATTAGTAGTTATAGAATATCTTTTTGTTTTGTTTCCATAGTATTTTGTAAAATGATTAAAAAATACTTTACTTTAAAAAAATACAGAATTACAAAGTATTACATAGAAATGTATTTATCTTTTTTTGTTTGTTTTATAAAATAATATGGTTTTTCATTAAAAAAAAACATTATTACAATTATTGAAAAAATACACCACTAAATATTATTGATTGAACATCCGGAGTCGACTCCGGCGTAGGAGTCGGAGTCGAAACATTATAAACTGCTGGAGCTGGAGTCGGAGTCGAGCAATTTTGCCTCGACTCCACAGCCCTGCCTGAAACACTTGACCGATGTTAGTGAAGGTAATTTCAATTACTTCTGAAATATAAATGTGTTATTGTATATTAGTGTTAGTTTTTTTAAAGTTTTTACAATTTTATTTATTTCAGTTTGGTTTACGAATTTACATTCATCCATTTTTTTGCGAAATTTTAAAGCAGTGATGTCTTTTTTAGCGACTTTGTGAGTTTCGAAGTGGTGAAATAGTGGTTTCTATTTCTTTTACAAATATTTTTCTTTTTTATTTAAGCAAAATCAACCACAATTTCAGTGGAAAATCATCAGAATGATAATTTTTGCATTAGTCTATTAAAACAAAAAAGTCAATGAAAAAGTAAATTATAGACAAATTAAATTTTAGCCATTTTTTGTAGTATATAAAAATATAAAAAAATTATATATTTTTCCATTACTTATTTTTCTTGTATTTTTATTGTTTTTATAGACTAATGAAAAAATTATCATTTTTACAAGTTTTGACTGTAATTCTGGCTGATTTTACAAAGAAAATCGTAAAAAATAGAAGCAGTCAGTTCACAACTTTCAAACTCACATAGTCGCTTAAAAATAGTCATGTCAAGAAAATGGATTAGTGTAATTATTTCAAAAATCAAAATAGAATAATTAAAATTGCAAAAACTTTAAAAAATCTGACTTTGCTATATCACAACTTACCAATAGCTTGACCTTCAGTACAAGGCATAACACATTAAAATCCGTAAAGTATTTCAGGAGTTACAGGCGATTGAATGAACACAACCTTTTGAAAACTTAGTATTTTTTCACTGTTAAATTGGTCATAACTCGTGAAAAAAATTTTCATTTTTTTTCCAAAAATACGTATACAATATTTTTAAGAGAAAACAATACACAATCTTTCAAAACAATCGCAGCTATCGAGGTCAAAAACTGTACCGCTTGACATGGAATGACTCATATGTACAATGATTTTAATGTATTTTGAAAACAAAATGTCGAGACCAACATAACAGGGATTATATGTTGTAAAACGTAACTGGAATGGTAATAAATTATTTAATAGGGCCAAAGTACTCCGGCGTACCTTTCAAACAAGTTATAGAACTTTCGGCCAAACCAATTGCGAATATAAGAATATGAGTATAGACTTGTCAGCAGGATTTTAAATTTTAATGGAAACTCTACAAATAAAATGTTTGGTTTTTTTCTAGCCACATGTGAAATACTTTTTTAAGAAGATTTTCAAAAAAATTAGATTCATGTGATATTTTTTTGTACGGCTTGACATAATGATTCATAAACGTGATTGAAAGTCGGTGATGCAGCATTGAATCTCCTCCTCGTCTTTCACGGGTGATGTGTGTTTGTTGACATAGACCATCGACTTCAAATATACGCATAGAATTAAATCCATAGCATTGCTGACTAAATAATCGAATTGTTTGATAAACCCAGATAGAGAAATTTGAAAAAGATACAATTGCAACCGCGAATTTAAGATTTTTGCAACAATTGCAGCTTTTTTTCAAGACTGAGTACATGTATGTTACAAGCGACATTGGTTCTTAGTACATATGCAAAAAATCCGCCGGAACCGTTAGATAGTTCACGAGAAAATTACAGAACAAAAATGTCATCTATACAAAATCATTTCTTTTATTTAACGCGAAAATAAAAATT
The DNA here is from genome assembly GCA_947397865.1 of Polietes domitor. Taxonomy (NCBI): domain Eukaryota; kingdom Metazoa; phylum Arthropoda; class Insecta; order Diptera; family Muscidae; genus Polietes; species Polietes domitor. The sequence goes on from OX377622.1 coordinate 111,465,674, forward strand.
TTGCAAAAATAAATTTTTGTATATTTTGTTTAACGTGCTCTACCACAATATCCAAATATTTTGTCTAAAATGACCGATTTTCCAAAAAACTTGGACTGATTTTTATTTAATTTTGTTGTATAAGTTGGCGTGTAGTATTGCAATTTAAGAGTTAAGAGTTTTATTTACAACTGGTGATCCCTACTGAAATTTTCCGGCAATTTTTTTCGTAGAACATTTTAATCCTGAAATGTCCTTTTTGAATGCACTTTTATTGATTTTGTCGAAAAAAGGCTCTTATCGTTACCCAGCAAAAAAAGTTGGAAGTACTTCCGTACGAAGCATATTTTAATCGCATCTCAAAATCCAAATGTCCATTTTTCCCGCTTTTGAGGAAGTTCTTTTATGTTAATATTCCGTAACATTTTATGAATAGCATTTTCACATCTGAATGGGAACGACTTTTTAGTATGGGATCACAAAGGTAAGGTGGCCGCTTTGCACCCGAAGGTCCCGGGTTCGAATCGTGGCTCAGGAAAAAAACTCTTTTAATATTTATACACTCCACGAGAGTATTATGTCTTTGTGCATTTGTTTGTAACATCCAAAAGGAAGCGAGATAGACCCATTGTTAATTATACCGATCGACTTAAAATCACTTTTTGAATCGATTTAACAATGCCCGTCCGTCCGTCTGTCCATCTATTCTTGTAATCAAAGTACAGGTCGCAATTGTAGCCAGAACCAAATGAAACTTTGCACAACAAAGTTTTTCGGGATAAGTACGAACGCTATTTAACTTGAAGAAAATCGGTTCAGATTTAGATATAGCCCCCATACAAATTTCACTCCCGATTTGACATATTACAACAGATTTTCTTCAAACTTGGCAAGACATTTTACATTTCAACTAGAAACACCTATGGTGAAAATTGGTCAGATCGGTTCAGATTTAGATATAGCCCCCATACGAATTTCACTCCCGATTTGACCTTTTCTGCTGTAGAAACCACATATTTTAACAGATGTGCTTCAAAATAGGCAAAACATCTTATATTTCAACTATAAACACTCACGGTGAAAATGAGCCTGATCGGTTCAGATTTAGATATAGCTCCCATACGAATTTCACTCCCGATTTGACTTTTTCTGCTGTAGATACTAGCTACAGCCATTTGAATGGTAGCAATTTTTTTTAATTTTTTCTCATATTCACTCTAAAATTACAAATATCGAAAGAGAACTTTATTTTTCTCTTCGTGTCTACGAAGTCGCAGGAATGCTCACACCGCTTTTAACTCCAGTTGTGTGGCCGTACCATTGATATTTCGCTTTTCCCTTTTTATCCCTTGAAGTATGAATTTCGAAACCGAATTTCACGTTTAATGTTGTTATTTGATTGGTACCATTTTTAATCCTTTTCGTCCCATTTCATTCACTAAAAGTAGGTGTGTTCACGCCTTTCCCTTATGTAAATACCAAATTTTAATATATAGAGTAAATCTTCAAAAAATTAGACAATTTGAACCTCCTAGCTCATTCCATAAAAAAACTGTTAACCGCTTTTCGGTTTAAACATATTTAGCTATTATCGACACTGCCCTTTTGTCAATAGCAAATTCCATTTGTCTGCAAAGCTTTATTGTAGGAAAAACCAGACCACCTAAAAATGCCTACAAACCACTGTGTAACATCGTTGCGCAGAAAAAACATACCACTTGAGAATATTTCGAACATAAATATTACAGAAATAAATATTGTCGAGCTAAGAGTATCTGTAGTCATACAACCTTTAAAACATGGAAGCAGGGGGGGGAAGGATATTTAAGTCGGAAAAAAGAACTTAAGAAAAAAGGGTTCCACAGAAACACACACTGACACACACTCAGACACCCACTCATCTGGTCGTTGCTTTCTTGTAATATAAATACAAAACAAAAATATTTATTATATGCTTGTTTTTTAGCACCGCCATACCCTACAGCATTGGGCAGTGTGAATATTAAGTATGTTGTTCCTTTTGACAATATCAAAGAAATCAAAGGACTGCGGTAAAAATAAATATATTTGGCAAATGCATTAAAATCGAAAACGATCTAAACATGTCCAGTATATAATTTGGAATTTTGATTTGATAACAGAAATAAATATTTACTGCCTTTGGGGTGGATCACATAAACTAAGCCATAGATATTCTCCCTAAGCTGGAGATGCAGAGTAATTCGGTTTTTAGAAGAGATCTATCTCGATTTATTATCCGCAGTATTACTGTCTGCTGTGGTAGTTTACTACCAATGTGACGATCTTTTGACGTAAATTGTGATTCGGCGATAGGATTAATTTTTTTAGGTTTCGACAATCAAAGTCAGAAATAAAAAGGCAAACCCTGTTGGAGGGTATACAAAATTCGTTTCTGCCGTGTATGTCGGGGTTTTCCCCATTTTTTTGTTGTTGCCGTCTTCCTCGGACCGTACAAATGTTATCAGCACAAGCAAAGTTATGCGAGTTCCTTTTTTGCTTTCAATTGTAATATTTCTTTTGTATTTTATTTAGATACACGAGGATAACTGAATATGTAAGTGTGTGTCTGAGTGTCTAAATGTTATGGTTATAAATGTGTAAGTTTTATTAAATATTAGTTGACGTTTAAGAACACAGAAAGCCAGAATTGGGCAACACTTAAAGGGGAGTTGTAGGCGAATGTCTTAATGCCGCTACAAATATTTTTTGATGGATTGTTTTAATATCATGAATATCATGAATATCATGAATATCATGAATATCATGAATATCATGAATATCATGAATATCATGAATATCATGAATATCATGAATATCATGAATATCATGAATATCATGAATATCATGAATATCATGAATATCATGAATATCATGAACATCATGAACATCATGAATATCATGAATATCATGAATATCATGAATATCATGAATATCATGAATATCATGAATATCATGAATATCATGAATATCATGAATATCATGAATATCATGAATATCATGAATATCATGAATATCATGAATATCATGAATATCATGAATATCATGAATATCATGAATATCATGAATATCATGAATATCATGAATATCATGAATATCATGAATATCATGAATATCATGAATATCATGAATATCATGAATATCATGAATATCATGAATATCATGAATATCATGAATATCATGAATATCATGAATATCATGAATATCATGAATATCATGAATATCATGAATATCATGAATATCATGAATATCATGAATATCATGAATATCATGAATATCATGAATATCATGAATATCATGAATATCATGAATATCATGAATATCATGAATATCATGAATATCATGAATATCATGAATATCATGAATATCATGAATATCATGAATATCATGAATATCATGAATATCATGAATATCATGAATATCATGAATATCATGAATATCATGAATATCATGAATATCATGAATATCATGAATATCATGAATATCATGAATATCATGAATATCATGAATATCATGAATATCATGAATATCATGAATATCATGAATATCATGAATATCATGAATATCATGAATATCATGAATATCATGAATATCATGAATATCATGAATATCATGAATATCATGAATATCATGAATATCATGAATATCATGAATATCATGGATGTCATGAATATCATGGATATCAAGAATATCATGGATGTCATGAATATTATAAATATTTAAATTCTCCTTAAGCCGTTGCCAACGGTGTAATAAATCCATACTACTCTCTCTCCCGTAGCTCCTGGATATACATCGAAGTTGGAAATAATTTTCACACGCTACTCTTGTAGCACAAATATTACATTTAATATCAGTTGAGATGACGATTTCTTGTGTCACCCACCCCTCCTCACCCCCCATTAGTATCATTGTTGTTGTGATTATTTTCTATTTCCAATAGTTGTTCGCCTTGTTGTTACTTCTGTTCGGTTGTTAAGGATATCAATACTTTTCTGTCTACATCAGCAAATGGTGCCACCATGTTGTGACAGTTTTTATGTTCTGCAGAAAAACTTTTGTGTGTGTGTGTAATTCTCGGGATTTTCGTTTAGTTTTCGATATTTTTTGTGCCAGCTTCTTCCAAGAAATTATTTATGAAATTGATACCACGAGCAGGACAAAGTTTTCTGTTTTTTTGTTGCTCTTGTCTTCCTTGTAATATTTCATAAAGATAAAGACCTTGAAAGACCGAAAGGGTTCACTTGTTCACTTCAAGTAGACGGACAAGTACTGATTAGACTGGTACTTTGTTAAAGTATGCATGGATTTCGCAAGTAAATCATTGATTCGTCATGTCACGAAATGTGTCAGTTGCAAAAGAAAATGAAGGGAAAATGTTATTTCGGGCTCATTTTTGTCCACAGCATATTTTTTTTTTGATTTGTGATAAGGAAAGCTGGCTGTATCTAAATCCAGAAATATACTTCATCCACTTAAACTTTAATCAGAAAAGATGCACCGAAGAGTACTTATTTTTTACATGAGCTGTGTCCAATATATCGACAAACTCATCACAGGTTTATAACAATACGGGCACTTGAGGCAGAGCAAAAATTTAATTTCGGTTCAATTGTAATAATCGATGGAAGAATATAACTAACTCGTTCGGATTAAATTAACCAGCTATGACCATTTATCGAGTTCTGTCTGTCTTTCCGTCCACTCAAAGAGTGAAACGTGGCTTTGGTGCAGGCATTCCTCTAGTAATGAGCAAGACAAATGGTTAATCTACTTCCCGATTGCGATTTGTCCCGCGTTCTCCAAGGTATGGCTTATGTATACGGATCGGCTTACAATCACCAGCTGAATCGATTTAACGATGTCTGTCTGTCCGTCTGTCTTTACATGTCGCAATTGTGGTCCGATTGTCATGAAATTTGGCAGAGGTTACTTTTTTTTGGCCACGGACGATTGGTATTGAATTTGGAGAACATCGGTTCAGATTTAGATATAGCATCCATACAAATATCCCTATAATTTACACTATTACTGCTCTATAATACACATTATACATGGGATCATGACCATATTTTCAGGATCGTGTTATATTTGAACTAGAAGTAGCTCACGGGAAAATGGTCCACATGGGTCTATGTTTTGATGTAGCCCCCATACAAATGTACCTCCGATTTACAATATTACTTCTCTTAAATTCACATTTTACATCGGATCTTGATCAAATTTTCCACATCATGTTATATTTCCCCTTACAACTGGGCCCCCAATTTACACAATTATCGCTCTATAACCCACCCTCCTTACATTGGATATTGATAAAATTTTGCAGATCATCGTATATTTCAACTAAGAATTCCTACTGTGAAAGTAATCTATAAGGGCCCACTTTTTAATGTAGCGCCCTTACACATGGGCCCTAGAACACACATATTATATTTGATCTTGATAATATTTTGCAGATCATCAAATAAGAATACTTACTTTGAAAGTGATCTATAAGGCTCCACTTTTTAATATGACGCCCTTACAAATGGCCCCCATTTTCCATTTTTACCACTCCAGAATCCATAGTTTACATTAGACGTTTATCAAATTTTGCAGATCATGTTATATTTCAACTAGAAATAGCTACTGTGAAAGTCAGAGATATGGGTACATCCCCTTGCAAATGGGCCCCGTTATACTCTATTACCGATCTAGAACCTTCACCTCACATCGGGTCTTGATCAAATGTTGCAGATCATGATATATATCAACTAGGAATACCTACCGTGAATCAAAACTGTATAGGCCCATGCTTTTTGCACAGGCCCCAAATTTTGTGATAGACCTGCCGCCAATTCTCAATAAAACCTTCCCAGCAAAAAAAACCTTCCCATACTAAAAATTCGTTCCCATTCACTTGCGAAATTGCTATTCGTAAAATATTTCGGGATATTAACATATTATAGACTTTTTTTGGAAGTTTTTAATGATCTTCCTCAAAAGCGGGGAGAAATGCACATTTGGATTTTGAGATGCGACTAAAATGTGATTCCTACGGAACTACCAATTTTTTGCTGGGTTCATATTACCATGGACCATATAAGTGGACCATTACGTAAATATATTGTCACCGCTCATATGCACCTTCCGATTTATTGATAACACTCTGGATTCACTTATTACAGCCAATCTTGATGAAAATAATTGTTATATTTTTCACTAGGAGCAGCTACAACAAGTAAAAAGGCGTTAAGTTCAGCCGGGCCGAACTTTATATACCCTCCACCATGGATTGCATTTCACAGATGTTGTCGGTTTTCGTAGAAGTGCAGTAATATTGCAGGAACATATAAATTTTTTAATAACTAAAACAAATACAAATATTGAAAAAATAATTTTATAAATAAATATAATATTTTAATTATTTCAAACCATTATTTATTTCAAATCAAATAATAAATATTCTTATATTTATATTTTCAAAAAGCTTAAATACCATAAATATTGGTAGATAGTGGGTGCTACAGTTGGTTGTATTTCCATTCTATTTTAATTCCAAAAGTAAACATTTTGATAATCGTCATGATTCAACCAGTTTTTGCCGTAAAAGAATACTTACGAATTTGGAAAAAACTTTTTGTTTTGCGTGTCTATGCAGTCAGAGGAATGTATACACCGAATTTCATTATTCTATGTACAACCGTTTGGTTGGTGCCATTTTTATCCCTCTATTCCCATTTTACCCCTTAAAAGTACGAATGTGGAAAACATACTTTTATATTATGTATCTACTCAATTAGAGGAATGTACACACCGAATTTCGTGTTTCTAGCTGTTGTCGTTTAATATGTACCATTTTTAACCCTTTTTTGCCCCATTTCTCCCCCTACAAATAAGAATCACTTTATGGTGCACGTTTTTTCTATAAGGGGAATGCGCATACCAAATATCAAGCAAATATAAACACACATATTCAAAAAACATTCTTAAATACGCTAAAATATTAGGTATTATTATGGGTATTTTTAGTCCTTGTGAGGGAAAAAATTTTCCCTTTGTGCGGATTTCGACCCGTTTCAATCCCAACCGACCTACGGATATAAGACGCATTTATGGAAAATTTGGACGTTCTAGCTCCTTTCGTTTAGATGCTAGCGTGCTTTCATCAGACGGACGGTCGGACGGATGGACATTAGGGCGTACCTCAAAAAAAAAGTTCGCCGTACACCTTCGAATATGAAGTATTATTGAAAGGTAGTTTCAAAAAAAAATTTTTATTTTTTTATGCCGAACGTAGGGGTCGCGCTTTTACATTTTTCTATATAACTTGTATTTATAAACGGATTTTAAAGTGTGATACATCGATGTTTTTGTCTCGACGAGGCCGATTTTTTTGTCTTTGAAGTCATTGAGCTCAAGCACCCCCTTCTGGTACTTACCCATCATTTCTCAGTTGCTACTACCCTAATGTACCACTCTAATAATCGAAAATTAAAGCTCGCATAAAATCATGAATCATGTTTGAGCTCAATGACTTCAAAGACAAAAACATCGGACAAAAACATCGATGTATCACACTTTAAAATCCGTTTATAAATGCAGAAGTTATATAGAAAAATGTAAAAGCGCGACCCCTACGTTCGGCATAAAAAAATAAAAAAAATTTTTTGAAACTACCTTTCAATAATACTTCATATTCGAAGGTGTACGGCGAACTTTTTTTTTTTTACTTGTAACCTGGTACGCTCTAATGGACATGGCTAGATCGTCTTAGAATTTTATGACGATCAAGAATATATATACTTTATAGGGTCTCAGGTTGATATTTCAAGGTGTTACAAACGGAATGACAAAGTTAGTATACCCCCATCCTGGAGGTGGAGGGTACAATGAGATGGCATGACACAGATTTTGTTTGTATAGGGGCCCTTCATATGAATGAGTAACATAATGTAAATTATTTTCATCAATTTTACCATATTCGTTAAATTTGACTAAAGATGAATTTTTAGTATACTGTAATTTATACGAACTACATACAATTGCAGCCATGAAACACCTGGGTTTAGTAATCAGTGCGAGGTATATACGCAGAGAGTGGTGTAGGGTATTATATAGTCGGCCCCGTCTTTTCCTTACTTGTTATATATATTTTTCTATTTTCACAATAAATAAAAACACATTTCGATCGTAACTTACGCGATTTCGAGTGAATACCCCCAGGTTTTCCTTTTTGAAAAACTCTTTATATCCTCATCTTCATTACTTGTCTTCTTATGTGGCATGTGACTTGAGTTACTTTGTCTTTGATTTGGTTATTGTTTTACCTCATTCCTGTAACGTACGATCATCGCTTCCATCATCAATCGTTCCACTGAAATGTAATTATAATTTAAACTATAAACTTTTTTTAAATTCTGTTGATTTATTTTAAACCAAAAAAATGCGCACTATATTCCTATATCCGCTCCTACCACCACCACCCTGCTGCCACCACCAGACCACTCCAACGTTGATGCTGATGCTAAACTAACAATAAAAGGAAATATTATACTTTTGCTTCGTATTTCAATTTCACTTTGAGTTTGGGCATTTTTTTGCTGTTCTGGCTGCTTAAAAACTATGATATTTTTATGTAAATTATTCTTAAGAAACTTTATCATCATATACAAAAATTTCTAATAAATTTTATTAAACTCACACACACACATACCGGGCATGACAATTGTGTAATGGATTCATAGCACCAAAGGCACCAAAAACGAAGAGTTACCAGCAAGATGGGCGCTGGTATGGGTTTTTTTGTGGTGAAGAGGGGGAGTGTGAGCACCAAAGAAACATTACTTTCGGAAAAGAAATTTAAATATTGTTATACATCACATTACATTATATGTATGTATGTACATACATATATATGTATGTATGTTTGCATATAAATATATTTAAATGAATAAATTCATACGATCTGAATAATGTTTCATTTCACGAACGAATATAAGAATATATTGTCTATGGTATGTGCTAAGTACCAGTCGGTATATATACGTACATATGAGGCATTGCGACCTAGATTTAACTCATCCATGTGGAAATTTTTTCCCCTAACAAGGTCTGGAAATAACCCCTAATATTTAGAATATTTAAGCAATTTCTTTGAAAATTTTCGCCTTATATTCAAATTTGGTGCAATGTGCAAAATTCATACTTTAATTCACCTCCTTAAAGTATGAATTTTGCACATTGCACCAAAAGGGATAAAAATGGTACAAAACAAACGACAACAGCTAGAAACATGAAATTCGATTTGTTCATCCAGCATAATTGCATAAATTTGTAAAACGGTTGTTTTCAAATTCGTACTTTTTTAGGGATCAAATATGAAAAAAGGGTTAAAAATGGTACTACCAAGTGACAGAAGTCAAATTCATGAAATTTGGTGTGTAAATTTCTCCAACGGCATAAACTAATCAAATATTATAATATGTGTAAATCCCTACATTTAAGGCGAAAGGGGTTAAAAATGGTACCAACCAAATGACTTTAGCTGCACTAATGATAGGCGGTGTATATGTCCCATTGATAACATAGACTCGAAAAATAAAGAGATATTTCGATATTCATATTTTTGGGGTGAAAATGGAAAAAAGGGATAAAGTTGGTACCCACAAAAAGGTTGCATCTAGAATTATAAAAATTCAGGAATATATACCCCTGACTGTTTATACGTGCAATATACTTTTAGGGAAGGGGGATAAAAATGGTACCAGCCAAACGGCAGCAGCTAGTATCTGTGTATACTTCGCTCTGGCTTCGTAGATAAGAAAGAGAAAGTTATTCTTCGAAGTTATCATTTCTGGGGTCAAAATAAGCAAAAAGGACAAAAAGGGATCAAATTGGTACCAGTCAAAAGGCGGCAGCTAGAATATATACCCTATCAGGGGTAAAGTGCAAAATAAAGAAAATATTCGAAATTTTTAATTTTAGGGGTAAATTTTAGGGTACCATAAAAATGGTACCAATTAAGCGGCTGCAGATAAAATAATGAAAATCGATATGTACATCGTAGATTCGAAAAATTAAGCGATTTTTCAATCCATATTTGTCTTTTGGGATCGAAATGGACCAAAAGGGATAAAATTGGTACCCTTTGGTCGGCTGCAGCTAGAATTATAAAATTCGATTTATACAGTTCTCTGACTACATAGACGTAGAAAATAAAGAAAATTTTCGAAATTTGTACTTTCCGAAGGTAAAGCGAAGGGGATAAAAATGGTAGGTTTTAGGGGGAAAAGGGATAAAAAATAGTACCAATTAAACGGCTGCAGATAAAATAATAGAAATCAGAGTATATTTTGCTCTGGCTGCGTCGACTCAAAAAATGAAACTAGTTTTTTATATTTGCACTTTTGGGGTCTAAATTGGGAAAAGGGATAAAATTTGTACCTACTAAAAGGCTGCATCTAGAATGATAGAATTCTATGTATAAAGTCCCCTGACTGTATAGACGTGCAAAATAAAGAAAAATTTCGAAATTTTTAAAGTTACGAGGAATTGATAAGAAAGGGGATAAAAATGGCACCAATCAAATGGCAGCAGCTAGTATCTGTGTATACTTCGATCTGGCTTCGTAGATAAGAAAGAGAAAGTTATTCTTCGAAGTTGGCATTTTGGGAAAAGAAAAATTTCGAAATTTTTAAAGTTACGAGGAATTGACAAGAAAGGGGATAAAAATGGTACCAATCAAATGACAGCAGCTAGAATATTGAAAATCGTTGTATACTTCGCTCTGGCTGCGTGGATTCGAAAAATTAAGTGATTTTTCTATATTTGTCTTTTGGGATCGAAATGGACCAAAAGGGATACAATTGGTACCTTTTGGTCGGCTGCAGCTAGTATTATAACATTCGCTATATACATTCCCCTGACTGTCTAGACGAAATGATGCGAAAGGGGATACAAATGGTACCAATCAAAGGTTTGTAGGTAGAATAATGAAAATCTGTATATACTTCGGTCTGGCTGCGTAGACTGCAAAAATAAAACGATCTTTTGATATTCGTACCCTATGGATCAAAATGGGAAAAAAGGGATAGAAATGGTACCGACTAAAATGCTGAAGCTTCGATGTTATATACATTCGATGTTTACAATACAGGGAGTATTGTATTGACTGTATTGAAATTTTAAGTGGAAATGGGACAAAAAGAGATGAAAATTGTACCAATCAAGTACCAAACTAGTCTCGAAAAATTAAACTATTTTTCCATATTTGTATTTTTGGGATTAAAATGTTAAAAAGGGATAAAAATGGTACCCACCAAAGGGCTGCAACTAGAATTATAAAATTTGATTAATACAGTTCCCTGACTATATAGACGTACAAAACAAAGAAAAATTTTCCAAAAATTTACGTTTAGGGGAAAATGGGGCGAAAGGGGATAAAAATGGTACCAACCAAACGACAGCAGCTAGAATCAGGAAATTCGATGAATACGTCGTCATGAATTCGTAGACTCGAAAGATAAAGTTATCTGTCGATGGTAGTCATTTTGGGGCCAAAATGGACAAAAAGGGATACAAATCGTACCGACCAAAAGGCTGCAGTTAGAATTTTAAAATTTGGGTTCGACATTCCCTTGAAAGTATAAATGCTGAACATAAAGTATTGCTATACCCTCCACCACCAGGATGGGGGTATACTAACTTTATCATTCCCTTTGTAGCACCTTGAAATATCGACCTGAGACCCTATAAAGTATATATATTCTGGATCGTCATAAAATTCTAAGACGATCTAGCCATGCCCGTGCGTCCGTCTGTTGAAAGCACGCTAGCATCTAAACGAAAGGAGCTAGAATGATAAAATTGTCCACAAATGCGTCTTATAGTCGTAGATCGGTTGGGATTGAAAAGGGACGAAATCGGCCCAAAGTGAAAATTTTTTCCCTCACAAGGACTAAAAATACCCATAATATTCCCTAATATTTTAGCGTATTTAAGCATGTTTTTTGAATATGTCTGTTTATATTTGCTTGATATTTGGTATGCGCACTCCCCTTATAGCTAAAGCGTGCACAATAAAGTGATTCTTATTTGTAGGGGGTGAAATGGGGCAAAAAAGGGATAAAAATGGTACATATTAAACGACAACAGCTAGAAGCACGAACTTCGGTGTGTACATTCCTCTAATTGAGTAGATACATAATATAAAAGTATTTTTTTCAAATTCGTACTTTTAAGGGGTAAATGGGGATAAAGGGATAAAAATGGTACCAACCAAACGGCTGTACATAGAATAATGAAATTCGGTGTTGCTCTGATTGCACAGACAAGTAAAATACCCAGAGTTTTCAAAATTCGTACTTTTTGGGAGTAAAATGAAAATAGGGGATAAAAATAGTACCAATCAAATGACCTCGGCTAGAGTCATGAAATTCGGAGTATACATTCCTCTGACTGTGTAGACACGGAAAATAAACTGATTTTTCGAAATTCGTACTTTTTGGGGTTAAAATGAAAAAAGGGGATCAAAATAGTACCGAATAAAAGACCGCAGCTAGAGTCTTGAAATTCGGAATACACATTCCTCTGACTGCGTAGATACGGAAAATAGACGAATTTTTTGAAATTCGTACTTTTTGGGGTTAAAATGGAAAAAGGGGATACAAATAGTACCAACCAAATAACCGCAGCTAGAGTCATGCAATTCGGAGTATACATTCCTCTGACTGCGTAGACACGGAAAATAAAGGGATACAATGGTACAGATTGATAAAAATAAACGGCTACAGCTAGAATGATGAAATTCTAATTTCGTAGAAACGTCAAGGGGGTAAAAATGATATCAACCAAATGGGCGCAGCTGGAATCATGGAATTCGGTGTATACATTCCTCTGACTGCATAGACACGCAAAATGAAAAGCTTTTTCCAAATTCGTACTTTTTCTTTTACGGCAAAAATTGGTTGAATCATGAAGTTAGGTTATTTTGTACTTTTGGAATTAAAATAGAATTGAAATACAACCAACTGTAGCACCCACTTTCTACCAATATTTACTGTATTTAAGCTTTTTGAATATGTAAATATAAGAACATTTATTTTTTGAATTGTCGTATTGGTAGTCTTGCCTTATAATATTATATTTATTTATAAAATTATTTTTTCACTATTTGTATTTTTTTGGTTTGGCTATATTAAAAAATTTATATTTTCCAGTAATATTACTGAATGCAATCGATGGTTCGGCTCGGCCGAACTTAACGCCGTTTTTACTTGTTTTTTTTTTCAAATTTATAACTTAAGGAGAAAACGGGGCGAAAGGGAATAAAAATGGTACCATTCAAATGGCTACAGCTATAATAATGAAATTCTGTGTTTACATTCATCCGACTGCGTAGACTTTTCTAAAATTTTTACTTTTAGGGTCAAAATTGTAAAAATTGAATAAAACTGGTACCAATCAAATGTCTTAACTAGAACCATCTGATCATCAAATCTGACCCGAAGCAAGCAGATAATTATTCTGCTAGGGGCCAGTAAAATTTCTTCGGCAATAGCCCCTATGCCTATACGTATAAATATCCCTTCACTTATAATGTTATGGAGTTTTGAATGGCTTGCGTATGCTTGGTATACCCTTTTTGGTGTTTTTGGTTCTCGTTTTTTCTTCGTCTTCGTCTTCTTCTTCTTTTTGTTGGGAGTCGATTTCCATTTATTGTGTGATGTGTATTTATGTTAATATTAACCATAAAACTATTTCTGCTTGCCTTGCCTTGCCGAGCATCCTCATCAGTGGGGCAAATAGAAAACTTTCTTTGGCATTTGTTAAAGTTTCGTTCGTCAAGAGTTGGCCCAAGAAACGAAAGTCTTAAATTACATCACTGTGCACCACTGGCAAAGGCAAAAGTTTCTGTGTTTCCCTTTTGTCGTTCTTTTTTTTGAGTTTGCCTGGTTGGTTGGTTGCTTTTTGTTCGTTCTATTAAAGTAAATAATAAGAAAATTGCATGCCACAACTATTGCTGCACATCACAACTATGTATACACTCTCATAATGCTCGATGTGCAAAAGTATTATTGCTACAGCTTTAGGCTGTCATATTTTGTAACATCATCGTAATACCCGGCACAGTGCTGCAAAACGGACATGACAAAAAGAGTTTAGACGATCGTTTGGCGGCACTCATCCGATCAGATGGCCAATGTGATGTTCGTAAACAATTTATTCCACACAAGAAGGCCTTACCATCGAGGCCCCCCACTATTGCTGTTGTTTAGAATAGAATTTTGCAACAAGTTTATACGAAACATGTTAAACTGCATTTTTATGTCTTACGAGGCCCATTTCCATTTAAACTGAAATGTTAACAAACAAATGGTGTGCACTGAAGGAAATTTACAAAACAAAGTAAATTATGATGATTTAAAGCAATGCATTCGAAGAATAATTGAAGCAATTCACTCAGCAACTTTTTGATAAGATGCCGGGTGATTCTTCAGCGAGCGTTAAATTTATTTAACTTCTATTATTTTGAAAAACCATTAAAAAGATTTAATAAAAATGTTTAAGTTTTCAAATGAATAAACATATAACAATTTGTATTAATTAATGTAGCAACCTACTTCAGCCGCACACGTAGATATACAAATTTGGTATAACCCCCATACAATTGAACCTATCACGCTCATCGTTGATGAACATAATGCAAGAACTAAAGCCTTTTGACCATTCCAATCGTCGTCAATGGTCAGAATGGTGGCAAGAAATGGCAACAGTGGATGATCAATTTTCGATGAAAATCATCTTCAGTGATGGGGCACATTTTCACCTCAGTGGATTCGTCAATAAGCAGATTTGCCGCATTTGGGTGAAAGATAATCCAAAAGTTATTGTCGAAAAACCAATCCAAACCAAGATTTTTTCCAAAATGAGGCCGATCAGGCAGTTACTGTGAATGGTCTTCGCTATCGTGAGATGATAACGAACTTTTTATGGCCCGAATTGGAGGATATGGATGTGGACGATATGTGGTTTCAACAGTACGGTGCCACTTGCCACAGAGCTAACGAAATAATGGCTCTTTTGCGCGACAAATTCAATGGCCGTGTTATCTCACGTGGTGGCGATGTCAATTGGCCGCCAAGATCATCTGATTTGTGATCTTTGGGGTTATTTGAAAGAAAAGGTGTACGTCGATAAGCCAGCAACAATTCAAGAGCTGAAGGATGAGATAATTCGGCACATTAACGGAATAGAACCACAATTATGCATCAGCGTCATCGAAAATGTGGGCCATCGGATAGAGGTGTGCCGCCGAGGTCGCGGCAGCCATTTGGCCGATATTTTGTTCCGTACATAATTGAACCATACAAATATTATCATAATAAAAAGAAAAGAAAATAATTTTCTAAATATTATTATTCAAAATCAACATCGGTCCTTAAAATTTAACCACCCTTTATATTGTACAGGGTTTTCCAGCAAGAGGTGTTATTTTGAATCACCCGGTATTTCGGTAGCTATTACTTTTGAAGCTTTTATTCTTTGACATCTGACAAGTAGAAACTATGCCATTACTAACAAGTAAGGAAAGGCTAAAGTCGGGCGGGGCCGACTTTATAATACCCTACACCACACACTGCGTATGTACCTCGCTTTGATTACTAAACCCATTTATTTCATGGGAGCAATTTTATGTAGTTCATATAAATTATACAGTATAAATTATACTATAAATTTATCTTTAGTCAAATTTAACGAATATGGTTAATAATATGGTAATTGATCCAATTATCCGACAGACAACTACAAATTATACAGCAGAAATAGTATGAATCGGACCGACATTTCAAAAGGGGGCCTATAACAACATTTTGGGCCAGGTCCAAAACATGGGCCTATATATTTCTCATTCACTGTAGGTATTCCTGGTTGAAAAATATCATAATCTGCAAAATTTGATGAAGATCCGATGTAAGATGTAGTTTCTAGAGCTGTAATAGATCAGAATGGACCCCATTTGGGTTATACCAAAGTATGGACATATGGGCATCTCCAAAACAAGTAAGGAAAGGCTAAAGACGAACGGACTTTCTATCTCATTACAATTCAATTCGGTAAAAAAGTGAAATCGTGAAGGAATTTTGCATCCTGTAAATGTATGTGTGTGACAAAAAATGTTAAATCGGAAAGGACATTTGTATGGGGGTATATTGAAATCTGGAACGATGTGACCCGCTTTCACCATGTATGTTTATTGGTGAAATATAATATGTAAAGTTTGGCCAAAATCAGTTAAACATTCGGGAACAACATTTGTATGAGGGCGATATCTAAATCTGAACCGATCTTACCCACTTTCACCATAGGTTGGATTATACGATGTTGTGCCAATTTTAAAGAAAAACGGGTACAATATGTGGATTTTAGAGCGGAAAAAGTCAAATCGGGAGCGACATTTGTATGGGGGCTATATCTAAATCTGAACCGATTTCCAAATTCAATACCGATGGTCCTTGCCCAGAAAAAATAACTTCTGCTAAGTTTCATGACAACAGACAACAACAAGCTTAGATGGACAGCAGACGGACGGACAGACAGACATCGTTAAATCGACTCAGCTGGTGATTCTAAGCCGATCGGTGGGTCTAGCTCGATTATTTCTTGGTGTTACAAACATTTGGCGCGAAACTAACTTACTCTAGTCCACGAAGTGGTGTAGGGTATAAAAATGGAACGATACACGCTTCAACAACGCATTGAAATTATTAAAATTCATGAATGAAAATGATCCGGAATTCCATCGAAAAATCATCTTGACTGATGAGCCCCATTTCCACCTCGGTGGCTACGTCAACAAACAAAATTGTCGCATCTGGGACTCGGAAAACCCAAGACTTATTGTTGAGAAGCCTCTCCATCCTCATCGTGTGACTGTTTGGTGCGGTTTATGGTCCGGCGGGGTCATTGGACCTTACTTTTTCGAAAATGAGGTTGGATCAACAGTTACGGTGAATGGAGCGCGCTATCGAGAGATGATTAATGATTTGTTATGGTCGCAGTTGGATGGTATTGATCTGGACAACGTTTACTTTCAACAAGACGGCGCTACGTGCCACACAAGCAACGAAACCATTGCACAATTGGCCACCGAAATCTTGTGATTTAACACCTTGCGTCTTCTTCATTTGTGGCCACGTGAAAGATAAGGTCTACGCCAACAGCCTAGCGTCGATTCAAGACCACAAACATTGAATTCGTGAGGCTATCAAGGACATAGGGCAGCCACTTTGCGATTTGTTTTTGGAAAATTTAATGAAACGGATATGGTTCTGTAAGTGTGGTCGTGGCGGCCATTTGGCTGATCTTGTTTTCCCTTATTAACGGCATAACTTCCTCTTTATTATGAAATAAACATCCGATCATTTATCTAAAAAAAATGGAATTTTTCTTTGAATACCAAAATAACACCTCTTGTTGGAAATCCCTGCAGGTTTAGAGTGATTATAAAACCATTTTCAAATACCAAATTGCACCTGATTTACGGGTGGTCAGTGGAAGTTATATCGGTGAGGAGGTGTGGAAATATCGTTCATATCCCAAGTGTATGAAACGTCAAAATTTCGGAGTATTCCGTATATAATGTTATAACTTATATACGGGGTTAGGTGTGATTGTGTGGGCTGGTATTGGTTAGTGTGAGTTGTGTGGGAGGCACTAGAAAGGGAGTCGCAAAACCCGCCATATTTTGTACGCTTAAAGTGATTATAAAACTTTATAAAAAAAAAAAAAAAAAATATAGCTGATTCCGAATATCCGCCTGGAAGTTATATTAGTTTTAATTTAAAATAGGAATATGGGTCATTTGTGTGGCAGGTAATTTCGCCCATCTTCGAACTTGCAAAGTTTGAATTAATTCCTTAACTCCTTTCGAAAGTTATCGTGTACACTAGCCAGACGGACGGAAGGACATGGCTCAAACACCTTAAAAAGTCATGAAATGGATTTGGTACGAATATACTTAGGGTTTTAAGACACTCCTTCAATGCCTTACATTTGTTGTCTGTCCCTCCTACTCTGTAGATTAAGGGTACAAAAATCGTCTAAAATAATACCTTGCAATGCCAAATGCTTTCACCAAATTTCATCAAATTCGGAAGACCTTCGAAAATATCTACATAGGAAACTACACCAAAATACACCTATGTGTTATATTTCAAGATAACGTAGTGCGGGAAATTTTAACTAAATCGGTTAAAATGTGTGTTCTCTAGAGCAGAAAAGGTCAAATCGGAAGAGACATTTGTGTGGAGGCTAAGAAAATAGGAATTAAATAATAATTCTTCTAAAGGGTGTTTTTTATTGGGGTATAGAACTTTAAGTTGGCATCACTTTTTTAACTGGCGGCCATTTTGTCAGCTGTCAAGTGATTAATATTTAGTTTGGTTTGCCATTTCATCATGAACAGGTTGACAAAAGAACAACGCTGGCAAATCGTGCAAATTTATTTCGAAAGTAATGGTTCAGTTCGCGAAGTTCATCGCTCCATTTTATGGTCGACATAATCGTCCATCAGAGCAATTAATTCGGTTAACCATGGATCGTTTTCGCACTACGTTTACTCTATGTGACAATACTCTATGTGATAATACGCATCCGCAGAGACGTCGAACAGTGCGCACCGAAGAAACAATTGCCGCTGTAGAGCAAAGTGTTGAATAGGACCCGAATGAATCGATTCGCCACCGTGCACAGCAATTGGAGTGGTTGAAAATTGGACCTGTAGAATTGGCTATATTCGAGCCAGCCGCAGCGGCCACATGCCCAAAATCATATTTAAACATTAATGGCATAAAATTATCCTTCCAATAAAGCCAAATTGATGGACATTAAAACGATTTTCTTGTGTTTTATTTCAATTCGAAGTTCTATACCTCAATAAAAAACACCCTTTACTCTTTTAAACAAACTTTAAGAGTATCATCAGCAGATGATTTTACAATTTCCTTTTCGACATCAAAGGTTATCAAAATAGATCTTGGGTGTTATGATAGATCTTAGTCAAGTTTTAATCCTCGCAACGCCGAAAAAATTCGTTCACAGCAAGCTGATCTTGGAAGACTTATTGCAACTTGCATACATGTTTTTATCAACCTTTTCTCTCGTTATATTGAAGTTGATCGGCTTATTGTCCTGTAGAGTGTCGAAGTCATTTTATACTAAAATAGTTTGTCAACGATTATTTTTCAATACATTAATAATTATCAAAAAGTTCCTTTCAAATGTGCAATTTCCTGCTTTAGCTAGTGGAAGTCTTTAAAGTCTATGGTCCAAATTTGCAGTAATGTTATTAATTATTATTATTGATAATATTACTTAATATACATTTTTATTACTTGATATTCATTTTATATTAATAATAAATATTCATTTTCCAGTATTCAACTACATATGGTAAATCTACATATTTGCTTTTACCTGCTGAGAAATCAAACCAAAACATGCAATACCTTTATCAAGTATCTTAATTGTAAGCTAGTAAGCCCAATCGAACGGGCCTATTATATCTATAATTTTTTATGTACTCACTGCTTCGAGTTGGCTAAAATCTCCACAATTTGCTTCTTTTTCATGATTGAACACATTGTGAGTGGTGCTCCAGTTATGATTCTTAACGGAATTAATTTACCTTTGCCTTCCATCCATACATTTCAGAAGGGAATTTCCACCTGGAGAGAACACATTTTGGGAGATATTTCAATCTTTACAGTTGGAATAAAGATAACACAGGTGGAATATATTTTACAGAATAATGTACATGTAAAGCTATTCTTTCCTCATTTAACTTAACCAAATTAATGTAAAAACAATTTGCAATAGAATTAAATTTTCTCAAGAAGAAACTTAGAGGAGGTAAAGTATAATTTTCTTTCAAAATTAAGCTGTTGACCTTTTAAAATCTATTTATGCCCTGTTGCTAGCAACTTAAAACACTGTTGCTTCTCCCACGGCACTCTAATGCAGAAGGGAAATATCGAATGATGCTGCTGCTGATGATGATGTTGATATTCTAGATAAAATAAAATTATTATTTACTTAAACAAGAAGAGAAAAGTTTCAAATCAAGAAGTTTTTAAATAAACCGAAAAAAAACGAGAATTCATTAGTTCATACTATCTATCTGGATAAATTACACACAAATTAGGAACGAGAGCGAGGGCGAGAGAGAAAGAACTTTAGGCAAACCCCAAAAAGTATGCTCTATGCATTGTGTTAAAGACCAGCAGCTAAAAGCATGCTCTAATTTTTCACTAAAAGTTCGGCAGTGCAAACAAGTGAACACTCTTCGTGGAAAAGTCAACAAATTGTTTGTGTAGTTGGCAACCATAAATGAAAGGGCTGAAGTGATTTTCAATTTCAACGCCACCACCTCCACCCCCACCAAAAAAGTATGCCACATTTTGTAGCTGTGATTTGGTGTGACCTCCTTTTGGAATTTGCGAAAAATCCCAGCCCCGCACACAATGCATGGCTCACTTAAAGACAACAATTTGTTTGTTTAGTTTTAATTGCTTTTAATTAAAATTTTATATCATCTTAACTTTTAATGACACCGTTTCAAATAATACCGTTTTAAATGTGCCACAACTACTTCGCACGGCAGCGTGTGTGCCACTTGTACCACTAATTCGAGACTACTGCCATCACCGACGACGACACCAGTGCTGTGTCAAGCTGTGACGACATGTGTGCTCACCTTTTTCACACGCTTCCCTTCGCAATATTGGCGGTTAGTTGAAGGGGTAGGATGGGAGGCGCATACGTTCGTGCTTAGGTGTTGAAGCGAAGAAAGTTTTTCATTGCAACTCAACTGTTTTGGGAAAGGGGCGGCATGATAATTTTGGTAATTTGGATGGGATATTGAGAGAAAATAAAAAAGGCGAAAACTGTGGATCACTCAGAATATTGGACATGAAGGAAATTTTTATGATTTAATAAATAAATTGTCGATGATCATTCCTCTCATAACAACCTCGTATCATTGCATTTGGATCATATACATATGCTCATGTGTGTGTGTGTGTTACACATACACGTCTACAAACTTCATGTATGCATTTCTAGTGGTGGTGCAAATATGCAAATTATTACAGTCCTGGTGTTATTGGCATAACTTTTTGCATTACCTTAACTTTTAAAATAGCTAAGTTGGTGTTTTAAGTAAAATCATATTTGCCTCAATAAAGTCGAAAGGATATGCACACACACACATTCATGCATATGCATGCATGTACGTGTGTGAATGTATTGGTAATGAGGCATCCTGCCAGCATACCTTTGCTTCGCACACACACACACAGGAAGAGCGTGTAAGTTTCGCACCTTAAATGCCTTTCTTAAGCTGAATTCTCATTTATGGAAGGAAGGCAGGATTTTTGTATAGGCAAAAGCTTTTAATTACAGCAATTAAGAGTGATTCCGTCATGCCAAGCATTTTTAGCAAAGGAAATTGAAAAGTGCATAAGTTTGTGTGACTTGTGAGTCGGAGGAAGTGCACAAAAGTGTGTTGAAATGTTGAAAGGAAATGATTTGAAAATGCCAACGTGTGTGGATTTTTAGTGTGTTGTGTGTAGTTGTAAAAAATTAATTGAAATGAGGTGTGTAATGATTATTAAAAAAAGTATAACACCGCCCGACAGTCCATATTACAATTGAACCGGATCACAAACGTCTGAAACTGTAGTTTCAGCTTCGCATTTTCACATCCTTTTGCACAATAAAATGTCTACAAAGTTTCAGAGGTTATTTTTTATACCCTACACCACTTCGTGGACTAGGGTATTATTTTTCTTAAAATTGTTTTAAATACTTTTTGGCAACCTATGATACCGATATA
The DNA here is from genome assembly GCA_947397865.1 of Polietes domitor. Lineage (NCBI taxonomy): Eukaryota > Metazoa > Arthropoda > Insecta > Diptera > Muscidae > Polietes > Polietes domitor. The sequence goes on from OX377622.1 coordinate 111,487,551, forward strand.
AGTGTCACATTAAAGAGTAGAATATCTGTTAAAAATATATTAAATTTCATGTTTCTATTGATATTAGTTTAACATTAGCAACCACCACAAGTTTCCCCCCTAAATTTATTTCCCAGCAAAAAAAATGGAAGTACTTCCGAAGGAACCACATTTTAATCGCATCTCAAAATCCAAATGTATATTTGGATTTGGGGATGCAACAACTTTTCCAAAAAAGTTGATAATATGTTAATATTCCGTAAAATTTTATGAACAGCATTTTCACAAATGAATAGTAACTACTTTTTAGTATGGGATCACAAAGGTAAGGTTTCCGCTTTGCACCCAGAAGGTCTAGGGTTCGAATCGTGGCTCGAGAAAAAAACTTTTTTTATATTTTTTTATTACTTTTATAAATAAGCAATGTTTATTTTACATAAACATTTTACATATTTTACATATTACATAATTTTAAAAATTCAAAAATTTTTGCTTAAAAAAATATTAAAATTTTTCATATTTTTATTAATTACTAATACTACATAATATCAGTAAAATTAAGTAGTATCAATTTATTTAATAATAATTTTAATTAATATTTATTAAATTTATTTGTGTTATATATTAGTTCATATTAAATAAAAATTTTGTTAAGTTTCCTATTGCCAGTTCTGCCGAACTGTTTTAGTTAGTCTCCACTCACAACAGAGGATAGCTAAGATGGTTAGAGTGCCGTAGTAGCAACCAGAAGGTCCGCTGTTCTACCCCCGGTAGAGGCGGATTTTTTAAAACATAAATGGAGACTAGTGAAAAAGTGGTTCCCTTTGCAACACTTTAAAATAACTCTTAAGTCTTTCGAAATAAAGGACATCCCTCCTATGACAACTCCATGTTAATTTCATTGGTGAAGATCCCAATTTTCACTACTTCCGAATCACAAGATGAACATATTTTTCACTTCTTAGGGTGCTCTCTTGTTGATGGGTTAGTTTACTAGCTGAACCCTGCCCGCTTCGCCAGGCAAAAATAAAACAAATGGTAAAATTAAAATCAGGTTTCACATTGATTTTTATCGTGATCAGTAATATATACGTACTAATTTTCAGCCTTCTAAGGAAATTGACGCTGAAGCGCTCATTTTTGTAAAAAGTCTTTGAAAATGTTGGCTCTGAAAACCCATCTCCTGCATTAAATTATTTCAAAAAAATGGAGTCAGTGACGTCATTTTTCGTACCATATTCGTCATCATTCAAAAAGTATTGACTCCTTATTTTTATTTTTTCATAATATCTTATACAAGAAATACGAGTTTCTAGCAGTCACATTTAAAAACAACAAAAAATAATCTAAACGTCCAATAATGCAACCAATGAGTTTTTCTAAGACAAGAATGATTATTTATATTTAAAGTTCTTAATTCGAAAAAAAAAACAAATTGGACAAAATGAAACATAACAAGTAAGAAGGCGTTAAGTTCGGCCGGGCCGAATCTTATATACCCTCCACCACGGAGTGCATTCCACAGTATTAGCGGCAGATTAAAGGATGTCGACTTTACATAGAAGCACAGTACCATATAACGAAAATTGTGATATTTTTATGCGCATTACTATATTTGTTTACTATTTCAAACTATAATGTATACTTATGCGCACTGTTTAAAATCGACTGTATATATAAATAAAATGCTGAAATTGTGAAAGTGAACATGCCTAAATATTAGGCGACTGTCAGTCGCCATTAGAAAGAAGCGTTTCCAGATACAGACAAAGTGATAAGAAAAGTATAAATTTTAAAGATATCCCCATTCGCCCCATTCTCCGCCCAAGTGTACAAATTTCGAAAAAAAACATTTTTCGAGTCTTCATAGTCAGAATGTATACACCGAATTTCATGATTTCAACTTCAGCGGTTTGGTAAGTCCCATTTTTATACCTCTTTTTAATTATATCCCTTAAAGGTACGAATTTCGAAAAATCAATCTATTTTAGTGTCTATGCAATTAGAGGGATGTACACACCGAATTTCAAGATTCTAGCTGTTGTCGTATCATTGGTACCATATTTTATCCCTTTTTGTCCCATTTCGCCAGCTAAAACTTTTATTTTCTTTGTGGTGCTTCCAAGCTACAAGAGGAATGTCCGCAACAAAATAAGAAATTTAATTAATAAGCCAAGGCTACCAATATTGGTATACTATATATATAATGGATATAATACTTCAATTCATAAAGTAAATATAAGGGAGCTATCATAAATACTCTAAATTTTGGGGGACAGAGAGTGTACTTTCAGTTACAGTCGTTTGGTTGGTTGTATTTCCACCCTCTTTTAATTTCAAAAGTATAAATTTTGAAAATACCTTATCTCTCACGTACGCATTATAAGACAACTTGATTATTCTACCATTTTTTGTCGTAAAAGCAACAAAATAAAGTACGAACTTGGAAAAAAATATTTTACGTGACTATGCAGTCAGAGGAATGTATACACCGAATTCCATGATTCTATCAGCGGCCATTTTGTTGGTACCATTTTTATCCCCTTTTTACAATTTTGCCCCCTCAAGAGTACGACTATCTAAAATCTCTTTATTTTACGTATCTACACAATTAGAGGGACGTACTCACTGAATGTCATCATTGTAGCTGTATTCGTTTAGTTGGTACTATATTTATCCCCTGTAGCCATTGTATCCATTATAAGTACGAATTTGGAAAAACGTGTTATTTTTCGTGTCTACGCAGTCAGAGGAATGTATGCTCCGAATTTCATGATTCTAGCTGCTGTCATTTGGTAGGTACTATTTTTATCCCGTTTTTCCATTTGAACCCCAAACAGTACGAATTTTGGAAAGTTCTTTTATTTTACGTGTCTACGCAATCAGAGGAATGTATATATCGAATTTCATTATTCTAGGTGCAGCCGTTAGGTTGGTACTATTTTTATCCCTCTATCACCATTTAACCCCTTAAAAGTACGAATTTAGTAACAATACTTTTATATTATGTATCTACTCTATTAGAGGAATGTACACGCCAAATTTCGTGTTTCTATCTGTTGTCGTTTGATAGGTACAATTTTTATCCCTTTTTGTCCCATTTCGCCCCCTACAAATAAAAATCACTCTATGGTGCCCCTTTATGCTATAGAGGGAATGCGTATTGCAAATATCAACTAAATACAAGCAAATATGTTCAAGAAAAATGCTGAAATACTCTAAATATTAGGGGTATTTTCAGTCCTTGTGAGGGAAAAATTTTTCCATCTGGGCCGATTTCGTCCACTTTCAATCCCAACCGATCTACAACCATAAGACACATTTAAGAAAAATTTGAACCTCCTAGCTCATTTCGTTCGGCCGCTATCGTGCTTTCAGCAGACAGACAGACGGACATGGCTATATCGTCTTAGAATTTTACCACGACCCAGACTATATATACTTTATGGGGTCTCCGATGAATATTTCAAGGTGTTACAAACGGAATGACAAAGTGATTATACCCCCATCCTGGAGGTGGAGGGTATACAAAAATTACACGGGAAAAACATGATTTTTAGAAGTGTTTTCAGGAGCGTTTAGCTTATAGACGGCTGACCCAGCGACGAAATATTTTGCAGATCATCATTAAACAATCCGATCTTCATTGTTGGGATGTGACCGCAGCAATTTTTTTTCGTGACTCATCCTAATGGATGGGATTTTGGATTTTCGCCTTGCGGGCGGTGGGGGCATGTCAAAAGTGTTTTTAGTGCTAGAGGGCTGAAAATTGGTACTGATCACGATAAAAATCGATATGAAACCTGATTTTAATTTTACAATTTTTTGTTTTTGTTGCCTGGTGAAGCGGGCGGGGTTCAGCCAGTTGTGAATATTTATTAAAATTCCAATTTTCGCCGAAAGTACCATCAATATTGAATTTGTATTTTTAAAATAGAAGTCAGATAATAACTGCTTGTAAATCCAAATTAAATACAAATTGCAGTGTTTTAAGAACAGTCTCTTAAAAGTAGAGAGAACAAATATTTTTCGAAATTTTTGCTTAAAATAGTTGATACGTTAAGACATTTACATTTATCCATAGATTTTCTATAACAAATAAAATATATCAAATAATAATATAATTATTATTATTTGAACTAATTTTAAAAGGGATTTTCGAGCATTTATAAAAAAAAACATAAAATAAGAAACATTTTATGTGTAAAAATAATGTCATAACTTTCACATTTATACCAAGACGTTTACATGTAGACATTGTTTTATTTGTTACAAAGTAAGCTATTAATAATAAAAAAATAATAATAATAAATAAACAATGTTTTTTGGGAGACTGTCCCTAAATCATAAGTACCTCTAATTTAAGATGTAACTAGGCTATATTGCAGTTATAATTCAAAAATGAGAGTTACAATATTATAGGCACCTTCGGAGAAAATTGAAATTTTAGTAAAATAAATTAAATCCAACAGCTAAATAAAATCAGCTGGCAATTCTAAGCCGATTGGCGAGAAACTAACTTAACTCAACTCAACTCCACAATCAATTGAAACCTAAGAATACTTTTTAACATATATTTTTAGCGGCAAATTGGCGTTGCCACCCTCCTGTTATACATATTTAACATGTAAGGAAGGTTAAAGTCGGGCATGGCCGACTATATGATACCCTACAACTACTACCTACAAAAGTTTTCTAGTTGACACATTAGACGCTTTCCCAACTTTTATGGAGTATTAAATAGAGCGGTCAGAATCAAATCGGGAGCTATATATAATCTGAACAGATGAGACCCACTTTCGCTATAGTTGTTTCTATTTGAAACATTAGCTGATGTGCCGAATTAGAAGAAAATCTGTTCAAATATGCTATTTCTAGAGCGGAAATAATCAATTCAGTAGCGAAATTTATATTGGAACTATATATATATCTGAACTCATCCGACCCATTTTCACCAGAGCTGTTTTTAGTTGAAATATAAGCTGTTTTGCCAAATTTGAAGAAAATCTGTCAAAGTTTGTGGTTTCTAGAGCGGAAAGAGTCAAGTCAGAGGAGACATTTGTATGGGAGATATGTATAAATCTGAACCGATCTATCCTATTTTTACCATAGCTGTTCTTAGTGGAAATATAAGCTGTTTTGCCAAATTTAAAGAAAATATTTCAAAGTTTGTGGTTTTTAGAGCGGAAAGAGTCAAATCGGAGGAGGCATTTGTATGGGAGCTATATATAAATCTGAACCGATCTATCCTATTTTTACCATAGCTGTTTTTAGTTGAAATATAAGCTGTTTTGCCAAATTTGAAGAAAATCTGTCAAAGTTTGTGGTTTCTAGAGCGGAAAGAGTCAAATCGGAAAAAATATTTGTATGGGAGCTATATATAAATCTGAACCGATCTATCCTATTTTTACCAGAGCTGTTTCTAGTTGAAATCTGTTCAAATATGTGGTTTATAGAGCGCAAAAAGTAAAATCGGAAGCAAAATTTGTATGGGAGCTATATCTAAATCTGAACCGATTTGCTTCAAATTAAATAGCATTCGTCCTTATCTCATAAAACTTCGTTGTGCAAAGTTTCATTTAGTTCTAGCAACAATTGCGACCTGGACTTTGATTAAAAGAATAGATGCACAGACGGACATCGCTAAATCGACTCAAAAAGTGATTCTAAGTCGATCGGTATACTAAACGTTTCCTTTTGGGTGTTACAAACAAATGCACAAAGACATTATACCCTGTGGTGTAGGGTATAAAAATTTTACGTTTTTGTCAAAAAAACGTATGTTGTTTTTTAACCCTCTGCTAAAATCGCCCATTGTTTTGTTTCCTCCTTCGTACAAAAGACCGTTATGACCCCATATGTGTTTTCAGTATATCTACTTTTGACTCAATTACAGAATTACATGTTAAGTAGTTTAATTTAACTTTTTGATTTTAAGTTGTTCCTCTTTTGTGGAACAAGTGCAAACTCTTTGCCCATTGACTCGAATAGTTGGATTTTTATTATCTTACTTACCCATTAGAGCCCAACCAATTGGGTTAAGTATATATCCTCGTCCTTTTTTGCAAACAATTCAAAATCAAAAATCACTTAAAATTCAAAATATTCTTCGTACAAAATTTCTATTGATTTTGATTTCGATTGCTTGTGGCATAACTATTCGAAGTTTATTGAAAATCCATTATGCAGAAGCAGCGACAGCAGCAGCAACAGCAAGACAAATGCCATTAACGCCATTCACAACAAATTAAAGTTATTGCACAGAATTCAACCCTGCCTGCCACCCGACCCCGGAATCCAAAGGAAATGCTGAAGAAGAGAAAATAACACAACCAACAACTTGAAAAGTGTGTTCGAAATGTTAAATGTTTTCATGCAGCTACACACACATATGCATACACATACTCACACACTCATACATCTACACCCACATTACAATATTTATTACACTTATTACCCACTTTAGCAATGTTTGAAGTATAAAATTTATTTACATACATTCGAGAATGTATGAGTTGAGTTCTCCACACACGTATGCTATATATGAAGTCTGAAGTTGTGTATGTGACAGCATGAGTGGGGTGTGTATGCTTATATGTGTCGATGGTGATAAACTATGGCAGAAACTATTTAAAATTCCACTTTGCAAAACTGCAAAACATTCTGAAAAAGACCAACAACAACAACACACATCAGCAACCAACAACACAAAAAGAAGGGCGATGTTATTACTATATCTTGAGACTGTGCGAGAATGTGTTGGGTGGGGTGGGTTGTGGAACTGCAGAGAATGCATTTGCTGCACCACCAATACTAATGTTGATACTACTTTAGAAGAACATGTAAAAAGGGCAATAAGTTCGACCGGACCGAATCTTATATACGCGTACATTCCAGAGTATTACCAGGAGATGAAAGGGTGTCGACAATAGGAAGAATTGCAAACCCTTTTTAGGGAAATTATGATATTTTTATTATTATTTATTATTATTATTATTATTATGCGACTAGAGATACATTTTCTAAAAAATCACATTTCTCTAAAATATCAAATATAACTACTGATATTTATTACATTTTATTTTATCTAAACCCCTTTTAAATAAAAGCAATTGGGGTCGGTCATACATTCAACTCCCCTAGGGGCCAGTTACAGTGTATTTTATAAAAGACAAGTAAAAACGGGGTTAAGTTCAGCCGGGACGAACTTTATATACCCTCCACCATGGATTGCATTCCACAGAGGTTGTCGGTTTTCGTAGAAGTGCAGTAATATTACAGGAAAATATAAATTTTTTAATATAGCCAAACCAAACCAGAAACAAATATCGAAAAAATAATTTTATAAATAAATATAATATTTTTATTATTTCAAACCATTATTTATATCAAATCAAAAAACAAATATTCTTATATTTATATTTTAAAAAGCTTGTTGTAGTTGAAAATCGAAAACACACACGCGTTTGTATCAAAAATTAAAACAAGTAAGGAAAGGCTAAAGTCGGGCGGGGCCGACTATATAATACCCTACACCACTCCCTGCGTATGTACCTCGCTTTGATTGCTAAACCCAGGTATTTAATGAGAGCAATTTTATGTAGTTCATACAAATTATATAAATTATATTCATATAATTTATATGCTATAAATTCATTTTTAGTCAAATTTAACGAGTATGGTAAATAATATGGTAATTGATCCAATTGTCTGACAGACAAATACAAATTATACAGTAGTTAACCAAAGTATGGACATATGGGCATCACCCAAACAATTCTCATTGCAATTCAATTCGGTAAAAAATTGAAATCGGGAAGGATTTTTGCATCCTGTAAATGTATGTGTTTGACAGAAAATGTTAAATCGGAAAGGACATTTGTATAAGGGTATATTGAAACCTGGAAGATTTGACCCGCTTTCACCATGTCTGTTTCTTGGTGAAATATAATATGTAAATTTTGACCAAAATCGGGAGCAACATTTGTATGAGGGCTATATCTAAATCTGAACCGATCTTACTCAGTTACATCATAGGTTTTTTAGTTGGATTATAAAATGTTGTGCCAATTTTAAAGAAAATCGGGTACAATATGTGGTTTCTAAAGCGGAAAAAGTGAATTCGGGAGCGACATTTGTATGGGGGCTATATCTAAATCTGAACCGATCGTACCACTTTCAGCATAGGTGCTGTTAGTTCGATTATAAAATGTTGTGCCAATTTTAAAGAAAATCGGGTTCAATATTTCATTTCTACAGCGGAAAATGTCAAATCGGGAGCGACATTTGTATGGGGGCTATATCTAAATCTGAACCGATCATACCCCATTTTCGTATACGTGTTTATAAAGGGTGATTTTTTAAGAGCTTGATAACTTTTTTTTTTAAAAAAACGCATAAAATTTGCAAAATCTCATCGGTTCTTTATTTGAAACGTTAGATTGGTCCATGACATTTACTTTTTGAAGATAATTTCATTTAAATGTTGACCGCGGCTGCGTCTTAGGTGGTCCATCCGCTTAGTCCAATTTTGGCATTTCCACGTTTTTGAGTAACAGAGACCCAATTGGTGCGAACGGCGACGAATCGAAAATTGGTGGTCATCATTAACACTGGCCGATACAGCTGCGATATTTTCTTCAGTTCGCACTCTACGTAAGCGTGTTGGTGGTTTAATGTCCAACAATGTAAATTTGGTGCGAAATTTAGTCACAATAGCCCGAATAGCCGCTTCAGTGGGTCGATTAAACTGACCATAAAATGGAAGCGCGCAATGAACTTTCTTAACAGAGCACGCAATTTGATAATAAAATTCAATAATTTGCAAGCGTTGTTCGTTTGTAAGACGATTCATGATGAAATGTCAAAGCATACTGAGCATCTTTCTCTTTGACACCATGTCTGAAATCCCACGTGATCTGTCAAATACTAATGCATGAAAATCCTAACCTCAAAAAAATCACTCTTTAGTTCGATTATAAGATGTTCTGCAAAATTTAAAGAAAATCGGGTACAAAATGACGTTTCTAGAGCGGAAAATGTCAAATCGCGGCTATATCTGAATCTGAACCGATCTTACCCAATTTTAGCATACGTGTTTCTAGTTCGATTATAAGATGTTCTGCAAAAATTAAAGAAAATCGGGTACAATATGACGTTTCTACAGCGGAAAATGTCAAATCGGGAGCGACATTTGTATGGGGGTTATATCTGAATCTGAACCGATCTTACCCAAATTTTGCATATATGTTTCTAGTTCGATTATAAGATGTTCTGCCAAATTTAAAGAAAATCGGGTACAATATGTCGTTTCTAGAGCGGAAAATGTCAAATCGGGAGCGACATTTGTATGGGGGCTATATCTGAATCTGAACCGATCTTGCCCAATTTTTGCATATGTGTTTCTAGTTCGATTATAAGATGTTCTGCCAAATTTAAAGAAAATCGGATACAATATGACGTTTCTACAGCGGAAAATGTCAAATCGGGAGCGACATTTGTATGGGGGCTATATCTGAATCTGAACCGATCTTACCCAATTTTTGCATATGTGTTTCTAGTTCGATTATAAGATGTTCTGCCAAATTTAAAGAAAATCGGGTACAATATGTCGTTTCTAGAGTGGAAAATGTCAAATCGGGAGCGACATTTGTATGGGGGCTATATCTGAATCTGAACCGATCTTACCCAATTTTTGCATACGTGTTTCTAGTTGGATTATACGATGTTCTGCCAAATTTAAAGAAAATCGGGTACAATATGTCGTTTCTAGAGCGGAAAATGTCAAATCGGGAGCGACATTTGTATGGGGGCTATATCTAAATCTGAACCGATCTTACCCAATTTTTGCATACATGTTTCTAGTTGGATTATACGATGTTCTGCCAAATTTAAAGAAAATCGGGTACAATATGTCGTTTCTAGAGCGGAAAATGTCAAATCGGGAGCGACATTTGTATGGGGGCTATATCTAAATCTGAACCGATTTCCTCCAAATTCAATACCGATGGCCCTTGGCCAGAAAAAATAACTTCTGCCAAGTTTCATGATTATCGGACTACAATTGCGACCTGTAGAGTGCGAACAAGCTTAGATGGACAGCAGACGGACAGACGGACAGACAGACATCGTTAAATCGACTCAGCTGGTGATTCTAAGCCGATCGGTATACTTAAAGGTGGGTCTAGCTCGATTATTTCTTGGTGTTACAAACATTTGGCGCGAAACTAACTTATAATACCCTAGACCACGAAGTGGTGTAGGGTATAACAATCAAATTGTATTTATGAAATCTAAAAATCGAATGTCGAGAAAATTGATATGACATACTTTCTATACAATAAATTCAAACAAGGCATACCATACTGATTTTAAATTGAAATAGCTAGGTACGTCTGCATACAGTATACAGTGTAGGATTCCAACAAAGCTTAAGTATCATAAATATTGGTAGATAGTGGTTGCTACAGTTGGTTGTATTTCCATTCTATTTTAGTTCCAAAACTACAAATTTTGTATTTGTACAAATCCATTATCAGACGTACATAGTGCAAAAAACCTAACTTCATGATTCAATCAATTTGCCGTAAAAGAAAAATTACGAATTTGAAAAAAAAAACTTTTTATTTTGCGTGTATATGCAGTCAGAGCCCATTTGGTTGGTACCATTTTTACCCCCTTGACGTTTCTACGCAATTAGAATTTCATCATTCTAGCTGTAGTCGTTTAGTTGGTACTATTTTTATCCCTCTGTACCATTGTATCCCTTGAAAAATCCGTTTATTTTCCGTGTCTACGCAGTCAGAGGAATGTATATTCCAAATTGCATGACTCTAGCTGCGGTCATTTGGTTGGTACTATTTGTATCCCCTTTTTCCATTTAACCCCAAAAAGTACAAATTTCAAAAAATTCGTCTATTTTTCGTGACTATGCAGACAGAGGAATGTATACTCCGAATTTCTTGACTCTAGCTGCGGTCATTTGATTGGTACTATCTTTATCCCCTTTTTTTTCATTTTTACCCCAAAAATTTACTTGTCTGTGCAATCAGAGGAATGTATACACCGAATTTGATTATTCTAGGTACAGCCGTTTGGTTGGTACCATTTTTATCCCTTTATTCCCATTTTAGCACTTAAAAGTACGAATTTGGAAAAACTATTTTTATATTATGTATCTACTCAATTAGAGGAATGTGCACACCGAATTTCATGTTTCTAGCTGTTGTCGTATAATATGTACCATTTTTATCCCTTTTTGCCCCATTTCTCCCTCTACGAATAAAAATCACTTTATGGTACACGTTTTTGTTATAGGGGGAATGCGAATGCCCAGTATGAAGTAAGTACAAAAACATGCTTAAGTACTTTAAATATTAGGGGTTATTAGGGGTATTTGCAGTCCTAGTGAGGGAAAAAAAAATTCCCTCTGGGCCGATTTCGCCCACTTTCAATCCCAACCGAATTTTAACCACCTTGCTCATTTTGTTCGGAAGCTAGCGTGCTTTCAACAGACAGACGGACATGGCTATATCGTCTTAGAATTTTACCACGACCCAGAATATATATAATTTATGGGGTCTCCGACGAATATTTTAAGGTGTTACAAACGGAATGACAAAGTTATACTACACCCTCATCCTTAGGTGGACGGTATAAAAATAGGCAAATGTATGGGGACCGCCTTAAGGGTTGCAGATGGTGTGTTCTGAAAAAATATTGGGGCTGAAAAAATATAGGGGATTAAAAAAAATTTTTGTTTGCATGGGAGCCTCCTTAACGAGTGGGGATAGACGATATGTGTGTTCGAAATAAATGTTGGGGAGGGAAAATTAATGGGGGTCGGTTTTACATTTAACCCCTCTGGGGCGACTCCGAGACAGTTGTGGGACATTTCCTGTATTTTTTTACCACTTACTTTTGACCCCGATGAGCGCCCACATACACTCACCCCACCACCCCCATTTTTTGGCTCATGAATTTCGTTTCTGAACCTCACAAAATAGGGTGTTCTAGCATATCAAAATTCAAAAGTCGTGCACTACCGCACCCCTACTGAACAATAACTAAATTCACCATTAATGGGCAATCTTGAAATTGATTGATTTCTGGCGTTTGTGTTAAGTTTTGGTTTTAGGTGTGTTCTGACATATATAAAGGGTGATTTTTTAGCTATTATCTTTTTGGCAACACTGGTTTAAACAGCTGACGCACGTTTCGTGTTTTGCTTCACTGTCAAACATCTTCAGTTTGGTCTATAATTTAACCATGAATCGTCTTACAAACGAACAACGCTTGCAAATTATTGAATTATATTATCAAAATGCGTGCTCTGTTAAGAAGGTTCATCGCGCGCTTCTCATTTCTGGCTCAATGGGTACGTAAATAGGCAGAATTGTCAATTTTGGAGTGAATATCAGCCAGAAGCATTGCAAGAGCTATCAATGCATCCAGAAAAAGTCACAGTTTGGTGCGGTTTATGGGCTTGTGGCATCAGTGGACCGTACTTCTTCAAAGATGATGCTAATCGTAACGTAACGTGAATGGTGAGCGCTACCGTGAGATGATATCCAACTTTTATTTGCCCAAAATGCAAGAGCTTGACTTGCATGACATGTGGTTTCAACAAGACGGTGCCACATGACACACAGCTCGCGCAACAATGGACTTATTGCGAGGCGAGTTCGGTAAATATTTTATTTCACGTTCGGGACCGGTCAATTGGCCACCAAGATCGTGCGATTTAACGCCTTTAGTCTATTTTTTGTGGGGCTATGTTAAAGCTCATGTCTATACAGACAAGCCCTCTTCAATTGACGCATTGGAAGACAACATTGAAGCATTTATTCGTGAGATACCGGTCGAAATGTTGGAAAGAGTATGCCAAAATTGGACTAAACGGATGGACCATTTGAGGCGCAGTCAAGGTCAACATTTGCATGAAATAATCTTCCAACATTAAATTATATGGACCGTACTATCGATTCAAATAAAGATTTCATGCATTTTTCTGAATTTTATGTGTTTTTTTTTTGAAAAACTTTCCTATAGCTTTTAAAAAATTACCCAGTAAAATTGTATGGCCAACATTTTTGTAAAACATTTCATCCCCGCCCTTCCCCCTTTGCGGGGTATTTTTTACAATTTATTAGAATAAAGCCAAAAAATGGCGTTTTGAGGGGTAGTTAATGGGTTAATATGTTCTACAAAAATATTCGCCATATCATTATCTACAAAGTTGCTGAACATACCCTATGCCTCAGATGTAAAGAAAACATATGCTGCAAGAAGAGTCCAGAGTTGGGAAACTTTAATCGTCTATAAAATGAAATTCCGGTGTGATCTAAAAAACCCCGACACACGTATATTTTTTGTTGGTCTCCCCTTTCAGAATCCATTGTCAGAACCCCGTATTTTTTTTTTTCGTGTTTTACTGTGTAATTGAAAAGAAATTTAATAAATGAAATTAACATTGGCCGTTAATGACAGATTACAAATTAAAAATATTTTATTTTACTCTAGACAAATCACCAGAATGGAAACAGTCATAATATTGGCATTTAAATCACAAGCACAAATAACTGACACCTGCACTAGATTAAAAAATATCTTTGAGAAAGATTTTAAACTTTTATTTCGTAGATTTTTCTGGTTAAGATTTGACACCATGTCAGCCATAGTGACTGACAATCAGTATTATATTTTTGTTTCACAATAAAGATCTGCAAATATCCGCACAAAAAGTGTGTATTCCACTATCTGCTTTTCGCCAAAAAATAGCGACTTAGTATTGTTTGTATTAATCTATATATATAAAAGAGTTGCGTTTAGGGTTTGGGGTCCGGGAATTCCCGAATCGTTTTTCCCGGGAATTCCCGGAAAAATTTGGACGGGAATTCCCGGGAAAAAAATTTCAATTTCCCGGGAATACGGGAAATATTAAAAAAATAATTTATTTATTATGTTGATCAATAATTTAATGTTACTATATAAATTGGCATTTTAGATGTATTTCAAATTCATATATGTATTTACATTACTGACAATTATAAGTATTTATTTATATTATATTACTACAAACAAAACTTTTTAAATTCGCTAAATAGCCATTTTATGCGAAACCCAGCTTGGGGAATAAATACTTTCTGTGAGGCTATTTGCAGGATCTTTATCTTTATCATGCCGACAATACTATGGCTTACATAATGTAAATTTTCTTGTTTTCCTAGAAGAATCGAGGTGAATATCTTCTTCAAGAACAATTTACTCTAATAGGAATATAAATATATGCTACGATGTATTTAAATGGCCCTTTGTAAGAATTAATGACTGGACTATTTCAATATTTTTATTTTTTATGAATTTATTAAATTAATATTATTTTTTTATGTTTCTATTGTTTTTACAGTTTAGAATATTCCCCCCTGTTTCTATAAAATATTTTTGTCACCAGACGAATGAATATTCTAAATTAAATGCGTCATAACATTCTCCGCCATATGAGTTATTTGTTTCCTTAATCGTTTTCAATTTTGAATCTAGTGTGAATTCTGACGATTAGTCTACAACTTTTCAAGTTTATAATGAGAAAATGTAATTTATAATCGGAATATGTAAGTTCACGATGAGATGTAAATTCATAACAGGAAATGTAAATTCATTATAGGAGCATGATAATTCATAATCAGCAATGTAAATTCGTAATGTGAAATGTAAATTCATATTGAGAAATATAAATTCATAATAAGAACATACAAATTGATAATGAGATATATAAATACAAAATGAGAAAATCCAAATTGATAATGAGAAAATATAAATTCTTATTCAGGAATATATATTCATAAAATATAAATCCATAATCAGGAACTCTAAAATTTATAATCGAAGCTATGTATGTACGTTTTTCTATGGAAAAACACATATTTTATCAATGTTCTCATTATAAATTTACATTTTCGCAATATGATTTTATATTTTCTCATTATGAATTCATATTTTCTGAATATGAAAACGAATTTTCTGATTATGAATATGGATTTTCTGATTACAAACTTGTATATTTCATTATGAATTGGTATGTTCCTATTATGAATTAATTGTTCTCAATGAATTATGATTTATATATCTCATTATGAATTAACATGTTCCTATTATAAAATTACATTACCCATTATGAATTTATATGTCCCTAATATGAATTTACATTTCTCAATATAAATTTGTATGTTCCGAATATAATCTTGAAAAGGTGTAGAGTAAAATATTTGTAAAATGAAAAATAATTTGTAAAATATTTTGACAATAACATTCGTTTTTAATTTGTAATATGACAGTATTGAAAAAAACACACCAGTTATTAAATGTTGATATTTTAAATCATATTGAACATACCTATAAATAAATTCCCGGGATTCCCGGGAATGAAATTTTTCATTCCCGTTTTCCCGGGAATGCAAAAAGTCCGGGAAACCCCAAACCCTAGTTGCGTTACTGACTGACTGACTTATCATTGGCCAGCCCCCAGACCAAACGGCTAAAGCCAGGGTCATGAAATTTTCAGGGTAGTTCCCAAATAAGAGTAAGACTAAGAAAGGGTTTTACGAAATTCGTAATTTTTGGACATTCGAACATTCGTCCTGACTAAACAGCAGTAGCTATAAACATGAAATTCGGTGAGTTCCTTGCAATGACCATGCAGACGAGCTACAAATAGGGATTTTTCGAAATTTTTACTTTTAAGGGGCGAGCGGGGCAAAAACAGATAAAAATGGTACCAACTAAAGTATTACAGCTATAATCGTGAAATTTGGCATGTAAATTCCTCTGACCATATAGAAACGAAGTAAAATTGGATTTTTCGAAATATGTACTTTTAAGTGAAGAGCGGGACAAAAAGGGATAACAATTGTACCAACAAAAGTATTACAGCTAGAAACGTGAAATTTGGTATGTAAATTCCTCTGATGAAGTAAAATTAGATTTTTCAAAATTTGTGCTTTTAAGGAAAGAGCGGTAAAAAAGGAATAAATATGTTACTAATCTAAGTATTGCAGCTATAGTCGTGAAATTTGGTGTGTAAATTCCTCTGTCAAGGTAGAAGCGCAAATCCTAATGGATTTTTTCGAAATTTATACCTATAAGGTGTGAGCGGTACAAAAAGGGATAAAATTAGTACCAAATAAAATATTACTGCTATAGTCGTGAAATTTGGTGCGTAAATTCCTCTGACAACGTAGACTTGCAATGGATTTTTCGAAATTATTACTTTTAAGGGGAGAGCGGGACCAAAAAGGATAAAAATGGTACCATTAGGATTACAGCTAGAATCATGAAATTTAGTATGTAAATTCCTCTGACCATGTAGAAGCGCCATCAAAATGTATTATTTTTCGAATAAATGGCTCTGCGATTGTAATTTTTTGTTAAAAACTGAGTAGAAAATGATAAAAAATAAATATAGGAAGGGAGTTCAGATAAAACAATGCACATCGACAAGCACATTCCTTTGACTGTATATGAGTGTTATGTTTCCAATTTACTATTTTAGAAAAGAAAATCAAATAAGCACTATCCTAAAACAGAGACGGATAATAACAAATACCTGGCTGTTTCGCGTGCGAAGCAGCGGGTACTGCTAGTATAATATAAACAAATGGTCATTATTAATGTCAGTGATATAAATATATGAATATATCTATAATTTCCCATTTATATAGTAAAACTAAATTAAAACTCAAAATAATCAATAAAATATTTTTAAATACAAAATCCTACATGGAATAGTTAGAGTGGTGGGAGAAAAAATTATAAAAAAATAGATTTTGTATGGGATCCCCCTTAAGGAGTTTAAGTATGTTTCATAAGGAAATATGGAACACATCCAATGGAGAAAATTGTTGTTTGGTTTTCGGAGATTTGTCAATTGATTTTGGATGTGTCAACTGATCCCAATTTGAATTTTTTTGGTAGAGTTTCGCAGTCGCCTTCTGTTGGGAATTCCCCAAAACAGTCACTGTGCCTATGTTCTGAAAGAGCTCTAAGAAAGTATTGTTTGCGCGAATTTTCTTCCGACTTAAAAACAGGGTAGTATGTCCATACGATTCCTTTACAATTCCACACCATATTTCTCTATGACAACTTTAATAGTTTCGAAACTTGCCAGCCCTTCCTACCTATGCCATTAAACTCATTAGTATCATTATGTCGTCACGAAGATAAGACACGGCGAGGAGGCTAGGCCAGAGATTTTAGCTTGTTGAAACAAGTTTTCACATTTAGATATTAAATCTGCACCGTATCTATCTACGCTGAGTAATAAATTCAGTTATACTTTTGAATTAAAATGGAAAAAAGAAAAGAAACTCAAAAAGGCAAACACAGAACGACAGTGTCTATTTTGCCATTCCATGGCAGTGTTCTTAGTAAGCAATTACACTTAATGTCTCACTGCTGCCGCTGTACACGTGACATTAGAAATTATGAAAATTATATGAGTTGTAACTGAAATGAACAAGGACACGAAAAATAACAACACCAGCAGCAGCGGCAGCATCTGCAGCAGCACATACATCCTCATTCAAAATGTGTACTCAAATGTGTTTGGAACGTACTGCTTATGAGCAGTTCGCACCACCATCACCTGGTCTACTCGTTTTTTCTTCACCTTTTGCCATCTCCAACATAGCACGAGCGAGATATGGAAAATTGCACCGGCGTTATGCTGATAACACAAAGTGCAATTAAAACATTGCCATGGCACAAAAGGTTGTCATGCAAATGCTTCCGAGCGAGTCCCTCAAAACAACAAGAAAAAAAACGCACACACACACACATAAATAAAGGCGGAAGGACTTGAGGAACGTGAGGGCACCGCGGAAGGAAGATGGACTCGCACAACGCAGTTCCGTACAATTTTAATGAATATTGTTGCAAATTTAATGCCACACTTGCAAAAAGCAGCCCAAATGTGAGCAAAGCACTTGCAAATGCTATGTAGCCAGCCAAATTCCAGCACCATCACCACCACCTCTACAGAGGTAGTGGCAGTGGAAACAATGTTCGGCCTCAAACAACGCACACACAAATACATGAAAGCATGCTTGAGTTCCATTATGTCCTTCAGAGCTTTGTAGCATACATTAACATAATTTTTGAAAGCTTGCGAAAGGGCTGCCTTTAAGGGTACTTGCCACGGCAGCATTACAAGTTCTACTGCTGCATGTTAGGACAATCGATCGAGAGAAGGGAGGCATGTCGAAGCTAGAGGGGCGATTAGATGTAATTGTTTATGCCTTTTGGTCAACGGGGACATAGGTCATAAGAGAATTCACCGTTAATGGCCAAAGCTGCCACATAGAGCGGACTACACCAAGATGGTGACTCTGTTTGACAGGATCTATAGCTAGATGGGGATGACTTGGTTGGTGGAATTCATGGAATTCCTCGAATTTTACACGTGGGCTGCACAATACCTACAGTGTTTACCAAGCCAAGGAAGTGCCTCTTGTAGATGTTGCTGCAATCCCGGCATAGCAATCAACTAGAATAGTCTGACTACCATCAGATTCATGTACTTGGAGACCCAAATGTCCAGAACAATTCCGGCATAGCAATCAACTAGAATAGTCTGACTACTATCTGATTCATGTACTGGGAGACCCAAAAGTCCAGAACAACCCAAGACTGTCACTAATCTCTTCAGGACAAGACTTATTCGGGTTCCTGGGCAGAGGGATATCCCAGGAAACTGTAAAGCTGACGATCTTGTCAGATTAGGAACGAGTCTTCAAATTCCACAGACTATTAGGAAGTTTCGAAGTGTTCACGCAGCAATATTGTGGCGTAGTTCGGGTGCCAGGACAAGTAGACATCCCAGCTGTAAAGCTGACATGCCAAATTAGGAACTTCCCAGGAACTCACTTGTATAATTACTGTGGCAGAAGGCACTGGTGTTGGCGCACAACAGGTGGGCTGACCTAGACCAGTGCAGAGCTTGCCAGATTAGGAATTACTCTACAAGTTCCACCAAAACTTGCATGGATAGATACGAACCTGTACACAGGCCGAAAGAAGGCACTGGTGCTTGCGAAGTCGAGGGCAGAATCGCGATGATCGCCTGGCGAAAGTATAATATCAAGAGGTCGAGCTACCTACTTTCACTTGGAGGGTTTCAATTGTCTACGTTGAGGAAGCATTACGTTATAGACACGCCTCCCCAGAGGCTAGACATCAGTCGCATGACCTTTGAGCTGTGTCTTAAAAGTATACATTTAGACATTGTGGATTCAGCTTTCATGGAACGCAGAAAGCTCTGGTGCTGGCGAACAACGACATGCGATGATGGTCTGGCCAAAGCAAGATATGATGGTGGTCGAGCTATCTTCTTTTACTTGAAAGATTTCAATTGTCTACACGAGGAGAGCCGTGAGGGTGAGGAGAAGATTGAGAGATTCTTGGTGATACTGGGTTCAGCCTTCATTGAACGCAGAAAAAACAGGTGCAAGATTTCAATTGACTACACGAGGAGAGCCGTGAGGATGAGGAGAAGATTGCGAGTGATACAGGGTTCAGCCTTCATAATTCCCTTGAAAGATTTCAATTGACTACGTTGATTTCAGCATGCCTGTCCAGAAGCTAGACATCGAGTAAAACGACCTTTGTGGGAGCTGTGAGGATGAGGAGAAGTAAGATGGTTAGTAATACTAGGTCCAGCTTTCTTTTAAGGCTAGAACGACAAGGCCTGTTGTATGAGCTGTGAGGATGAGGAGAAGATTGATGCCTTCTTCTCAATCATTGGCTAGAAGACTTTAAGTGACACTTGGTTCAGCTTTCTTTGAAAACTTGGGAGGCATAGCCTACAGCATCAGCAGTGCGGAAAAGGAGAAGATTGAAAGTTTCTTCTCTGCTCTTAGTGACACTGGGTTTATCTTTCCTTGTCTTTGGCGACATGACCTGTTGTATGAACTGTAAGAATGAGGAGAATATTGTGAGCTCCTTCTCTGTCTTTGCCCGTCTATGCCTAGAAGACTGTTAGAGATAATGGGTTCAGCTTTCTGTGAAGGCTTGAGCGACATGGCCTGTTGGGTGACCTGTGAGGATGAGGCTAGGCCTAGAAGACTTTTAGAGATAATGGGTTCAACTTTCTATTGTATGAACTGCGAGGATGAGGAGAAGATTATGAGCTCCTCCTCTGTCTTTGTCTGGCTACGGCTACAAGACGTTTAAAGACACTGGGTTCAGTTTTCCTTGAAGTATGTGCCGACATTGCCTGACGTATGAACGTTGAGAATGAGGTGAAGATTTTGAGCTCCTTCTTAGTCCGGGTTCAGCTTTCTGTTGTATGAAGAGTAGTTTGTGAACGTCTCAGCTATGGGCATAAGACGTTTAGTGACACTGGGTTCAGCTTTCAGCGAAGGCTTGGGTGAATTTGCCCGGCTATGGCTAGAAGACGTTTAATGATGAGAAGGCTTGGGTGACTTGACCAGTATAAACGTCGGGTAGATAAAGTGCTTCGTGGTTGTGATGGCGGGCGTAAATGCTGATGGTATCGTTATGGTCCTGGTCTTAGTGAGGCGGATGCTTTTTTCTGATTGACATGCCTATCCAGAGGCTGGATACCGAGTCGAACGAACTTTAAGAATGAGAAGAACACCTTCTTTGTCGAATGTTTTTTTTCTGTCACCACAAGCTAACCTAAGAAAGCTTGAATTCTTCAATTTAAATTGAGTGCAAAGCATATTGTTGCCATAAATTCAATTATTTTCCCAAATGATTGAGCTGGATCACTTCCTCTTCGCCATCATAAAAAATAGAATTCAATTATACTACTGCCGAAAAATGGATCCACTACCCTATGTCCCAAGCAAAAAAAAAAAATCCAAAACTAAGTACTTAGTTAAAATGATACATTTCAATTTCTAATGAATGTAATTGCAACCCCACCAAAACTGACGAAATAAGATCAGTTGTATTGTCAGGGGGAGGAGGAGAAAAGTTCCTTTCTTTTCGTCCTCTTGTCATTCAACAACGAATGCCACGTATAACAAGTTTAACTTAGTTAGCTTCATTTTCCGAAAAAGAAAATGAGATTTAAACATTTTTTTTTGCATTTCGGATGGAGACGAATATTTTATTTTCTGGGGTTTTTTCGTAGTCAGAGGACGGGGGTAACAATGTGACTTTCTTTTTGGCCCTAAGTAAATTAACCTCTAATTGGGTTATGCTGCTTTGTTTTAGCAGCCAAGAAATTGCCTTTTGCCAGAGCAAAATACGAACATACAAGACAAAAAAAGATGCCAAAATCCATTTAACCGCTTCCACAAACTCCATTAAGGGGTTTTCTGCACTTTAGTTTGTCATCTTTTTTTTGTCAGTCCCCCCTCCGTTTTGTATGGTATGGTGTGGCCCACTTCTTCTATTGAATTATAATATTGTCTTTATATTTGCCACTGTTCCACTGATATGGTTTGGGATGGGAAGTGACAAATTTGGCTATACCCGTGTATTACAAATGTAATATGGAGGGAATGTGTGCGTAGGCCAAGTACTTGATTTGACATTTCATAAAAGCACAATTGTTAAGATAAATACACTATTGAAAAAATATATATTGTATAGCCCCTCAATTACAAAAACCCCGATATTTTTTTTTTAAATTGGCGATTTCTGAAAAGATTGTTCCACAGATTTGAAAATAACTCAAGAACGATTTGTCCGAGTTTATTCATAAGAATATCAAAAAAAAACCAAAATGGAATTATATTCAAGCGTTATTAAGATTACTCTTTAACCTGAGGAGAAACTTCGAATCAATTTAAAATTAAACAAGTAAGGAAAGGCTAAAGTCGGGCGGGGCCGACTATATAATACCCTACACCACTCCCTGCATATATACATCGCTTTGATTACTAAACCATGGGAGCAATTTTATGTAGTTCATATAAATTATACAGTATAAATTCATCTTTAGTCATATTTAACGAATATGGTAAATAATTGATCCAATTTTCCGGCAGTAGTATACAGTAGTAATAGGATAAATCGGGCCGACATTTGAAAGGAGGCCTATAACAACACCGGCTCAAAACATGGGCCTATATATTTTTCATTCACTGTAGGTATTCATAGTTGAAATATATCATGATGCGATGTAAGACGTAGTTTGTAGAGCTGTATTTGAGTAGAATGGGTTATTCCAAAGTGTGAACACATATATTTGACTTTGTATTCTGAAATATAATATAATCTGCAAAATTTGAAAAAAAAAAAAATCCGATGTAAAATTTGCGTTCTTGAGGGGTAAAAATTAAAATGGGGCCATTTGCAAGTGCTCTACATTAAAAAAAGAGGTTCCATATAGATCACTTTCAAAGTAGAAAAATTATGTCTAGATTTAATGCACGATGTGTTGGATTAAAAGATGTTCTGCAAAATTTAAAGAAAATCGGGTACAATATGTCGTTTCTAGAGCGGAAAATGTCATATTGGGAGCGACATTTGTATGGGGGCTATATCTAAATCTGAACCGATCTTACCCAATTTTTGCATACGTGTTTTTAGTTGGATTAAAAGATGTTGTGCAAAATTTAAAGAAAATCGGGTACAATATGTCGTTTCTAGAGCGGAAAATGTCATATTGGGAGCGACATTTGTATGGGGGCTATATCTAAATCTGAACCGATCTTACCCAATTTTTGCATACGTGTTTTTAGTTGGATTAAAAGATGTTCTGCAAAATTTAAAGAAAATCGGGTACAATATGTCGTTTCTAGAGCGGAAAATGTCATATTGGGAGCGACATTTGTATGGGGGCTATATCTAAATCTGAACCGATCTTACCCAATTTTTGCATACGTGTTTTTAGTTGGATTAAAAGATGTTCTGCAAAATTTAAAGAAAATCGGGTACAATATGTCGTTTCTAGAGCGGAAAATGTCATATTGGGAGCGACATTTGTATGGGGGCTATATCTAAATCTGAACCGATCTTACCCAATTTTTGCATACGTGTTTCTAGTTGGATTATAAAATGTTCTGCAAAATTTAAAGAAAATCGAGTGCAATATGTCGTTTCTAGAGCGGAAAATGTCAAATCGGGAGCGACATTTGTATGGGGGCTATATCTAAATCTGAACCGATCTTACCCAATTTTTGCATACGTAGGTCTAGTTGGATTAAAATATGTTCTGCAAAATATAAAGAAAATCGGGTACAATATGTGGTTTCTAGAGTGGAAAATGTAAAATCGGGAGCGACATTTGTATGGGGGCTATATCTAAATCTGAACCGATCTTACCCAATTTTTGCATACGTGTTTCTAGGTGGATTATAAAATGTTCTGCAAAATTTAAAGAGAATCGGGTACAATATGTCGTTTCTAGAGCGGAAAATGTCAAATCGGGAGCGACATTTGTATGGGGGCTATATCTAAATCTGAACCGATCTTACCCAATTTTTTGCATACGTGTTTCTAGTTGGATTAAATGATGTTCTGCAAAATATAAAGAAAATCGGGTACAATATGTCGTTTCTAGAGCGGAAAATGTAAAATCGGGAGCGACATTTGTATGGGGGCTATATCTAAATCTGAACCGATCTTACCCAATTTTTGCATACGTGGTTCTAGTTGGATTATAAGATGTTGTGCCAAATTTAAAGAAAATCGGGTACAAAATGTGGTTTCTAGAGCGGAAAATGTCAAATCGGCAGCGACATTTGTATGGGGGCTATATCTAAATCTGAACCGATTTCCTCCAAATACAATACCGATGGTCCTTGGCCAGAAAAAATAACTTCTGCCAAGTTTCATGACAATCGGACAACAATTGCGACCTGTAGAGTGCGAACAAGCTTAGATGGTCAGCAGACGGACGGACGGACGGACGGACAGACAGACATCGTCGATCGAAAAAGAAAGAAAGACTTTTGACATGGTCGAAATCATGATCGTGGTAGTCTGCAGCCAAGTAATAAATGTCACCTGTCTTATCATTGACCAGCCCCCAGACCAAACGGCTGAAGCCAGGGTCATGAAATTTTCAGGGTAGTTCCCAAATATGACGTAGACGTTGACTACGAAATTCGTACTTTCAGGGGGGAAATGGCCCAAAAAGGAATAAACATCGAACCTTCGTCCTGACTAAACGGCAGTAGCTATAAACATGAAATTCTGTGAGTTCCTTGCAACGACTATGCAGACGAGCTACAAATAGGGATTTTTCGAAATTTTTACTTTTAAGGGGCGAGCGGGACAAAAAGGGATAAAAATGGTACCAACTAAAGTATTAGAGCTAGAATCGTGAAGTTTGGTATGTAAACTCCTCTGACCATATAGAAATGAAGCAAAATTGGATTTTTCGAAATTTGTACTTTTAAGGGAAGAGCGGCACAAAAAGGGATAAAAATGGTACCAACTAAAGTATTACAGATAGAAACGTGAAATTTGGAATGTAAATTCCTCTGACCATATAGAAACGAAGTAAAATCGGATTTTTGAAATTTGTATTTTTAGGGGGCGAGCAGGACAAAAAAGGATAAAAATGGTACCAACTAAAGTTTTGCAGCTAGAATCGTGAAATTTGGTATGTAAATTCCTCTGACCATATAGAAACGAAGTAAAATTGGATTTTTCGAAATTTGTTTTGTAATGTTAAGGGGCGAGCGGGTCAAAAAGGGAAAAAATTGTACCAACTAAAGTATAAAAGCTAGAATCGTGAAATTTGGTATGTAAATTCCTCTGATGATATATAAACCAAGAAAAATTGGGAAACATATTGTACCAACTAAATTATTGTAGTTAGAATCGTGAAATTCGGCGTGTAAATTTCTCCGACCATGTAGGCGCGCAACATAAATGGATTTTTGAAATTTGTACATTTAAGGGATGAGAGGGGCAAAAAGAGATAAAAATGGTACCAACTAAAGTATTACAGCTAGAATCGTGAAATTTGGTATGTAAATTCCTCTGACCATGTAGAAGCGCAGTATAATTGGATTGTTCGCAGTTTGTACGGGAAAAAAGTGTTCCAATTTAAGAGTTGCAGCTGTAGTCGGGAAATTTGGAGTGTAAACTGTGTGTAAAGCGGAATCTAAATGGATTTTTTCGAAATTTTCTTATAGGGGCTGAGCAACAAGGGATAAAAGTAGTACCAACTAAAGTATTGGAGCTATAGTCGTGAAATGTTATTTTTCAAAATATGTACGTTTTGGGAAAGAAGTACAAAAAGTTATAAACTGACTGGCTGAATCTAGAAACATGAGATCGAGGATATAAATGGTTGTAATATTTTGTTCAAAACTTGGTAGAAAATTATAAAAATTATACACACCATCCCAATAAACATTATAAACTTACTATAAATTGATTATAAACTTACATTAGTAAACGTAAGCTTGGAAATTCTTTATGGTAATCATTGTAACATGTTGATTTCCAATTATCGGATAAACAAAAAGGGTCCCTTATTCTACAATTGTATCCATGCTTGGAAAACAATTGGAAATCAATTTGAAAAAACAATATTTAATAAATCATGTGGAAAGTTTGTTGTAAATGTGTATATTTGTTTGTTTCAAAATTGGATGTAAATACTTTTCCACTTATTCTACAATTGTATCCATGCTTGGAAAACAATTGGAAATTAATTTGAAAAAACAATATTTAATAAATCATGCGGAAAGTTTGTTGTAAATGTGTATATTTGTTTGTTTCAAAATTGGATGTAAATACTTTTCCAAAGTAAAACAAATTTAAATTTATATTTTTAAATATATTTACATATTTATTAATTAATATATTTAATGATTTAAGATTAAGTTAATGAATATAAATGAATAAGTGAAACATTAAAAATAAATTGTACTTCAAATATACATATTAATATTTTATGAATTTCTACATTGAATGATTTATGAATTTGTACTTCAAAACACAACAAAACAAAAGATGCAAAAGAAAACAGTTAAGAGGTAGTTAAGTTTTTGTCAATTGACCTAGATTGCATAAGTCTACTCTATACAACTATATACAGCCATAACGAGAATATGTTAATTAAAAAATAAGAAATATTATATTAATATTCATTGTCAGATGGTATTGATTTGTGTTTATATGTTGCTCTTTGTTTTTGCCTATTTTTGGCAAATTGAAAAAAACTTTTTGACTCTTGAATGAAGTGGCCTTCGTCAAAACCACGCTTTACTGCAGCATCTGTTTAAAATAAAAAAAATATTATTTTTACATTTGCTATAAATGTACTGAAACTACTTACTCTTTATAGCCATTGTAACATTTAAGTTTTGAATGGATTTCTTTTCAGTGGTTCCCTTCCACGAATATTTTTCGGCACATTTGTCCGTGAATATTTTTCGCCAGCAGTTTTTGACAAATCGACCACTATTATTCGATAAGTGTTTTAGATTGTTTTCCTGAAAAGAAGAAAATATAATTTTAATATTTCAGTTATTAATGAACACAGAAAATTACATACCAGTGAAATCATAACGCTTGCATCATTTATTTTTTGTTCGAAATTTTCAAAATCGCATTCATTTTCAAATGGTTTTTGTGGCAACACATCGGGCGGTGTGTTGCATTGTTTCAGCTGCTTTACTTCATCTCTTAAGGTCAGTATTTCTGACGTTAGCTTTAAAAAAACTGGCTCTAGCGATTTTGCAACATATGAAGATATTTCTGAAAATAAATAAGTAAATTATATATTAAAACTAGTTATATACTTATTAGAAATTACTTACTTTTCATGGATTCCTCGCTGATTGTCACTGAAGTACTATCCTGTTGTGGTTTGCTGTTGTTTAATATTTGCGAATAAATTGTGTATGATGGGTCCGATTCACTATTGCTCGTCATGGTGAATTACTGGAAAAAATGCATTTATTTCATTTGACGAGTTACAAAGCAGCATTGTTTTCTGCGAAATATCTTTTAAATCGTGACAAAAAAGGTTTGCAGAATATGTTTTTTTAGTTGTACAAAATATATAATATACAAAATATAATATAAGGCATATTTACCTTTTATATATTTATTAAATAGAACACAAATTCCTTTCCACTTAAACAAATTAATTTTAAACACAACGCGACAAGTGTCAAATAAAAGTGAAGGCATTGACGAAATGAAAACAAAACAAAAGTCAGAGATACGAGCCGATCCATTGTAATCGGTGGCGACGGCAAAGTATTTTTAAGTCAGCGACCACAAAATTAATAAAAAAAAACAAGAATAATTAGAATTACAATTTCCGACTTCATTACATATTTTTCATATTGATTTTATAAGAGATTTGATATTTAGAATCTCTTTAAAATCAAAAAACCGCGTATTAAAAACCGTATCATTGGTGTCGGCGGCGACGATTGTAATTCAAGCAGGCCAGTATACTTACGAAAGTATTGTAAATGTCTATTTTAGTACATCTTTTACAAATCTATTATAAATACATTACAATAAATTTGTGAATTTTAATTTTCGTAAACTAGTTTGGAAATAGTGTTTGGAAAACAATTGTTAATAAACTAGTTTACGTCAATGTTTATTGGGATGTAGTTCAGCTAAAATAGTGCATATCGACATATCCTTTGACTGTGTGTGAGTGGAGGTTTCCAAATTACTATTTTAGATTTATCTATATCCTCCGAAAGAAAATTAAATAAATACTATCCAAACACAGAGACGGATAAAATTAACAAATAACTGTCTTTTTTCGAGTGCGAAGCACCGGGTACTGCTTGTTATCTATATATATAAAAGAGTTGCATTACTGACTGACTTATCACTGACCAGCCCCCAGACTAAACGGCTGAAGCCAGGGCCATGAAATTTTCAGGGTAGTTCCTGCATATGACGTAGACTAAGAAAGGGTTTAAGAAATTCGTACTTTTAGGGGGTAAAATGTTAAAAAAAGTTATAAACATCGAACCTTCGTCCTGACTAAACGACAGTAGCAAGAAATATGAAATTCGGTGTGTTCCTTACAATTACCATGCAGACGAGCTATAAATTGGGATTTTGCGAAATTTGTACTTTTAAGGGAGGAAAGAGACAATAAGGGATAACAAGTAATTAAAGTTAAAGTCGGGCGTGGCCGACTATATGATACCCTACACTTAGTCATTATTCCCTATGGTGTAGGATATAAAAAGGTTATTACATTTGAACCGGGTGATATACGATGCAGCTATAAGAGGAGAATATACTACAAATTCCATACTTCTATCGGTATTTGTGAGAAAATGTGAACACAAACTTTGAATGGGAGCTATATACAAATCTGAACCGATGAGACCCATGTTTAGCAAAGGTTTTCTAATTGAAATATTAGACGCTTTCCAAAATTTTATGGAGTGTTGAATATGTGGTTTCTAGAGCGGAAAGAATCGAATCGGGAGCTATATATAATCAGAACAGATGTGACCCACTTTCGCTATAATAATTTCTATTTGAAACATAAGCTGATGTGACGAATTAGAAGAAAATCTGTTCAAAAATTTTATTTCTAGAGCGGAACTAATCAACTCAGTAGTGAAATTTGTAATGGAGCTATATATATATATGGTGAAAATCTGTCAAAGATTTTGGTTTCTAGAACGGAAAGAGTCAAATCGGAAGAGACATTTGTTTGACAGCTATATATAAATCTGAACCGATCTATCCTATTTTTACCACAGCTGTTTTTAGTTGAAATATTAGCTGTTTTGCCAAATTTGAAGAAAATCTGTCAAAGTTTGTGGTTTCTAGAGCGGAAAGAGTCAATTCGGAAGAGACATTTGTATGGGAGCTATATATAAATCTGAACCGATATATCCTATTTTCACCAGTGCTTTTTTAGTTGATATATAAGCTATTTTGCCAAATTTGAAGAAAATCTGACAAAGTTTGTGGTTTCTAGAGCAGAAAGAATCAAATCGGAAGAGACATTTGTATGGGAGCTATATATAAATCTGAACCGATCCATCCCATTTTTACCAGAGCTGTTTCTAGTTGAAATATAAGCTGTTTTGCCAAATTTGAAGAAAATCTGACAAAGTTTGTGGTTTCTAGAGCAGAAATAGTCAAATCGGAGGAGACATTTGTATGGGAGCTGTATATAAATCTGAACCGATTTGCTTCAAATTAAATAGCGTTCGTTCTTATCCCATAAAACTTCGTTGTGCAAAGTTTCATTTAGTTCTAACAACAATTGCGACCTGGACTTTGATTAATGGAATAGATGGACAGACGGACAGACGGACTAAATCGACTCAGAAAGTGATTCTAAGCCGATCTGCATATAAACGGTGTGTATAACTCGTTTCCTTTCTGGTTTTACAAACAAACGCAGGAAGACATAATACCCTAGTGGAGGGTATAATTACTATAAAGATCCAATAATTCGACCAATTTGTCACTCTAAGGCAACAATCAAAATTTATATTTAAAGTACTTGCAAGGGTCTATTATTTCGGAAAAATGTTGAGAAAAAATGCGACATAAAAAATTTCACTGGAAATACATGATTTTTAGGTGTCTTTTCAGGAGCATTTAACTCACAGACGGCTTGACCTGGGAATGAAATAATCATTAAACTATCCAAACTTTATTTTCGTGGGATGACTGGGAATTTTTTTCCATTTGCATGGACCGCGACCCAACCTAATGTACCTATTACACACTGACCCGTCAAAGATGAATTCAACGCAAGCATTTGAAATCTTTTAAGTGAAAGATTTATCTATTTGTTTATCGACAAGATCCAGTCACACTGAAATCTAGTGGACTTAGCCTTATTAAACATCCCAGACAGAGTTCTGCGTGATTTTTGTTTGCAAACTTCAGTCTTAGTGCCTTTTGCTCTTTTTGGTCCATTCTGACTGTAGAAATAGATACTTGAGATTGTCCGATCATACAAGCGTTAATCCATTAAAATCCAAGTTCTCCTTGTAGGATTCATCCCCCGGTGTTATCTCACTCATACTTTAAACTGCTCCACCCCATCAAGTTCTTTGGTATTGCTGGTGCTGCAGCTACTATTGCTGCTGCTGTTCCTGGTGATCCGTTGTTAGCAGCCATTGTTAGCAATTCAAAAAACGTTTTAACTTAAATCAATATTTGCTTAATTTCATCAGTGCCATCAATTCATCGAATGCATCCATCAGCTTTGCGACTTTATGTTGGATTTTCATCTCTTCGCCTCTCTCTTCGATTCGATTCTTGGTACACTTTACTTTGTCGTGGTTTTATTTCCACTTTTTCCACTTCTTATTCCAAGTGGGAGCGGGAATCGACCTCGCCGTGACCGCTTTTTTGGTGTGTGTGTGTGTGAGTGTGTCGGTCTGATTCTTTACCATTTGAATTTATAATTTACTTTAGCAATTTTCAATTGAACATACACCAGGAACGCGTCTCTTCGTTTCGAGGAGTATGTGCTCGGTGGGACGACGGTTTTACGCTAGAGTGTTACGATGATGGTGTAGTAAGGCAGGTGGTAGACGATTAAATATTTGCTAACAGATTAAATTCGAATATTATAATTGTATTAATCTTAGAATAAGATTAGTTTTGCTAAGAATACTATAAGGAATCCTGCAAAGTCCGATCTAACCAAGAAACATATGAATGAATATATACAAATAACTAAAAGCGGCATTAAGTTCGGCCGAACCGAACTTTATATACCCTCCACCATGCATTGCATTTCACAGAGGATATCGTAGAAGTGCAGCAACATTACAGGAAAATGACAATTTTTTAATATAGCCAAACCGAAACAAATAAATACATTGAAAGTAATTTTATAAATAAATACAAAATGTTTATTATTTCAAACCACGCTTATAAGGCAAGCGTTTATACTATATTTATCGGAATAATACTTTAAGTCAATGCACAAAGTTAATATAAGACAGCAATCTTCAAAAAAGTCTAAATACCACAAATATTGGTAGATAGTGGGTTCTACAGTTGGCTGTATTTCCATCCTATTTTAATTTCAAAAGTACAAAATTTGAAAATCCATTATATCACATACACAGTACTATATAACCTAACTTCATATTTAAACCAATTTTGCCTCTGTTTGCAATCAGAGGAATGTGTACACCGAATTCCATGATTCTACCTACGGACATTTATTTGGTACCATTTTAATCCTCTTTTCCAATTCAATCCCTTAAAAGTACGATTTTTGAAAAATCCCTCTATTTTACGTATCTACGCAATTAGAGGGATGTACACTAGGGCGTACCTCAAAAAAAAGTTCGCCGTACACCTTCGAATATGAAGTATTATTGAAATGTAGTTTCAAATTTTTTTTTTTTATTTTTTTATGCCGAACGTAGGGGTCGCGCTTTTACATTTTTCTATATAACTTCTGCATTTATAAACGGATTTTAAAGTGTGATACATCGATGTTTTTGTCTCGACGAGGCCGATTTTTTGTCTTTGAAGTCATTGAGCTCAAGCACCCCCTTCTGATACTTACCCATCATATCTCAGTTGCTACTACCCTAATGTACCACTCTAATATCAGAAAATTAAAGCTCGCATAAAATCATGAATCATGCTTGAGCTCAATGACTTCAAAGACAAAAAATCGGCCTCGTCGAGACAAAAACATCGATGTATCACACTTTAAAATCCGTTTATAAATGCAGAAGTTATATAGAAAAATGTAAAAGCGCGACCCCTACGTTCGGCATAAAAAAATAAAAAAATTTTTTTTGAAACTACCTTTCAATAATACTTCAAATTCGAAGGTGTACGGCGAACTTTTTTTTTTTTACTTGTAACCTGGTACGCTCTAATGTACACTCCAAATTCCAAGTTTCTAGCTAGTGTCGTATCAACCAAACGGCTGAAGTTGAAATTAAGAAATTCTGTTTTACATTCATCTGACTGTGAAGATGCAAAATAAAAAGGATTTTTTTTTAATTTTTTTGAAGTGTGCGATTGCACCATCTGAAAAAAATACATAATTTTCGATAATCTATTTTTTCTTGATTTGTTCGTTTGATTTTTTATTTTGAAAGCCTCTATATGGGTCAATGTTTTGGTATAGCCCCCATACAAATGGGCCCCCAGTTTACACTATTATCGCTCTAGAACCCACATCTTACATTGATCAACTAAGAATACATACTATGAAAGTCATGGTCCATACTTTGATATAACTCAAATGGGCCCCATTCTACTCTATTACAGCTCTAGAAACTACATCATACATCGGATCTTGATAAAAAATTTGCAGATCATGATATATTTCAAATAGAAATACCTACCATGAAGGAGAACTATATAGACCATGTTTTACTTTACTTTAGCCTTTCCTTACTTGTTTTTGTACCTTGTGTTTGAACTATTGAAAAAATTATTTTTCTAATGATTTTTCACTGAAATTCCGGATGATTTTGTAAAAAAAATCGAAAAAAAAAATCTTAAAAAATAGAATCCATCAATTCACCGCTTTCAAACTCACACAGTCGCTTTAAAAGAGACCTAAGAACACAATCATTTCGAAAATCAGAATAAAAGAATTAAAATTGCAAAAACTTTAACAATCTAACCTAGCTATAGCACAACACCTCAATATTTTAAAAGTAATTGGAATTACCTTCAAAACGAGGCATAACACATTCAAATCGGTAAAGTCTTTCAGGAGTTACAGGCGATTGTATGAGCACACCTTTAGAAAAAAGTAGTATGTTTTTCACTGATGAATTGGTCATAACTAGGGTTTGCATTTTCCCGTACTTTTTATTTCCCGGGAAACGGGAATTTTATTTTCAATTTCCCGGGATCCCGGGACAGCACGGGAAATCGTCAACATACTGTTTACCATAAGTTAAGCTATTTTTTCCAATGAAACATTAACATTTTATTAAAGTAAAATATATATATATATATATATATTTAACAACGAAACTGTTACAGAATTCATATAATAAAGTGCAATGTGAGATCAATTCAAACATCTTTTCAAGTTACAAAATTAATTAAAGATCAGATGTTTCTTATTTTTTTGGAAAATGTGGACGCGACGAAGAACGATCTTCAAATTAATAGTGAGCATTAAATGAAATGTTTGTTCTTTGTCCTGTCGCTTTAAATTCTTTATTTTTGACGTTCGGATACACGCCCAAAATCTATTTTTCCCGGATTTTAATTTTTTCAGCTTGACAGAAAAATCTGAAAAAGTGGATTTAGAGTCTACATCCGAACGCAGCTTAAAAATATTTTGTCATCCAACTGCAATATTTGGCATACCTGATTAAAAGCTATGTGATCTAAATTTTTATACAAAATTTTTAATTTTATTGTAGAAATGATGGAAAAAATATGCGAAGAAATATGTAAAATTTTCTACTGAATTCCCGCGGGATTCCCGTACGAATTTCCCGGGATACGGGAAATGAAAAATGTGTGAATTCCCGGGAAATTTCCCGCGGGAAATCCCGGGATGCGAACCCTAGTCATAACTCGTGAAAAAAAATTTCAAATTTTTTTCCTAAAATGCGTATACAATATACACAAACTATCAAGACAATCGCAGCTATCGAGGTCAAAAACCGTACCGCTTGACATGGAATGACTCACATATATTTTTTAGAATTCAAGTATATCAAACCCCAGCATTACTTTTCTTTCTACATCTCAAGTGTGAATAGCCTAAAATATACAACTTTGCCTTGCTGAAAGAGAAAATCATTTTGGTAAACCAATTTTAGTTTCTGTCACCACACTCTAATATCTTGTAGAGAATAAAATAAACTAAATTACAATAAAATGTTAAGAAAATTAAAGATATGTTTTTTGGTTGTTCAAGGATTAAGGATATTTTTAATTAGATCTACAAGGACGAAGGTACCGCTTAATAAAAACACCCAAGAGTAACAATTTTGGACCACTGTAAAACTCGAACTACTTTTGAAGCGATTTCATAAAAGGTTTTTCATAAATTTAGTGAATTCTTTCTTAATATGTATGAACAATTCATAAATAAAATAAAATGTTTCATACACTTTTTTCATAAACATTTCACATTTCGTAAAACAAAATTGTTAAATTAAATTTCATAATAACAAAGAAAGATTTCATAGTATTAAAGAAACAATTCTTAAATATTATGAAAAATGTCACAGCCAATAAAATAGTTGTGTTATGAAATGTCTTCGTAAATATAATGAAGGATTTCATTGTTTTTATGAAATGTTTCATAACATACAACCACATTTTTAGTGTGTCCACTTTATTCGGCTAGCAATTCTCATTTGTAATCTGTTAACTCTGACAAGAGTAAAGGGGTTTCCAATATGTACTTGACACCTTTGAATTTAATTTGTGAACGCACTATTTCACTGATCATCTAACTGTTACTTTCCTTTTGTTTCAATAAGCTCAACATT
Organism: Polietes domitor; assembly: GCA_947397865.1. Taxonomy (NCBI): domain Eukaryota; kingdom Metazoa; phylum Arthropoda; class Insecta; order Diptera; family Muscidae; genus Polietes; species Polietes domitor. The sequence goes on from OX377622.1 coordinate 111,521,930, forward strand.
TTCATCAACTTTAAGAGCGTTAACTCCAATTTTCGGTCGTTATTCTCGCCCTAGTAGACAGGCAATAACAAGATTAGTGCAAAATTTGAGTCTACATATTCACTGTGTGATGCTGCCGTGCCAATGAGACAACGGGTTGGTCGAAGTGACGAAAATATCGCTACCAGTACAATCAGTCGATTCCGCGGTATTCGCAAGAACTGGGCATCGCCAAGACCACATTATGGCGAATTTTGCTTAAGGATCTTGGTTTACAAGATCAAGTTGACTCAAGATTTGACGCGACGTAAGTTCTCCGATTGGGCTCTGGAGAAGATGCGCAAAGATGATGAATTTCATCGCAAAATCATCTTCAGTGACGAAGCTCATTTTTGGCTCAATGGGTTTGACAATAAGCAAAATATGTGTTATTGTTTTGGTGATATTCCACATGAATCACTTCATCCGCAAACAAAAACTGTTTGGTGCGGCGATGGAGGCGTCATTGGGCCATATTTTTTCGACAACAATAACGATCGTCACGTTACTGTGAATTGCGATCTTTATCGCGCCATGATTACCGATTATTTTTGGCCCGAATTGGAAAACAAGGACTTGGGCGACATGTAGTTCCAACAGGTTGGTGCCACACGGCACACAGCGTTTTATTTAAAAAAAAAGTTGTCAAGTCCTTGTTGGAAAACCCATTATGTATCCTGATTTAGGTCAAAGACATATTAATTACAAAGACTCTCGCTATGATGGTGTGTGTTGATTGGTCAGTCAACAAGTCAGATCTTTTTTGCTTTTTTGTTTATATGGAAAACTTCCGTATAAATTATTAATATTTTTGAAACTTTTTCATAAAATTTATGAAGTTACTTTAAAATATGAAAATTTTCATAAATCATATTATGAAAAATAATGAAGCTGTATGAGAAAAGTTCATCGAATGAAGAACTGCATTTCATAGTTTCTAAGAAATGTTTCATAAATTCTATGACACTTTTCATTGATTTATGCTTTATGAAACATGTTTCATAAATTTTATGAAGTGTTTCTTTGGCGACTTTTTAATGAAAATTTTCACTGAGATTAAGACAAAATCATAAATAGTATGAAGATAATTCACTCAGTGCACTTTCTACTTTGACCGAAGATGAACGTCATATAACCCACAAGAATGAGTAGAATATATGTATGTGTCAATTTTCATCAAAATCGGAGATGATGAATATCCAAAACCATAGCTATGGGTCGGTTTTTAAAGGGTCAACATTTTCAAACTCCTTTTGCAAAAATCAGAGTCCATAATATTAATATTACCTTTCCTAGCCATTAACTAAACCGTTCATACTGCCCCTCCCTCGTTCCACTATCACATTACATCCTCAATCATTCTTTCTCGTGCCATAAGTGATTTGCCCTTTTCCTAAGTTTAATATTATTCTTTTCACAAGTTCTTTTTTTACGCTGGCGCTTCCTGTGCTCGTTGATTTTCAGCTTTCACCTCTTTCGCTTCGAAGCGCTATTGTTTCACTTTTTTTCGCAGTCGGTAGAAGGATATTTTCATTCTCCACAAAATATTCGTGTGGAGTTCGCCGAGTTCGTGTTGCAATTTGATTTGACCTTTTTTCCAAAAAAAAATCCACTGCCAACCAATTCCTTTGTTCTCCCGACTTGTAGTGGAGTGACTTCCTGACCTGATGCGACCATGTACCAGCGCCACGGGTATCGATGCCTCTGTCTGTGGTTAGGAGACAAAGTGAAATCCGCAACGATGTCCTTCATTTATGCACAGTGTAAATGTTTTACTTGAAGATTTATTGCTTCGGCAAATATTTTGTAATGCAATACTTTCATAGCGAATCCCCCACCCATTGGAAAGTGGTATTGAGTTTGATGGCGAACGATAGTGTGCTACTGCCGCCGCTGGAGTTAATTTGCATTTCTAATAAGCTGCATTGCATTTACATGTGCTGTTTTCGTTGGGTCCTTTAAGTTTTATTCTTTTTTTTTTCTTCATTCACAGTTTTTCTTCATTCTTTTTTTAGTTTTTATTTTGGCTTTAGTAACCGAAGCAATGAAAGTCACCAAATGAAGCCTTGAAGAATTCCGATAGCAAGTACCTTGCCATGGCCATGGCATCATTGCATGGCCTTGGGCTTTAGGCCATAATTGCTGCATAATTTTGTTTATTTTATGACAGGCATAGCATTTTAGTGGTCAGGTCAAGAGGCCTGAATAAGCTACCTCAAGCTTCAAATATTGTAATTTTTAGCATTCAGCATAAAAACATCATCATCAGCCATATTTGTATAGTGGTCATAACCAAATAACGGATTGGGATCATGCGGGCAGAAGTAATTTTGGCCCATTGGATTTAGAGAAAATCGCTTCAGATTTAGATGTAGCCTCCGTACAAATGTACAGATGTCCGATTTACACTTTATAGTACGTTTTCGTCATGCGAAACAGACGTGCTCTATTCTTTCTTTCCGAAAGGTCTTGTAATTTAATGTTGGATTTACACTAAACAATAAACCACATCCAAAGCCCCAAAATTGCTCGAAAAGGTGAAAGACAGTCGACTTTATATGATGATTTCGCATTTTTTGACAAAACAAAGAAAAAACTGAAAAGCTAAGTTACTTATATAAGGCCTTGACGACTGTTAGCCTTATATCAACATTTAGCGAGCGTGTTTTTTCTACGACAAATTTTATCAAAAAAAAAAAACAAAATAAACAAGTAAGAAGGCGTTAAGTTCGGCCGGGCCGAATCTTATATACCCTCCACCACGGAGTGCAGATTAAAGGATGTCGACTTTACATAGAAGCACAGTACCATATTACGAAAATTGTGATATTTTTATGTACATTACTATATTTGTTTACTATTTCAAACTATGTATAATGTATACTTATGCGCACTGTTTAAAATCGACTACTATATATCAATAAAATGCTGAAATTGTGAAAGTGAACATGCCTAAATATTAGGCGATTGTCAGTCGCCATTAGAAAGAAGCATTTTCAGATACAGACAAAGTGATAAGAAAATTAAAAATTTTAAAGATATCCCCATTCGCCCCATTCTCCGCCCAAATGTACAAATTTCGAAAAAACCCTTTTTCGAGTCTTCATAGTCAGAATGTATATACCGAATTTCATGATTTCAACTTCAGCGGTTTGGTAGGTTCCATTTTTGTCCCTCTTTTTAATTATATCCCTTAAAAGTACGAATTTCGAGAGAGTGTACTTTCAGCTACAGTCGTTTGGTTGGTTGTATTTCCATCCTATTTTAATTTCAAAAGTATAAATTTTGAAAATACCTTATCTCTCACGTACGCAGTATAAGACAACTTCATGATTCTACCACTTTTTGTCGTAAAAGCAACAAAATAAAGTACTATGCAGTCGGAGGAATGTATACACCGAATTCCATGATTCTATCAGCGGCCATTTTGTTGGTACCATTTTTATCCCCTTTTTCCAATTTTGCCCCCTCAAGAGTACGACTATCTAAAATCTCTTTATTGTACGTATCTACACAATTAGAGGGATGTACACACTGAATTTCATCATTCTAGCTGTGTTCGTTTAGTTGGTACTATTTTTATCCCCTGTAGCCATTGTATCCCTTGAAAGTACGAATTTGGAAAAAACGTTTTATTTTTCGTGTCAACGCAGTCAGAGGAATGTATACTCAGAATTTCATGATTCTAGCTGCTGTCATTTGGTAGGTACTATTTTTATCCCCTTTTTCCATTTGAACCCCAAAAAGTACGAATTTGGGAAAGTTATTTTATTTTACGTGTCTACGCAATCAGAGGAATGTATATATCGAATTTCACTATTCTAGGTGCAGCCGTTAGGTTGGTACTATTTTTATCCCTTTAGCCCCATTTAACCCCTTAAAAGTACGAATTTAGAAAAAATACTTTTATATTATTTATCTACTCTATTAGAGGAATGTTCACGCCAAATTTCGTGTTTCTATCTGTTGTCGTTTGATAGGTACCATTTTTATCCCTTTTTGTCCCATTTCGCCCCCCAAAAAATAAAAATTACTCTATTGTGCCCTTTTATGCTATAAAGGGAATGCGCATTGCAAATATCAAGTAAATACAAACTAATATGTTCAAAAACATGCTGAAATACTCTAAATATTAGGGGTATTTTCAATCCTTGTGAGGGAAAAATTTTTCCCTCTGGGCCGATTTCGTCCACTTTCAATCCCAACCGATCTACAACCATAAGACACATTTAGGAAAAATTTGAACTTCCTAGCTCGTTTCGTTCGGCCGCTATCGTGCTTTCAACAGACAGACAGACAGCCGGACAGACGGACATGGCTATATCGTCTTAGAATTTTACCACGACCCAGAATATATATACTTTATGGGATCTCCGATGAATATTTCAAGGTGTTACAAACGGAATGCCAAAGTGAATATACCTCCATCTTGGAGGTGGAGGGTATAAAAACGCTTACAAAATTATCACTTGAAATGTATACTGGTATTGCGATATTTTTGATTTACTCTCTGAGGCACAGTTGAAGCTCATAATGAACATATTAAATCAAAACAAGTAAAAACGGCGTTAAGTTCGGTCGGGCCGGGCTTTATATACCCTCCACCATGGACTGCATTCCACAGAGACTGTCGGTTTTCGTAAAAGTGCAGTAATATTACAGGAAAATATAAATTGTTTTAATATAGCCAAACTAAAACAAATCTAAATACTAAAAAAATTATTTTATAAATAAATATAGTATTTTTATTATTTCAAACCACGCTTTTAAGGCAACGCTACCAATACGTTTACATATCGAAATAATACTTCAAGTCAATTCAAAAAATAAATATTCTTATATTTGTATTTTCAAAAAGCTTAAATATATACATAAATTTAGGTAGATAGTGGGTATTTCAGTTGGTTGTATCTCCATTCTATTTTCTATACCCTCCACCTCCAGGATGGGGATATATTCACTTTGTCATTCCGTTTGTAACACCTTGAAATATTCAATGGAGACCCCATAAAGTATATATATATTGTGGGTCGTGGTAAAATTCTAAGACGATGTAGTCATGTCTGTCTGTCCGTCTTTCTGTCTGTTGAAAGCACGATAGCGGCCGAACGAAATGTGCTAGGAGGTTCAAATTTTTCCTAAATGTGTCTTATGGTTGCAGATCGGTTGGGATTGAAACTGGGCGAAATCGGCCCAGAGGGAAAAATTTTTCCCTCACAAGGACTGAAAATACCCCTAATATTTAGAGTATTTCAGCTTGTTTTTTGAACATATTAGCTTGTATTTACTTGATATCTGCAATGCGCATTCCGTTTATAGCTGTATAGCTGTTTTTTTTATTTGTAGGGGGCGAAATGGGACATAAAGGGGATAAAAATGGTACCTATCGAACGACAACAGATAGAAACACGAAATTTGGCGTGTACATTCCTTTAATAGAGTAGTTAGAGTTTTCTAAATTTGTACTTTTAAGGGGTTAAATGGTGATAGAGGGATATTCCTCTGATTACGTCGACACGTAAAATAAAAGAACTTTCCAAAATTCGTACTTTTTGGGGTTCAAATGGAAAAATTAGATAAAAATAGTACCTACCAAATGACAGCAGCTAGAATCATGAAATTCGAAGTACACATTCCTCTGACTACGTAGACACGAAAAATAAAGCTTTTTTTCCAAATTCATACTTTCAAGGGATACAATGGCTACAGGGGATAAAAATAGTACCAACTAAACGAATACAGCTAGAATGATGAAATTCAGTGTGTACATACCTCTAATTGTGTAGATACGTAAAATAAAGAGCTTTTAGATAGTCGTACTCTTGAGGGGGCAAAATTGGAAAAAGGGGATAAAAATGGTACAAACAAAATGGCCGCTGATAGAATCATTGAATTCGTGTATACATTCCTCTGACTGCATAGCCACGTACAATATTATACAAGATATTTTCAAAAATTATACTTTTGAAATTAAAATCGACTGTATCTGAAAATACACTATCCCCCAATATTTAGGGTATTTATGATTGCTCCCTTATATTTACTTTATGAATTGAAGTATTATTTCCATACAAATACTGGTAGCCTTGGCTTATTAATTAAATTTCTTATTTTCATACAGTTACAATTTGTTGCGGACATTCCTCTTGTAGCTTGGAAGCACCACAAAGAAAATAAAAGTTTTAGCGGGCGAAATGGGACAAAAATGGATAAAATATGGTACCAAAGATACGACAGCAGCTAGAATCATGAAATTCGGTGTGTACATCCCTCTAATTGCATATCGTACTCTTAAGGGATATAATTAAAAAGATGGATAAAAATGGCACCTACCAAACCGCCGAAGTTGAAATTATGAAATTCGGTGTATACATGCTGACTATGAAGACTCGAAAAAGGTTTTTTTCGAAATTTGTACATTTGGGCGGAGTATGGGGCGAATGGGGATATCTTTAAAATTTGAACTTTTCTTATCAAAATAATACAGTCAGTTTGTCTGTATCTGAAAAAGTTTCTTCCTAATGGCGACTGACAATCGCCTAATATTTAGGCATGTTCACTTTCACAATTTCAGCATTTTATTTATATACTAGCTGAACCCCCGCCCGCTTCGCCAGGCAAAAAAACAACAAATGGTAAAATTAAACTCTGCTTTCTTATTAATTGTTGTCCTGATCGGTAATATATGTACCAATTATAATCAAGGTTCTTCCCTGAGATAATAAAGAAATGGATATATTCCATGGAGAACGTTAGTTTACGGCGAATAGTTGAAAAAATGTCAAAATCAAATTGATTTTTTGTTAAGTGTGATTCTCCTCCTTTCAATTACCTAAACAAAAAACTTCATTCGTAAGATGAAATTACATTACATTCAAAACACATAGAAAATCAATCAAATTGTTCACTAATCAAACAACACAAAAACTAAAAAATTAATATAATTTCCATTTTCTTGACTTAAGTTGGCTGTTGGCGAATGAATATTTTTCTTTTTATAACCTTTCTTTACTGTTGTGCTAAGAAAATCCACAGAAAACGTGTAATTTTACAAAATTCAAATCAAAAATGCGCCATCTTTCAAATCCCGTCCATTTGCATATTGTCTAAGCAGGTTACAACTAAATAAACTCACACAACAATATGGGAATATCGTTGCAGAATATACTCAAAAAACTGGTGTTAATTTCGTATGGGAAGGGTCACGACCACTTTCCGTCCATCTCGGTGTCGAAATACTCTAGAACCGTTTTTCATTTCAGATGGGAAGGGTCACGTCCACTTTCCGCCCATTTTTGCACAACTATTTACACTGGATCAACTCACTCAAAATTTCAGCACTCTAGGTCTATGACACCTACTGACCATATTCGATGTTTTAACTTCGTATGTGAGGTACCACGCCCACTTTCCCAATACCGGCCATTTTTGGCACAACTACGCAGGTTTATGCTAGATGCACTCACACAAAAGATAAGTATTGTAGCTGTTATTGAACTGAATATAATCGATAATAGGTTTTAACTTCGTATGGAAGGTACCACGCCCTTTTTTCCAATATCGCCCGTTTTTTGGGCACAGTTACGCTCATTGATGCTAGATGCACTTACATAAAATTTCAGTTTTTTATCTGCCATAGAACGGCATATATTCGCAAATGGGTTTTAACTTCGTATGTGAGGTGCCACGCCCACATTTCCATTACCGCCCATTTTTGTCATAACTACGCACATTGATGCTAGATGCACTTACACAAAATTACAGCACTCTAGGTGTCATAGAACTAACAATATTCAATAATAGGTTTTAACTTCGTATGGGAGGTGCCACGCCCACTTTTCCAATACCGCCCATTTTTGGCACAACTATGCACATTGATGCTAGATGCACTTACACAAAATTACAGCACTCTAGGTGTCATAGAACTGACTATATTCAATAATAGGTTTTAACTTCGTATGAGAGGTGCCACGCCCACTTTTCCAATACCGCCCATTTTTGGCACAACTATGTGAATTGATGCTAGATGCACTTACACAAAATTTCAGCACTCTAGGTGTCATAGAACTGACAATATTCAATAATAGGTTTTAACTTCGTATGGGAGGTGCCACGCCCACTTTTCCAATACCGCCCATTTTTGGCACAACTATGCACATTGATGCTAGATGCACTTACACAAAATTTCAGCACTCTAGGTGTCATAGAACTGACAATATTCAATAATAGGTTTTAACTTCGTATGGGAGGTGCCACGCCCACTTTTCCAATACCGCCCATTTTTGGCACAACTATGCGAATTGATGCTAGATGCACTTACACAAAATTTCAGCACTCTAGGTGTCATAGAACTGACAATATTCAATAATAGGTTTTAACTTCGTATGGGAGGTTCCACGCCCACTTTTCCAATACCGCCCATTTTTGGCACAACTGTGCTGACTAATAATTAGTGAACCTTCACAAAAATTCAAGACTCTAGCTGCAACGGTATTCCGAATATGCTAATTTATAAAAAAACGAATAAATCCCCAATTTGTGTGGGAGGTGCCACGCCCACTGAAAATATCAAAAATGTATATAGCCTACTGTGAAAATTTCAAGAAGATCGGTTCAGTAGTTTAGGCTGCTATAAGGAACAAACAAACAAACAAACATACAAACACAGATTCATTTTTATATATATATACATAGTAGTTGATTTTAAACAGTGCGCATAAGTATAAATTATAGTTTGAAATAGTAAACAAATATAGTAATGTGCATACAAATATCACAATTTTCGTAATATGGTACTTTGCTATATTATACTGTGCTATATTATATATTTTAGTTTGTGTGTCTATTATTCATCCATGCGGTCATTTTGTTAGTACCATTCTTACCCAATTTTTCCATTTCACCCCTTTAAGAGTAAGACTTTCCAAAATCTCCATATTTTACGTGTCTGCACAATTAGAGGGAAGTACATACCGAATTGCATCATTCTGGCTGTAGTCATTAGTTGGTACTATTTTTATCCCTCTGTACTCATTGTATCCCTTGAAAGTACGAATTTGGAAAAAAACCTTTTACGATTTTAAACCCAAAATGTACGAATTTCGATTCGATTCGATTCCCATTTTACCCCTTAAAACTACGAATTTGGAAAAATACTTTTATATTATGTATCTACTCGATTAGAGGAATGTACACACCGAATTTCGTGTTTCTAGCTGTTGTCGTTCAATAGGTACAAATTTTATCCCTTTTTGCCCCATTACGAATAAATATCACTTTATGGTACATGTTTTTGTTATAGGGGGAATGCGCATACCGAATATCAAGTATATAAATACAAGCAGACATATTGAAAAACAAGTAAGGAAAGGCTAAAGTCGGTCGGGCCGACTATATAATACCCTACACCACTCCCTGTGTATATACCTCGCTTTTATTACAAAACCCATGTGTTTCATGGGAGCAATTTTATGTAGTTCATATAAATTATACACTTGGGGCCTAATCCAAAACATGGGTCTTTATATTTCTCATTCACGGTAGGTATTCCTAGTTAAAATATATCATGATCGGATGTAAGGCGTAGTTTCTAGAGCTGTAATGGAGTAGAATGGGTCCCCATTTAGGTTATTCCAAAGTATGGACACACATATTTGACTTTGTATTCTTAGTTGAAATATAATATAATCTGCAAAATTTAAAAAAAAAATCCGATGTAAAATTTGCGTTCTTGAGGGGTAAAAATTAAAATGGAGCATTTGTACGTTAAAAAGTGGTTCCATATAGATCACTTTCAAAGTACCTATTCTTAGTTGAAATATGACATGATATGCACAATTACATCGAGATCCAATGCACGATGTGGGTTCTAGAGCTGTAATAGAGTAGAATGGGGGCCCAATTTGTATGGGGGTTATACCAAAATATGGACCCATAGATTTGATTTTCATAATATGTCTTCTTAGTTGAAATATAATACAAAATGCAAAATTTGATAAACTTCTGATGTAAATTGAGGGCCCTAGAGGAGTAATAATTAAAATTGGGGCCATTTGTAAGGGCACTTTCAAAGAAGGTATTCTTAGAATGAAATATAAATGAAATAAATATATTATATAATCTGCAAAATTTGAAAAACTTCCGATGTAAAATGTGGGTCCTAGAGAGGTAATATTTCAAATGGTGGGCCCCCATGTAAGGGCGCTACATTGAAAAGTGGGCCTTTATAGATCACTTTCAAAGTAGGTATTATTTATTGAAATATAACATGATTTTATCAATATCCAATGTAAGATGTGGGCTCTAGAGCGATAGTAGTGTAAACTGGGGGCCCATTTGTATGGGGGCTATTCCAAAACATTGACTTATATAGCTGGCTTTCAAAATACGTGTTTCTAGTATAAATGTAACATTGTGTGGAAAATTTGATCAAAATCAGATGTAAAATGTGCATTTTGGAGCAGTAATATTGTAAATCATAGGTACATTTGTATGGGGGCTATATCACTTTCCCGTGATCTGTTTCTAGTTCAAATATAACACGATGCTGAAAATTTGGTCATGATCCCATGTAAAATGTGTATTCTAGAGCAGTAATAGTGTAAATTATAGGGATATTTATATGGGGGCTATATCTAAATCTGAACCGATTTTCTCCAAATTCAATACCAATCGTCCTTGGCCAAAAAAAGTAACTTCTGCATGACAATCGGACAACAATTGCGACCTGTAAAGTGCGAACAAGCTTAGATGGACAGCAGACGGACGGACGGACAGACAGACATCGTTAAATCGATTCAGCTGGTGATTCTACGCCGCTTCGTATACTTAACTGTGGGTCTAGCTCAATTATTTCTTGGTGTTACAAACATTTGGCGCGAAACTAAATTATAATACCCTAGTCCACAAAGTGGTGTAGAGTATAAATATACTTAAATACTCTAAAATATTAGGGGTTATTATGGGTATTTTTAGTCCTTTTGAAAGAAAAATTTTTCCCTTTGAGCCGATTTCGCACAGTTTCAATCCCAACTGATCTACGACTATAAGACGCATTTTTGGACTTCCTAGCTCCTTTCGTTCAGATACTAGCGTGCTTTCAACAGACGGACAGACGAGAGGACATGGCTAGATCGTCTTAGAATTTTATGACGATCAAGAATATAGATACTTTATAGGGTCTCAGGTCGATATTTCGAGGTATTACAAACGAAATGACAAAGTTAGTATACCCCCATCCTGGAGGTGGAGGTATAAAAAACTTCATCTTCAAGGTCAAAATGTCGTCAAACAAATCGTTTAGGCTCTTATTGTGTAGGTAGCGTATACGTGCTGTTGATTAAGGATAATATCACTCATACGCACTGTAGTGAGACTGATTTACAGAGACAGTCCTGCAAATTATATTTTTCATACCTAAACGGTGTTAAGAATCAGTCCTAGGAAGATCATATGTTCCAGAATGTTGTTTACTGAGATCTCAGGTACATTTTTGTAGTTGAGTGTTTCCTTGAATTTTGAACGGTGTGCAACCTATGGAGCTGAACAGCGCAAAAAAGTTAAAAAAAGGTTTTTTGCGATTTTGCCTTTGAAGATGATAAAGAGAGTAAATCAAAATTCCAAACGGTCTGCAAGTTATGAGCCTGAGTAATGATCACTTTTTGCAAAAATGACACAGAGGCCCCAAATCGCTGGGGGCGCATGAAAAGTGCACGGCCTTTTCTCTTTTTGGTCTTTTATCACGTAGTGTTGTCCGTATATGGTTATATATTTTCGTGTTGTCCTGTGCTATTTAGTATCTACAAATATCCCTTAGAATAAAGTTAATTTTCAGCTTGTAATCCTATTTGTCCATATCCATCGTTTTCCGTGCTTTTCGAATGCCTTCTAATATTTCCTCGGTTGACCCTATTTGTCTGGTATTAGTTTATCTCTTTGACTCTTTGTTCTTGAGATATCTGGCTCTTCCCTAGCTGCAATCGCTGAACACATTATTCTCCTTCATCCACGGAAAATAAGATGTAAGATTTTTTTCTAAATTCCTACTTTTAGGGTCAAAATGTGAAAAGGAGTGAAACTGGTACCAATAAAAATCATGAAATTAGGTGTGTACCTTCCACTCTGAAACATAATGGATCTTAAATATTACAACTTTTCCTATCAGGCTGTAGATGGAATCACGATTGGGGAAAATCGTGCTTGAAAGAAATTGTTTCTAATATTTAGGGCACATTTTTGAGATTTCTGACTAATAATTATATTAATACGTATATATAGTATAGGACTATTTATATTATAACAATGCAGAATCACAATCTTCCTAATATGGTAATGCACTTCTATGTAATGTCGACAGCCTCTAATCTACCGATAATACGGTGGAATACACTCCGTGGTGGAGGGTATATAAGATTCGGCCCGGCCGAACTAACGCCTTTTACTTGTTTTGGGTTTGTTTACTAAAGAAAAATCGGATCAGAAAAAATGTCAGGAGATATTCGAAATGTTGGTCTCTTGAAATCGGCTAATATGGGAACTTTCACTGCAATTCTATCATAACAGGACTAGGCAATGTAGGATTTGACTTTTAGTGCAGTTCACTAAAGAACAACATTTGCAACAGCCACCCTGTATTTCATATATGAACGTGCACAAGTCCGACATAAATCTATTCCAAATTTGAATATATTTAGTCTCTGACAGTAGGTTCATGGAATTTCACACAAGCATAGGCTAGATGTTCATGTAGCCTCGGTAGACTTTGAGCCACAGGGTTCGGAAGTTGTTATGAATTTTTCCGAATGGTTATGTATAACATTTTCTGATGTATATTGTGTTTCTAAATTCGAAAACGATATAAGAAATGTTATATAATATAATTTTTAGATGTTTCACTAATATTCCAATTATCGCATCTATGTAATGTCGCAGCCACTAATCTGTCGGTAATACTGTGGAATGCATTCCGTTGTGGAGAGTATATAGGATTCGGTCCGGCCGAAATTAACACCTTTTTGTTTTACTTGTTTTAAATAGGACCGACTAAAATTTTGAGGATTTTAGGCAATCCGTAGATTCTTGGAGCTGGCTACTTTCTTCGTCAATTTATTCTTTTCTCTTAACTCAAGTAGATTTTTGTTAAATAATTTGTTCTGACAAATTTTTTACACTGTGTGTAATTTTTGTAAGTCATGGAAATATAACCATATACGGACACCACTACATGATAAAAGACCAAAAAAAGACTCGTATCTCCCTGTTTTGCCCAAAGTCATGCACTTTTTTATGAGCCACCAAAGACATAGGAGCTTTTGTTGCATAAAAGTGATCACACAATATTTTCATACAATCTACGGCAAAATTTAGAAGGAAGAGGACATTGAAATTTCGCACACATGCCTAATATCCTCAAATTATGGCAAAAATTAAATCCGCCCACAACCACGCCTACCTCCCAAGTAAGTTCAAATGAAAAAAACGTCATCAATTTCTTATTTTACTATATAAGTTATAATTACCAGTGATTTCATTTGAGTACACAATTAAATGAAAATTTGTCAGTGCCACACCCAATTCCCAAATAAAAATTTTAGTTTTTTACGATTTTTGAAATTTTTGAAAAAAATTATTTTATTTTTGAATCGATGACAAACGGCTGTTATAACTTTTTAAATAACTTAAGATTAACATAGGCCTAATATTTACATGCGCTCGCATGCCATAAAATCTTACATCCCTAAAGTATGCTTTAAACAAATTTTCCAAAAACCAGAGAACAACGAAAGAAAGAAAGTTTGGCTTAGAAGGTTTTACCATTTCAGTAATTAAATCGATGTTGGTAGCTATAAGCAGAATATTTTTTTTAAATTAAATAAATAAGACAATAGTTTAACAATATTTTTAAATGCCGAGGCATCGGTCGGCCTCGCGAATACAGTTTTATACTGTAGAAAATTAAAAAAATACTAAATAAATACAACCTTCAGGTAAACCACTTTCTGAAAAGGAAAGCAAAAACGTAATTACCCTTTTTTAAATGCAGAAAAAAACCTCAAGAGCTCCTATTTTCTACGAACTAGACGAAATTTCAATACGATACATGGTTTCCGAGATACATCCTAATAAAATGACCTCTATATGATGAAATTTTCAATTATTTTAGCATTTATGAACTTTAAATGCATCCAAAGCTTAAGTTAGCCACAATATTGGCAAAATCTTTTAGAATATGGTTAATAGGAATGTTCTTTGCAATATTCAATCGTAAAGTTGATATTTGGGCGAACGAAATATGGTAGTTTTTGCCGATGATAATACACTGTGCGGCGCAGCAAGTTTTGGGCTCAGAGAGAGTAACCGCTGGTCGTTAACATGGCAATAATAATGGATAAAACCTGTAGCTCTTGAGTTGAATCATCCGTTAAATTGTAGGAACTGCAATACATATTTCAAATTATTACCAATGGAACTGAAAACCACATATACCCCCTTCCCCTGGTAGAGGGTATGAAAACACTTTAAATGCCCATATCAACCACAAAGGCATGCAAAGGGGTCGCAATATTTCCATATCGCCCAAAATTCAATGAAATCTGCAGCCTACTTTATTCTGAATCGTGTTGTCAGTGAAAAAAAATGTGCCCTTCAAACCCAAGCGAACTTCTAATTTGAGCACTGCTCGCCGCGCAGCATACCTTCCTTCCTTCCTCGCTACCATTTGTATGCAAAACACGTAAATTTGGTCTTTTCGCTTGGCAATGCTTTTATTTTGTTACATTTCTTTCATTCGTTGTTTCGGCGTTTCGGCCATAAAATATTCAGCATAGCATAGACCGTAAACTCCGCCACCGCTCATTTAAATTAAAATATCGTAAATTTTTTCTTGATAATGTTATTTCGTTTGTTTTTCATTGGCCAAAAGGTCTTGCCACGGCACATTCCCCGAGTGGTCGGGGGCTGTCTGGCTGGAGGTGCACACACTTCATATTTAAATTTTTATGGGCAGAAAATAACTCCCTCCGCCGCACGAGAAACAAAAGCAAAAAAAGAGGGAAAAGGGAAATAATAGAATTCGTTACTTTTGCTTTGGCGTTCATAACAAAGTGAAATGTTGCAAATGTAATTTATGCCAGCGATGCACAGTGGTTAGAAATCACAATAAAGTGATGTAATAATAAGTGTCTGTAATTAAATGTATACGCCTGGTAACAGAAGTAACAAGTAGTGAGCTTCAGTCGTCTTAAGTTATAAGGAATTAATTTTTAGTGTGTAAGGTACTAGGAGGTTAGTGTCATATGGTCCCAGCTTTCACATTTATAAAATAATTGTAAAAACATATCAAATCATAGTGGATTCCATGCACCAGTATAGAAGTTATGAAGTAAAGGGTTCCAGGTCAATATTTCAAGGTGTTACAAACGGAATGATAAACTTAGTATAACACCATTCCACGGTGGAGGGTATACAAATAGAAGAGGTAATTTTTTGATTTTTAAAAAATAAAAGTTTCATAGCAATTAAAAATATATTTATTTTTAAGATTTGCTAATTTTATATTAAGCTAGCAGCAATTACCTCAAATTAGTCAAACAAGTAACAGAACATATATACGGAAGTTATAAGGAATTAATTTTTACGTAGATCAGGATAATTAGTGTGGAAGGTACTAGGAGGTTCGTGTCATATGGTCCCAGCTTCCACATTTATAAAACAGTTGTCTAATCAAATATCAAGTCACAGTGGATTACATGGGCCAGTATAGAAGTTATGAAGGATTTAATAACCTAGGATAGAAACAATTGTGTGGGACGTACTACAAGGGGCGTGGCTAAAGCGTAAATATTTTTATACACTCCACGAGAGTATTATGGCTTTGTGCATTTGTTTGTAACACCCAAAAGAAAGCGAGATAGACCCATTGTTAGGTATACCGATCGACTTAGAATCACTTTCTGAGTCGATTTAGCAATGTCCGTCTGTCCGTCTGTCTGTCTGTCCATCTATTGTTGTAATCAAATTACAGGTCGCAATTATAGTCCGCTCTTAACAAAAATTGGCACAAGTAAGTTTTGTGGATCAAGGACGAACGCTATTTAATTTGAGGCAAATCGGTTCAGATTTAGATATAGCCCCCATACAAATGTCGCTCCCGATTTGACATTTTCTGTTCTAGAAACCACACAGTGTACCCGATTTTCTTTAAATTTGGCAAAACATCTTATAATTCAACTAGAAATACCTGTGCAAAAATTGAATAAGATCAGTTCAGATTTATATATAGCCCCATACAAATGTCGCTCCCGATTTGACATTTTCCGCTCTAGAAACGACATATTGTACCCGATTTTCTTTAAATTTGACACAACATCTTACAATCCAACTAGAAACACCTATGCGGAAATTCGGTAAGATCGGTTCAGATTTAGATATAGCCCCCATACCAATGTCGCTCCCGATTTGACATTTTCCGCTCTAGAATCCACATATTTTCCCCAATTTTCTTTAAATTTGGCTCAACATTTTATAATCCAACTAGAAATACCTGTGCAAAAATTGGATAAGATCGGTTCAGATTTAGATATAGCCCCCATACAAATGTCGCTCCCGATTTGACATTTTCCGCTCTAGAAACGACATATTGTACTCGATTTTCTTTAAAATTGACACAACATCTTATAATCCAACTAGAAACACCTATGCAGAAAGTGGGTAAGATCGGTTCAGATTTAGATATAGCCCCCAAACAAATGTGGCTCCCGATTTGACTTTTGCCGCTCTAGGAACCACATATTGTACTCGATTTTCTTTAAATTTGGCACAACAGCTTATAATCCAAGTAAAAAACCAATGTTGAAAGTGGCTAAGATCGGTTCAGATTTAGATATAGCGCAAATACAAATGTTGCTCCAGATTTGACTTTTGCCGCTCTAGGAACCACATATTGTACTCGATTTTCTTTAAATTTGACACAACAGCTTATAATCCAAGTAAAAAACCAATGGTGAAAGTGGCTAAGATCGGTTCAGATTTAGATATAGCGCAAATACAAATGTTTAACCGATTTTGGTCAAGCTATATATATTATATTTCACCTATTTCGTTCCAGATTTCAATATACCGCCATACAAATGTCCATTCCGATTTAACATTTTTTGTCAAACACATACATTTACAGGATACAAAAATCCTTCCCTTTTTCTCCCTTTCCATTACCTAAACAAAACACTTCATTCGTAAGAAGAAATTACATCATATTCAAAACACATGGAAAATCAATCAAACTGTTCACTAATCAAAGAACACAAAAACTAAAAAATTAATATAATTTCCGCTTTCTTGAAAAGAAGAAAATCAAGAGAAAAAGTGTAATTTTACAAAATTCAAATCAAAAATATCCCATCTTTCAAATACCGCCCAATTGTATATTGTCTATGCAGGTTATAACTAAATTAACTCACACAACAATATAGGAATCTCGGTGTCGAATATACTCAAAAACATATTTCATATGGCCACGACCACTTTCCGCCTATCTTTGTACAACTATTTACACTGGATGAACTCACACAAAATTTCAGCACTCTAGGTGTCATTGAACTGAATGTATTCAATAATAGGTTTTAACTTCGTATGTGAGGTGAAATTGTATCTGTCATAGAACGGAATATATTTGAAAATGGGCTTTAACTTCGTATGGGAGGGGCCACGCCCACTTTTCCAATGCAGCCCCTTTTTGGCACAACTACGCACATTGATGCTAGATGCACTTACACAAAATTTCAGCACTCTAGGTTTCATAGAACTGAATATATTCGATAATAGATTTTAACATCGTATGGGAGGTGCCATGCCCACTTTTTCAATACCGCCCATTTTTGGAAGAACTATGCACATTGATGCTACACAAAATTTCAGTATTGTATCTGTCATAGAACGGAATATATTCGGAAATGGGGTTTTAACTTCGTGTGGGAGGTGCCACGCCCACTTTTCCAATACCCCCCATTTTTGGCTACGCACGTTTATGCTATATGCACTTACACAAAATTTCAGCACTCTAGGTGTCATAGAACTGAATATATTCGATAATAGGTTTTAACATCGTATGGGAGGTGACACACCCACTTTTCCAATACCACCCATTTTTGGCACAGCTACGCACATTGATGCTGAATGCATTCAGACAAAATTTCAGTATTGTATCTGTCATACAACGGAATATATTCGAAAATGGGTTTTAACTTCGTGTGGGAGGTGCCACGCCCACTTTTCCAATACCGCCCATTTTTGGCACAACTGTACAGACTAATAATTAATGAACATTCACACAAATTCAAGACTCTAGCTGCAACAGTATTCAGCATATGCTAATTTATAAAAAAACGAATAAATCCCCAATTTGTGTGGGAGGTGCCACGCCCACTGAAAATATCAAAAAATTATATAGCCTATTTTCACCACTGGTTCACTATGAACATATTGTGAAAATTTCAAGAAGATCGGTTCAGTAGTTTAGGCTGCTATAAAGAACAAAAAAACGAATAAATCCCCAATTTGTGTGGGAGGTGCCACGCCCACTGAAAATATCAAAAAATTATATAGCCTATTTTCACCACTGGTTCACTATGAACATATTGTGAAAATTTCAAGAAGATCGGTTCAGTAGTTTAGGCTGCTATAAAGAACAAACAAACTTACAAACACAGATTAATTTTTATATAGATAGATAGCAATATGGGTCATTTGTGTTGGAGGTACCAGTAGGGGCGTGGCAATTTCGCCCATCTTCGAACTTAAACTAAGTTTGGGAAAAATATGACCATGTACAAAGTTCAAATTGATTCCTTAACTCCTTTCGAGAGTTATCGTGTACACCAGCCAGCCAGACGGACGGGCGGGCGGGTATGGCTCAAACGTCTTAAAATGCAGTGAAACGGATTTGGTCCAAACATACATAGGGTCTGAAGTCACTCCTTCAATGCGTTACACTTTTTTCTGTCCCAAATGATATATATAATATTTTTTTCTATTTTTACCTGGAAACAGTTACGACAGTTTCTAAAATTAACTTATGACAAAATTCCTGATTTTCGACCTACAATTTCATATTTCATTTCATTTTTTAAATCGTACAAATTTGCAAACTCTCACTAAAATCGGAGAACCCGAGAAACATATCTAAGGTCGGACGGAGGCGACTATATAATACCCTGCTCTTTCTACCCCATTACAATTGAATTTGTGGAAAAAAGTGATATCGGAAACGATTTTTGTATGGGTACTATCTGTTGTCTCTATAGCGGAAAAAGCCAAATCGAGGGCGAAATTTGTATGTGAGATATATCTAAATCTGAATCGACCTGTACCACTTTCACCACACATGTTTCCAGCTGAAATATAAGGTCTTGTGCAAAAGTTGAAGATGATCAAATAAAATATGTGGTATATATAACAGAAAAAGTCAAATAGAGATGATATTTGTATGAACCGATCTGACCCACTTTTAACATAGATGTTTCCAGCTGAAATAGAAGGTGTTATGCTAAGGATAACTAAATCTGCACCGATCCGACTTCAGCACAGATGTTTTTCGTTGAATTATAGGTTACTGGACCAAATTTGAAGCAAATCGAGTAAAATATGTGGTTTCTAAAGCGGCAAAGTCAAATCAAGAGCGATATTTGTATGGGAGCTATACATACATTTGAACCGATCTGGCCCACTTTCACCACAGATATTTGTAGCTGAATTATAGAGTACTGTGACAAATTTGAAGCAAATCGAGTAAAATGTCTGGTCTATAGAGCTGAAAAAGAGAGAGAGAAATCTATATTTAAATCCGATCTAAATCTAATCAAATCTAGCAAAATATGTGGTTTTCAGAGCGGAAAAAGTAAAACCGAAATTTGTATGTGGGCTATATCTAAATCTGAACCGATTTACTTCAAATTAAATAGCGTCCGCCCTTGACCCACAAAACTAACTTTTGCTAATTTTTGGTACGATCGGATATTAAATGCGAGCTGTACTTTGATTACACGAATAGATGGACACACAGACAGATGGACAGACGGACGGACGGATATCGCAAAATCGACTCAGAAATAGGGATGTATAGTTGGAGCAAAAAGTCGATTTTTCGAATATAAGAATAATCGATTTTCCGACTTTTGCAAATATATGAAAAGTCGACTTTTGCAAAATCGACTTTTGAAAATTCGACTGGTGCAAATAAATAAAAAGACGACATTGCAAATGAATAAAAAGGCGAATAGACCAAATCAAAACCAAATCGAGAGACATTTATATTGGATATATAAATCTCAACCGATCTTACCCACTTTTTGCATAGATGTTTCTAGTTGTTGTGCCAATTTTGAAGAAAATCGGATAAATGATGTGTTTTCTAGAGCGAAAAAAGTAAAATCGGTATTCAATAACTTAAATTCATTGATGCACAAAATCGAAAACAAAAGTCGACTTTTCGACTTCTGGAAAGTCGAGTTTTCAACTTTTGGCAGTGGTAAAGTCGATTTCGACTCTTCGAATTTTTCCTCCCAAAAGTCGATTAATCGATTAGTCGAAAGTCGATTTATAGATCCCTACTCAGAAAGTGATTCTTAGCCGATCTGTATAATTAATGATGGGTCTATCTCGCTTCCTTTTTGGCGTTATAAACAAATTCACAAAGACATAATAATACCCTAGTGAAGGGTATAAAGCCATGATGAAATAATCTATATATTAGGGATAATTAATGAGAAATAATTTCCCGTGTGGACCGATTTCGGCCATCCCAACCGATCTTCAGCTATAAGACGGATTCATGCAAAATTTCAACGTCCTAGCTCCTTTCGTTTTGATGCATGCTTTCAATGGACAGACAGACGGACATGCCCCGATCGTCTTAGCATTTTTTGACGATCAAGAATATGTACCCTTTATAGGGTCTCAGGTCGACATTTGAAGGTGTTACAAATGGAATGTTAATAAACCCCCATCCTATGGTGGAGGGTATAAAAACCTTGTTATTGGATTGATATTCTGCTCAAATGCCCCTCCTTGTTTGGTTGTGCAACCACTGTGCCATATTCCAAGCGTTCGTTCATTTTGTTCGTTCACTTCCCCGAATAAAGAAAGAAAAGCTTTTAACAATAATTTTGTTGTGGCGGCTTTTGTGAACAATGCTGATGCTGTTGCTGGTTGTAGTTTGTCGCTCACTGCTAACTCCTTCTTCCTTGCCACACCGATGTTGGTTGAAGGCAGTGGCAGAGTGACACACACGCACACACAAGCGAGGGGGAGAGTAGACAAAGCTTGACTTTTATTACCAAGGTAATGATATGATAGCATTAAGGACAATACACGAATACACGAGTGTACTGAGGTGGTTGCATGTGTGTCTCTTATACTCTCCAACGATGTGTGTGTTTTCCGAATAAACGTAACACACGACACACTTACGCACACGTGCATCCTGTAAAAATGTTGGTTACAGGTTTTCTTTTTCGGCAGTGAGAGTGGTTGGTAATAAAATTTAATTATGACTACAATTTTGTGAAATAAAATTTTAAAATATTCACTTGCCACGAGCATAAAATGTTGGAGGGGGAGGGCACACAAACATAAAGATAATGCATATTGCCCTTATACAGGTACGGACATACGTGTGACGACTGTGATGGAACCAGAGACATACCCAGCCTTCTAACTTTTCTCAGTGGTTTGTCTTCGTTAATGAACAACTCCCAAAATTTCCTTAGGAAAGATTTCCTTCACAGACCAGGGAAATCTGTGAACCTGGGCCAAATTGCAACATGTTGCAACCCTTTATTCACTGTCGGTGATATGATATCTAATTATGAACATGTTTTTCGCTCTCCAATCATGGCCTTTTTTAAATGATTCAATTATTTTATTTGGGCCACCCTAATCGACACATAATTTGTTAAGGTTCAACTGCAAATGTCCCTCTCGATTTGAAACATAAATTAAATTTGAAATTCTTTCGAAATTATATATAATGTATATATAATATTATATGTATATATATATATATATATATATATATATATATATATATATATATATATATATATATATATATATATATATATATAAATGTGCAAAGGGTCTTCAACAATTTACGCAAGATTTGAATCAACTTAAACACAGTCATTTCACATGCTTTAGTTTATTAAAGCATAAAGTATTTTCGATAGGGTTATATGGGGAACAGGTATCTGGACAAATGATGGCTTAGCAGCGGCACATATGTACTCTTTTTTTCGAAAACTTCCATGACATTTAGCATAAGTGTGGCTGAATTTCGATGATAAGACTTGTGGACCTTTGTTCGAAAATTTGGCTTGAATTTTGGTACATCCTTTTTAAACACACAAAATATATATTCGTTTGCATTTCAATCATAGCCAAATATTATAATTGCAATTTTGTGCAAATTCAATAAATTTATTACTTTCAGCTACATCCACACATACATACATATGCATGTGTACTCACTCAGCATCTCATCTAAAAATCAAACATTTTATTTTATGATTTTCCGATCAAAATCATTTTGACTGGAGCTAATTGTGCCCGCAAACATCAATTAAATCACATTTAACCTCATCGAAATACTAAACAGTTCCTAAATGTACATAATAATACGGGCATACATACGTACTTTGGAAACATGTTGTGGAATAGCATTTATCCGATCAATACAAACATAAATAGAGTCAAATCTACATATCTATGAATGTACTTTTAAGTGGCATTTCAAAATTATAATGCATTCTAAATGGTAACGATTGGTAACAAACAAACAAGTAAAGAAACTCTAAAGTCGGATGGGACCGACTATATGATACCTTCCACTGTCAACACAGGTAGGCGGTTCTATATGAAAACTTGGACCGATGCCAACTATATTCACTCCAGATGTTTCTGGGTGAAACAAGTCGTGTTGGGCCAAATTTGACAAAAAATGCTTTTTATGAATTTGCGATTTGTACTTTCATTATAAGATAGACAGACAAAAAAGTCGGATGGAGAGGCGGGCATTGCTGAACCGTGTCTAAATGACTGATTTGAAGTCGATCGGTATAATACATCGCTTCCTTTTGGGCGTTACAAGCAAAAGTCGCAAATACATATTACCCTGGTGAAGGATAGAAAACTAAAACAGATCAACTCAATATTGGAATAAGTATGCATCTTATGATGCATACTTGTCCAAATAAATTATTTTCTAAAGGGTTGTTAAATTGTAAGGTCCGATGTTGAACCACGCCTAAACGTCAAGTTTTTTTGGATTCGTCAATAAGCAGAATTGCCGCATTTGGGCCGTATTTTTTCAAAATGAGGCCGGTCAGGCAGTTACTGTGAATGTTCTTCGCCATCGTGAGATGATAACGAACTTTTTATGGTCCGAATTGGAAGATATGGATGTGGACGATATGTGGTTTCAACAGGACGGTGCCACTTGCCACACACCTAATGAAACAATGGGTGTAGGGTTTGCATTTTCCCGTACTTTTTATTTCCCGGGAAACGGGAATTTTATTTTCAATTTCCCGGGATCCCGGGACCTCACGGGAAATCGTCAACATACTGTTTACCATGAGTTAAGCTTTTTTTCAATGAAACATTCACATTTTATTAAAGTAAAATAAATATATATTTCACAACGAACCTGTTACAGAATTCATATAATAAAGCGCAACGTGAGATCAACTCAAACATCTTATCAAGTTTCAAAATTAATTAAAGATCAGATATTTCTTATTTTATTGGAAAATGTGGACGCGACGGAGAACGATAGTTCACATTATTAGTGAGTAGAGCATTAAATGAAATGTTTGTTCTTTGTCCTGTCGTTTCGAAAACTTTAAATTCTTTATTTTTGGCGTTCGGATACACTCCCAAAATCTAATAATTTTTTCAAAAGGAGCTTAACAGGAAAAATCCGAAAAAGTGGATTTTGAGTCTACAACCGAACGCAGTTTAAAAATATTTTGTCATCCAACCGCAATATTTGACATACCTGATTAAAAGCATTTTTAATTTTGTTGTGGAAATAATGGAAAAAATATGCGGGATTTCCGTACGAATTTCCCGGGATACGGGAAATGAAAAATGTGCGAATTCCCTACTCACGTGGTGGCGATGTCAATTGGCCGCCAAGATCATGTGATTTGACACCGTTGGACTTCTTTCTTTGAGGCACATTAACAGCATAGAACCTCAATTATGCCTCAGTGTCATCGAAAATGTTGACCATCGGATGGAGGTGTGCCGCCGACGTCGCGGCCGCAATTTGGCCGATATTTTGTTCCATACATAATTGAACCATACCAATATTATCATAATAAAAAGAAATGACAATAATTTCCTAAAAAAAAATTGAGTTTTATGCAAAATCAACATCGGCCCTTAAAATTTAACAATCCTTTATTAAAATTTATCATATTCGAGTGAACCGGCTAAATTATTACAAATTATAAAATTACTCAGTGCAACACGAAAAAATATAACCATATACGGATAAAAGACAAAAAAGACTCGTATCACCCAGTTTTGCCCCAAGTCAAGCACTTTTTTATGGCCCCAAAGATTTGGAGGCCTCGGTATCATTTTTGCAAAAAGTGATCATTTTCCCAGGCTCATATCTTGCAAACCGTTTGGAATTTTGATGTACTCTCTGAGGCAAAGTTGTAGCTATTGTCATAGAGAACAAAAATTGTGAACATATCAAATAAATATCATCTTCAAGGTCAAAATCGCAAAACAAACTAAAAAAAATCGTTTTTCAACCTTTTTCCCCTGTTCAGGTCAGTAGGTAGGAAACCGTTCAAAATTCAAGGAAAAATTCAACTACGAAAATATACCCAAGATCTCAATAAACAACTTCCTAGAACATATCCTAGGAATGATACTTAACAACGTATAGGTAGGAAAAATATATCTCGCAAGACTGTTTCTGTTAATGGTCAGTCCAACTACAGTGCGTATGAGTGATATTATTCTTAATCAACAGCACGTATACGCTACCTGTACACACTACAGTCTATAAGATTTGCTCGACGACATTTGCGATTTTGATCTTGAAGATGAAGTTTTTTTTTGATTTTATATGTTCACAATTTTTGTTCTTTATGACAAGAGCTACAATTTTGCCTCGGAGAGTAAATCAAAATTTGCAAGATATGAGCCTGAGAAAATGATCACTTTTTTGCAAAATTGACACCGAAGCCCCAAATCTTAGTGGGGCCATAAAAAAGTGCATGACTTTGGGCAAAACTGGGAGACACGGGTCTTTTTGTGTCTTTTATCACGTAGAGGTGCCCGTATATGGTTATATTTCTATGACTTCAAAAAATACACACAGTGTTATTTTAGTTATCCATTTTTGCTTATCCGAAGGACATGACAATTACTTCGCTATATGGAACATGCGTTATACAGAAAGAAGCATGGAAAGGCTAAAGTCGGGCTGGGCCGATAAAATGATACCCTACACCACTACCTCCGTATACACCTTTTTTGATTCCTAACCACAGGTATTTTATGGATGCGATTTTAAATGCATCTTTAGTCAAATTTAACGAATTTGACAAAATTGAATTTTAAATTATGTTACTCATACATGTGATGGACCTATACACGAACAAAATCGTTGTGTTCCAATTTTATTGTAGCAACGCATAGGGAAAAATATAACTAATTTTTTCATCATAATTGGACGAAATATGTTGAATCTATAGTGTTATGTAAACAAATCAGAAAATGAAAATGCTCCACTTTTGTTGTAAGTATTCCTAAATGAAATCTAACGTGATATAGAAAATACGTCTAAAATTTTATCGGAGACCTATTGGATCTACATGGTCCTCTTCATCAGTAACTATTCCTATGTGAAATAATCCATGATCTGGAAATTTTGATGCAGATCCGATGTAATATGAGGCGATAATAATGAAAACTGGTGGGACAGTTGTATTTGAAAACATTGACCCATAAGGTTCAATTTTCCGTTAAGTATTCCGAGCGTAAATATAGAATGACAAATGAAGATTTTACAGTGGTAATATAATAAATCAGACGGACACTTGTAGGGACCTAAAACTGGTGGCCCCATGTATGGGAGTTATACCAAAATATTTACCCATATATTTGACTTTCATAGTAGGTATTCTAAGTTCAAACATAACATGATCTGCAAAATTTAATAAACTTCGGATGTAAAATGTGGATTCTAGAGTGGTAATAGTAAAAAATGGGGGCCATTTGTAAGGGCGCTACATTAATAAGTGAACCCATATAGACCACTTTCAAAGTATGTATTCTTAGTTGAAATATAATATGATCTGCAAAATATTATCAAGATCCAAGTGTAAACAGGGGTCCCATTCGTATGGGGATATAACAGAATATGGACCCGCCTAATCCACTTTTATGGAGGCTATATTTAAATCTGAACCAATTTTCTCCAAATTCAATAGCGATCGTCTTTGGGCTACTGCTGCCAAATGCGTACAAGATTACATGGACAGCAGACTGACGGACGGTCGGACAGACAGATATTGACATATCGATTCAGCTGGTGATTTTAAGCCGATCGGTATATATAAAGGTTGGTCTAGCTCGAATATTTCTTGGAGTTACAATCATTTGGCGAAAAACTAACATATGGGTTAAAATTCGTAAAGCGTGTCCATGTTTTTTGGAAGGTTGAGTTTTTTTGGACAAAAAGTGGATATTTCGGTAGAGCACGATAAATAAAAAGGACAAATTGGATATTTTTTTATAATTTTCATTTTCGCGGGAGATATGGCCAAAATGATTTTGAGGTTTGGCAAAAAATTAAATTTTTGGTTTGTGATTTTCTCGCGAACTATCTAACTGAACGTGTATTAAGAACAAATGCCCTTGTACGAATTTTAACCCATATAAAAATAATAAATACGAATTTCAAAAATTCAAAAAAAAAAATCCCTAACAAGGACTGAAAATGTTCCCTAATATTTAAATCCTTTTGAAGCCTGAAAGCATCAGAGAGTTAAAGTTTTAGCGGGCGAAATGGAGAAAAAGGGATAAAAATGGTACCAATGATACGACAACAGCTAGAATCATGAAATTCGCTGTATACATCCGAATCACAAGACTAACATTTTTTCACTTCTTTAGATGCTCTCTTTTTACAGGGCTGTTGTGAGTAGTGAATAACTAAAGCAAACCATTCCTAGTTAGAATTGCCAATAGAAAACTTAATATTTAATATGAATTAATATATAATACAATAATGTTAATATAAAATACAAAATAATACAAGTAATATTGAATTAATATTAAATTAAGAAATACTATTTAATCCTATTTCTATTATGAAGAAATATAAATTATTTAAAAATGAAATAATTGAAGTACATTACTAAATAATAAATTTAGGAAATTGTTAAAAAATTTCTTAAATTAATGAAATTGTTTATTTATAAAAAATAATAAAAAAACTAAAAAGATTTTTCTCGAGTCCCGATTCGAACCTGAGATCTTCGGGGTGCAAAGTGGACAACCTCTGCGAAAAATTCGTTCTCACTAATTTGTGAAAATTCTATTCCTAAATTGTCAAGGGATATTAACATATTATCAACTTTTTTGGAAGTGGTTCAAAAGAACTTCCTCAAATGCGAAAAATATGCAAATTGGAAATTTTGTGGTGTGACTAAGCTGTGATTCCTGAGGAAGTATTTCCATTTTTTGCTGGGATATCACGTATTAGCTCTGAGTTTTCAGTGATTCACTCCAAAGTTCAATTTTATTTTATCCATGCTTAATTCCAGGATTTTTGGCATTTCCAATCGCAAAATCCCAACAATTTCTTCGTATAAACCAAATTCCAAATTCTAAATATGGGCCCCAAACAATTGAGGAGTTTTCCATTTCCGCTTGATACATTTCTGCAGTAGTTTTCTCTCAGCGTCCTCAAGCATATCCTCTTTGTGTTTGTGTCTCTCCAGCGATTGTCTGAATACTTTCAACATCGCATCGCAGTAAATTGATTTTTGGTAAATCCTTGCAGTGTATGACAGTGCGTGTGTATGTGTGTGCTATTATCGAAGCGTGTGCACTGGTGTGGATGTGTGCGTGCATTATTGCAACTAAATATTATGAGCATAAATCAGGAAATTGCAAAAAATGCACACACACAAGCGTGCTCTCAGCCACACATACACATACAGACACAGAAAATAAAATTTTATTAGAAAACTGAGTGGCAAAGACAGCAGCATTGGCAAGTAGTCACACAGTCGTTCGAGGAGGATCTGGTGAAAAATTGCCCGATGTTTTAGCCGATCTATGCTAAGGACTCGTTGTTGGACTAAAACTTTTCACTAGCCTCACGTACTCAATATAGGATGCACTCATGTTGATGAAAGAACGAAAAGCATTTTGAAATAAGAAGGCGATGAAAACAACGGATGATATTTGATGATGAACTATCTGAAAAGTTCGCTTCTTGAAAACATGCACCATATGTGATGGTGCCTAACTATTAAGTTTATCAATCCGTTTGCAACACCTTCAGATGCATACAATACTGAGATACAGTAAAGAAAAATGAGGGATTTCCATGAACATCCTGTCTTTAAGACCATAAGAATTGACTTTGATCTGACACTCTTCCTCCAATATCTGGCAAACACTGAAAGTAGTTGCGGTTCCTCTACTATCCCTCTTTTGTTTATTGTGACGAGGAGTCAGAGTGAAGGATATGTATGATTCGACCCAGCTCAACTTTTTTAAATCGTTTTTTTTTTGCTGGCAAGACTTATCAAATTGAAGCCACGTTTCATGCGAAGACAATATTTGCGCTACTTGTCTATAATGATACGAAGAGGGGGCGAGAGAGAGAGAGAGGGAATGAAAATGAATTGACAAAATTATTTTGAGAAAAGCAAAACTCCAATTGTTGACAATCCATATCGAAACATAGCCAATATTGTGTGTATTGAGTATATTGACTGCGTTGATGATGGCGATGCACCGTGGAAGATTTTGACAGTCGTTTGAATGGTATATCTTCAGAGTCTTAAGTTTTGATCTCATTTTTAAAGAAGTAAGGAACAACGATTCCACCGGCTCATGAGGCACTCCAATCAGTGAGATTTTGTGGACGTCACGGTGTGCCTTGAAACTGTCATAGAAAAAGTCAAATTGGGGGCAACATTTGTATGGGAGAAATATATAAATCTGAACCGATCTTACCCACTTTCACCATAGGTGTTTTTAGGTTGATTATAAAATGTTGTGCCAATTTTAAAGAAAATATATGATTTCTAGAGCGGCAAAAGTTAAATCGGGAGCGACATTTGTATGGGGGCTATATCTAAATCTGAAGCAACCTAGTCCACTTTATCCACACGTGTTTCTAGTTGGATTATATGATGTTGTGCCAAATTTAAAGAAAATCGGGTACAATATGTGGTTTCGAGAGTGGAAAATGCCAAATCGGGACCGACATTTGTATGAGGGCTATATCTAAATCTGAACCGATCTAGCCCGCTTTAGTCACAGGTCTTTCTAGTTGGATGATAATATGTTGTGCCAAATTTAAAGAAAATCGGGTACAATATGTGGTTTCTAGAGTGGAAAACGCCAAATCGGGACCGACATTTGTATGGGGGCTAAGTCTAAATCTTAACCGATCTAGTCCACTTTAGCCACACTTGTTTCTAGTTGGACTATAAGATGTTGTGCCAAATTTAAAGAAAATCGGGTACAATATGTCGTTTCTTGTGCCAATTTTTGTTAACATCGGACATAATTGCGACCTGTAATTTGATTACAACAATAGATGGATAGACAGCAATTTTATTTTATTGGACCTGAATAGGACCATATACATATGAACCTGAAATTGTATGTAGAAAAAGTGTGTACTAATAATACTTAATACTAAACTAATAAAGATAAAAGCATGAAATTTGAAGTATTTTCTTTATTTTTTTTTTTTGAAAATAAATCCCAAAAATTTTATTTTTTTAGGAAAATAACCGCCATTCGTTAATTTCGATCGAGTGTCAGAAGGAAAAAATATTGTTAGCAGCTGCGGTCGTAGATAAATTGTTTTTACTTTTGAAATCGGTGCTTAGAGTTTCGAGAATTAATTGTCAAAATAATTTTCTTTATGACAATTGGTCAATTCGCCTTTTTGAAATCTTTAAATATCCTGTATTGGGTTGATTCCCATTCGGCGGACTGTGGGATGATTATACGAAGACTGTGATTAATGATAATAATTACACAATTTGCACCCGTTTCCAGGATGCCAGTTTGTGTTTTGACATCTATTACTTCTAGTAAACAAAAAAGGAAGATATGACAAAATTTCATTTTGATGATTTTCTTCAAAACGATAAATAGAGAGGCAATCCTTATTATAATTATGAAACAGAAAAATTCACTTTTATAAAAAAGATATACTATTTTGGAAAGAGCAGAGCAAGTGCATTCGTAACATGTAAGAGAAAATTAATAGCGAATCACTTTTTGTGCTTCATTACACATAAAACTAAAACTTACATAAGAAAAACTTTAAAAAACTAATTCATATTGAACATATCGTAATGATTTTTTGGAATTATGTAGAAAAAATGTTTTCAAAAACAAGTAAGAACGCGTTAAGTTCGGCCGGGCCGAATCTTATTTACCCTCCACCACGGAGTGCATTCCACAGTATTACCAGCAGATTAAAGGATGTCGACTATACATATTACGAAAATTGTGATATGTTTATGCACATTTACTATATTTGTTTACTATTTCAAACTATAATGTACACTTATGCGCACTGTTCAAAATCTACTACTATAAATAAATACAATGCTGTAATTGTGAAAGTGAACATGCCTAAATATTAGGCGATTGTCAGTCGCCATTAGAAAGAAGCATTTTCAGATACAGACAAAGTGATAAGAAAAGTATAAATTTTAAAGATATCCCCATTCGCCCCATTCTACGCCCAAATGTAGAAATTTCGAAAAACCCCTTTTTCGAGTCTTCATAGTCAGAACACCGAAATTCATGATTTCAACATCAGCGGTTTGGTAGGTCCCATTTTTAGACCCTCCACCTCCAGGATGGGGGTATATTCACTTTGTCATTCCGTTTGTAACACCTTGAAATATTCATCGGAGACCCCATAAAGTATATATATTCTGGGTCGTGGTAAAATTCTAAGACGATATAGCCATGTCCGTCTGTCCGTCTGTCCGTCTGTCCGTCTGTCCGTCTGTCCGTCTGTCCGTCTGTCTGTCTGTCTGTCTGTCTGTCTGTTGAAAGCACGATAGCGGCCGAACGAAATGAGCTAGGAAGTTCAAATTTTTCCTAAATGTGTCTTATGGTTGTAGATCGGTTGGGATTGAAAGTGGACGAAATCGACCCAGAGGGAAAAATTTTTCCCTCACAAGGACTGAAAATACCCCTAATATTTAGAGTATTTCAGCATGTTTTTTGAACATATTAGCTTGTATTTACTTGATATTTGCAATGCGCATTCCCTTTATAGCATAAAAGGGCACCATAGAGTGATTTTTATTTGTAGGGGGCGAAATGGGGCAAAAAGGGATAAAAATGGTACCTATCAAACGACAACAGATAGAAACACGAAATTTGGCGTGTACATTCCTCTAATAGAGTAGATACATAATATAAGATTATTTTTTCTAAATTCGTACTTTTAAGGGGTTAAATGGGGATAGAGGGATAAAAATAGTACCAACCTAACGGCTGCACCTAGAATAATGAAATTTGATATATACATTTCTCTGATTGCGTAGACACGTAAAATAAAATAACTTTCCAAAATTCGTACTTTTTGGGGTTCAAATGGAAAAAGGGGATAAAAATAGTACCTACCAAATGACAGCAGCTAGAATCATGAAATTCGGAGTAGACATTCCTCTGACTGCGTAGACACGAAAAATAAAACGCTTTTTCCAAATTCGTACTTTCAAGGGATACAATGGCTACAGGGGATAAAAATAGTACCAACTAAACGAATACAGCTAGAATGATGCAATTCAGTGTGTACATCCCTCTAATTGTGTAGATACGTAAAATAAAGAGATTTTAGATAGTCGTACTCTTAAAGGGGTAAAATTGGAAAAAGGGGATAAAAATGGTACCAACAAAATGGCCGCTGATAGAATCATGGAATTCGGTGTATACATTCCTCTGACTGCATAGCCACGAAAAATATTTGTTTCCAAATTCGTACTTTATTTTGTTGCTTTTAGGACAAAAAATGGTAGAATCATGAAGTTGTCTTGTACTGCGTACGTGAGAGATAAGGTATTTTCAAAATTTATACTTTTTAAATTAAAATAGGATGGAAATACAACCAACCAAACGACTGTAGCTGAAAATACACTCTCTATCCCCCAATATTTAGGGTATTTATGATCGCTCCCTTATATTTACTTTATGAATTGAAGTATTATATCCATTATATATATTGTATACAAATATTGGTATACAAATTTCTTATTTTCATACAGTTAAAATTTGTTGCGGACATTCCTCTTGTAGCTTGGAAGCACCAGAAAAAAATAAAAGTTTTAGCGGGCGAAATGGTACAAAAAGGGATAAAATATGGTACCAATGATACGACAACAGCTAGAATCATCAAATTCGGTGTGTACATCCCTCTAATTGCATAGACACGTAAAATAGAGGGATTTTTCGAAATTCGTACTTTTAAGGGATATAATTAAAAAGAGGGATACAAATGGGACCTACCAAACCGCTGAAGTTGAAATCATGAAATTCGGTGTATACATTCTGACTATGAATACTCGAAAAAGGGTTTTTTCAAAATTTGTACATTTGGGCGGATAATGGGGATATCTTTAAAATTTATGCTTTTCTTATCACTTCGTCTGTATCTGAAAATGATTCTTTCTAATGGCAACTGATTGTCGATTTTAAACAGAGCGCATAAGTATACATTATAGTTAGAAATAGTAAACAAATATAGTAATGTTCATAAAAAATATCACAATTTTCGTAATATGGTACTGTACTTCTATGTAAAGTCGACATCCTTTAATCTGCTGGTAATACTGTGGAATGCACTCCGTGGTGGAGGGTATATAAGATTCGGCCCGGCCGAACTTAACGCCTTCTTACTTGTTATCCCTCTTTTTAATTATATCCCTTAAAAGTACGAATTTCGAAAAATCCCTCTATTTTACGTGTCTATGCAATTAGAGGGATAAACACACCGAATTCCATGATTCTAGCTGCGGCCATTTGGTTGGTACCATTTTTATCCCCTTTTTCCAATGTTGCCCCCTCAAGAGTACGACTATCTAAAATCTCTTGATTTTACGTATCTACAAAATTAGAGGGATGTACACTAGAGCGTACCAGGTTACAAGTAAAAAAAAAAAGTTCGCCGTACACCTTCGAATATGAAGTATTATTGAAAGGTAGTTTCAAAAAATTTTTTTTTATTTTTTTATGCCGAACGTAGGGGTCGCGCTTTTACATTTTTCTATATAACTTCTGCATTTATAAACGGATTTTAAAGTGTGATACATCGATGTTTTTGTCCGATTTTTTTGTCTTTGAAGTCATTGAGCTCAAACATGATTCATGATTTTATGCGAGCTTTAATTTTCGATTATTAGAGTGGTACATTAGGGTAGTAGCAACTGAGAAATGATGGGTAAGTACCAGAAGGGGGTGCTTGAGCTCAATGACTTCAAAGACAAAAAAATCGGCCTCGTCGAGACAAAAACATCGATGTATCACACTTTAAAATCCGTTTATAAATACAAGTTATATAGAAAAATGTAAAAGCGCGACCCCTACGTTCGGCATAAAAAAATAAAAATTTTTTTTTTGAAACTACCTTTCAATAATACTTCATATTCGAAGGTGTACGGCGAACTTTTTTTTTGAGGTACGCCCTAATGTACACACTGAATTTCATCACTCTATCTGTATTCGTTTAGTTGGTACTATTTTTATCCCCTGTAGCCATTGTATCCCTTGAAAATACGAATTTGGGAAAAACGTTTTATTTTTCGTGTCTACGCAGTCAGAGGAATGTATACTCCGAATTTCATGATTCTAGCTGCTGTCATTTGGTGGGTACTATTTTTATCCCCTTTTTCCATTTGAACCCCAAAAAGTACGAATTTTGGAAAGTTCATTTATTTTACGTGTCTACGCAATCAGAGGAATGTATATATCGAATTTCATTATTCTAGGTGCAGTCGTTAGGTTGGTACTATTTTTATCCCTCTATCCCCATTTAACCCCTTAAAAGTACGAATTTAGAAAAAATACTTTTATATTATGTATCTACTCTATTAGAGGAATGTACAGTGTACAATGTACACTGTACATTGTACACGCCAAATTTCGTGTTTCTATCTGTTGTCGTTTGATAGGTACCATTTTTATCCCTTTTTGTCCCATTTCGCACCCTACAAATAAAAATCACTCTATGATGCCCTTTTATGCTATAAAGGGAATGCGCATTGCAAATATCAAGTAAATACAAGCTAATATGTTCAAAAAACATGCTGAAATACTCTAAATATTAGGGGTATTTTCAGTCCTTGTGAGGGAAAAATTGTTCCCTCTGGGCCGATTTCGCCCACTTTGAATCCCAACCGATCTACAACCATAAGACACATTTAGGAAAAATTTGCTCCTTCTAGCTCATTTCGTTCGGCCGCTATCGTGCTTTCAACAGACAGACAGACAGACATGGCTATATCGTCTTAGAATTTTACCACGACCCAGAATATATATACTTTATGGGGTCTGCGATGAATATTTCAAGGTGTTACAAACGGAATGACAAAGTGAATATACCCCCATCCTGGAGGTGGAGGGTAGAATAATAGCTTACAAGTTTTTGCTTTTTTGTCCAACAAACTAAGCAAATTTCCACAGTGAAAAAAAAATGTTCCGAAATTTAGGATTTTCTACAAAAATGCTCGCCATTGCTTCGTTTACCGCAGGGATGTGGTTGTACTTTCACAGTAAGAAGTCAACATATGTGATTAAAATATAAAATATAAGCCACCTGAAGAAGGTCGTCATGGGCCTCAAACCATTATAGTTATAGCGTGTAGCCAGTAATTAATGACACCATATCATTTGTAAATAAATTTGCATTACAAATTGTGCCAGGACAATATCCACGTTCAAATCACATATTGAAAATAAAAATTGTTATACCCTCCACCTCCAGGATGGGGGTATACTAACTTTGTCATTCCGTTTGTAATACCTTGAAATATCGACCTGAGACCCTATAAAATATATATATTCTTGATCGTCATAATATTCTAAGACGATCTAGCCATGTCCGTCCGTCCGTCCCTCTGTTGAAAGCACGCTAGCATCTACACGAAAGGAGCTAGGTCGTCCAAATATTCCATAAATGCGTCTTACAGTCGTAGATCGGTTGGGATTGAAACTGGGCGAAATCGGTCCAAAGGGAAAAAATTTTCCCCCACAAGGACTAAAAATACCCATAATAACCCCCAATATTTTAGAGTATTTAAGCATATTTTAATATATCTGCTTGTACTTACTTCATATTGGGTATGCGCATTTCCACTATAACAAAAACGTGCACCATAAAGTGATTTTTATTCGTAGGGGGTAAAATAGGGCAAAAAGGGATAAAAATGGTACATATCAAACGACAGCTAGAAACACGAAATTCGGTGTGTACATTCCTCTAATTGAGTAGATACATAATATAAAACAAGTAAGGAAAGGCTAAAGTCGGGCGGGGACGACTATATGATACACTCCACTTTCTATCTGAATACAATTCAATTCAGTAAAAAAGTGAAAACGGGAAATTTTTTTATGTTTCCTAATCACAGGCTAATATGACCTGGCTCAACTTGTCAAATCGAGAATAATATTTGTATCGGGGCTATATCCAAACATGGAATGAAGTGACTAACTTTCACAATAAGTTGTTCCAGTTGAAGTATAACGTGTTATGCTCAATTTTAAGAAATTCTCTGAAAATACGCGGTTTATGGGGGAACGAAATTTCAATGGGAGCTATATATAAATCTGAACCGATCTAACACATATTTGCAACAGGTGTTTCCAGCTGAAATATAAGATGTTTTGTCAATTTTGAAGAAAATCTGGTAAAATATGTGGATTCTAGAGCGGAAAAATTCAAATTGGGAACGAAATTTGTATGGGAGCTATATATAAATCTGAACCGATTTAACACATATTTGCAACAGGTGTTTCCAGTTGAAATATAAGGTGTTTTGCGAACTTTGAAGAAAGTCAGTTAAAATATGTGGATTCTAGAGCGGAAAAATTCAAATTGGGATCGAAATTTGTATGGGAGCTTTATATAAATCTGAACCGATCTAACACATTTTTAACACAGGTGTTTCTAGTTGCACTATAAGATGTTTTGCCAATTTTGAAGAAAATCTGTTGAAATATGTGGTATCTACAATGAAAAGGGTCAAAGGGTCAAATTTTCCTGTAATAGTGAAATTCGTATGGGGGCTATATCTAAATCTGAACCGATTTTCTTCAAATTAAATAGCGTTCGTCCTTGTCCCGAAAAACTTCGTTGTGCAAAGTTTCGTTTGGACAGACGGACAGACGGACATTGCTAAATGGACTCAGAAAGTGATTCTAAGCCGATCGGTATAATTAACAATGGGTCATCTCCCTTCCTTTTGGGTGTTACAAACAAATGCACAAAGACATAATACTCTCGTGGAGTGTATAAATAGTTTTTCCAAATTGGTACTTTTAAGGGGTAAAATATGAAAAGAGGGATAAAAATGGTACCAACTAAACGACTACAGCTAGAATGGTGAAATTCGGTGTGTATATCCCTCTAATTGTCTATACACGTAAAACAAAGAGATTTTCGAAATTCGCACCTTTTGGGGTTAAAATGGAAAAATGGGATAAAAATAGTACCAACCAAATGAGCGCAGCTAGAGTCGAAAAATAAAAGTTATTTTCCAAATTTGTACTTTCAAAGGATACAATGGGTACAGAGGGATAAAAATAGTACCAACTAAACAACTACAGCTTGAATGATGAAATTCGGTGTGTACATCTGTCTAATTGCGTAAACACGTAAAATAAAGAGATTTTAGAAAGTCGTACTCTTAAGCGGGTAAAATAGGAAAAATGGGATAAAAATGGTCCAACCAATGGCCGCATAATAAAAATATTTTCCCAAATTCGTACTTTTTTACTTTTACGACAAAAATTGGTTAAATTATGAAGTTAAGTTATTTTGCACTATGCACGTGAGATAATGGATTTTCAATATTTGTACTTTTGATTTATTTATAAAATTATTTTTTCAATATTTGTTTTGGTTTGGCTATATTAAAAAAAATTATATTTTCCTGTAATATTACTGCACTTCTGCGAAAACCGTCAGCCTCTGTGGAATGCGATCCATGATGAGGGTATGTATATAAAGTTCGAACCGGCCGAACTTAACGTCGTTTTTACTTGTTTGTATTGAAAATGTTGGCAAATTTGGCGAGGACCTACCGCTGATGTCCGTTGACCAATATGATTCAAGAAGGGTATTAAACGCATCTAAATTATGTCCTTTTCACGAAAATAGAAGAATAACTAAAAAAATCCGCCTTTTGTAAAAAAAACGATAGAAATGGAAACTTTTTTGGAAGTTTTGTTTTAAACTCAACTAACATACTTGTATTTATTTTCTCTTCTTTACTTAGACATTTTTAAGTCGTCTAACAATATCAAAAACAAATACAAAAGTTTGAAAATTGCACTAATATCGACATCGGTAGGCTCAAAATACAAAATCAACCTCCTGAAAAATATGAAATTTCTTGCACACACACAATTTGTGTAGGTATTCACGTGCATAGTGCGCTATTCGACAACTAGGTATCCAACTAACTCCCTGTTTAACTCTACGGATTCTGTCATTTAGTTGCCGGATTTGAGCCATAACTCCCCTATAAAACCGGCATTATTTAAACAAAATAATAATCGCCCACTGTGCGGATAATATTGAGAATATCGTTGGATTCTTCATAATGATGATGATGCTGTTCCCTTTGCACAAAGTTGATGCTGTTGCTGCTACTGCTGATGATGGCTTATTATTGTATATGTTGCATGCAACAGCATACAAATCAAAACCAAACATACTCCGCTTGTTTTTCTCTTTTTGCAACGAGATCAATCATTGCCAGTAGCAGTACATATATGGTGCTGCTAGGATACTCGCCTAGCCGTATCTCCACAGACGCATACAATGTCCTTTGAACATTATTAAAAGACAATTTGTTACAAGATTGGATACCAATTGCCAGATTCGTTCTACAATGAACAGAATTTGCCAGGGGTGGGGAGGGGATGGGTTCAATCAGTATTTTAATGGCTTAAATCCCGGACAGAAAATTATGTTTTCTGGGGAGAAAACTCAAAGGACTAATTTTCAATCGCATAACATTTGCATGCAAGTTAAGAAGATAGCATTGGCTCTCTAATGGAGTTTTAATATCAGGCTTCGAACAAAAATCACAAATTCTTTGTGTCTGTCTGGCTGTCCATTTAGTCCACCTCCGTTCCGCTCCACTCCACTCCACTCAGCTCAGCTCCTTATGTTCCAATCAAAGACAATTATTGACACATTTTGTATTTAATTTGTAATCAAGTTGTCTTGACCATAATTGCTACAATATGACACTTTGGCATTCAACACAACCAGCTCAAGCGTACACTCCTCCAACACAAAGGATGCATGACATGCCGCACATCAATGTAGCAGGGATGCAATGCAATTGTCGAGAAGCAGCATCGTATGAAACATGTTCTCTCATATGAGCCAGTCCAAGTGTTGGCCATTCGATTTCTTCCAAAATTGAAAAGTGCTATGATGTTGATTTCAATTTAAAGAGATACACTGGGTGATTCCATCAAAAATCGACCCCAAAAGCTACGGTTTTGGAAATTTATCATCTGTGATTTTGATTAAATTTGGCACAAACAGGCTTCTCGTTCTTGGGGGTTATATGACGTTTACCTTAGGTCAAATTAGCAC
Source organism: Polietes domitor (assembly GCA_947397865.1). Lineage (NCBI taxonomy): Eukaryota > Metazoa > Arthropoda > Insecta > Diptera > Muscidae > Polietes > Polietes domitor. The sequence continues at coordinate 111,561,078 of OX377622.1, forward strand.
GTGGTTCGAGTTTTACTGTGGTCCAAATTTGATACTCTTGGGCGTGTTTATGAAGATGTTGTTTCAGATTTTCACTACATTGGTATCATCTGAAAGGTTTTATCTCCTCGTTTCGACTATAAAAATAGAGTGGTATGTCCTTGTAGATCAAGGACTTAAAAAAATAAAAATATGGAAATAGATCAAAATCGGCACTGGGTCGAAATTTTATAGAATTACCCAACTCTAACTGGCTTACACAGTGGGTGCGCTTGGAAGTTCCGAAATTCAAAGAAAAGTTATGCTTAATGCCTGAATAGAGCACGTTACACAGTGATAACAAATCGATTTTAATTCCGTAACTTTTGAACGGAAACGTATATTTTATATATCAGGTAATTTCATTGGCTTAGGTAAACGTTATTACAATATTGAAACAGAAAAATACATAGAAAATCAGCACATGAGGCTTAGAAAATAGACTAAACATTTTTTAGTCGGCGCTTTGCGATTTGAGAATTTTTGCAAATAAATTTTTTTGTATTGAAAAATTGTTCATTTTGTAAAGAACCTATCGGACATATCCGTTCGACAAAACGATTAAAAAAAACATTAAAAGCGTCTGATTTATGTCTTCTTTACGAAAAATTATACAATTTTTTTTGACAACTGTGCAGTGGTTCCAGATCGATTTTTCGGTCACTTCAGCTATGTCAAATTATTGCCAAAGTAAAATTATATACCAATTGCAGAGATATTTTCACATTTACACATGTGTGTGTACACCTTAATTAGTTTAAGCGATATGTAGTTACAAGAAAAATATTCTTTGACTAGGTTGAATTTGTATTTTTAACGTTACACTAATTGTCATCAGTTTTAAACTATTTACACAGCTGTATTGAAGTTATACATTAGAGTGGTTTAGGTACTAACCTCAAAATACATTATAAATGTTGTTATACCCTCCACCTCCAGGATGGGGGTATACTAACTTTGTCATTCCGTTTGTAACATCTTGAAACATCGACCTGAGACCCTATAAAGTATATGTATTCTTGATCATCATAAATGCAAGCACGCTAGCATCCAAACGAGAAAAGGTGCAAATTTTCCATAAATGCGTCCTATAGTCGTAGATCGGTTGGGATTCATACTGGGCAAAATCGGCCCAAAATGAAAAATTTTCCCTCATAAGGACTAAAAATACTCATAATAACCCCTAATATTTTAGAGTATTTAAGCATATTTTTCAATATGTCTGCTTGGACTTACTTGATATCGGGTATGCGCATTCCCCTACAACAAAGGCGTGCAACATAAACTGAATTTTTATTCGTAGGGGGTGAAATGGGGCAAAAAAGGATAAAAATGGTACCTATTAAACGATAACTGCTAGAAACACGAAATTCGGCGTGTACATTCCTCTAACTTTGTAGAGACTTAATATAAAAGTATTTTTCCAAAACTCGTACTTTTAAGGGGTAAAATGGGAATAGAGGTATAACAATTAAAAACGGCGTTAAGTTCGGCCGGGCCGAAGTGCAATAATATCATAGGAAAATGTTTTTTTATATAGCCAAACCAGAACAAATACAAATATTGAAACAATAATTATACACTCCACGAGAGTATTATGGCTTTGTGCATTTGTTTGTATCACCCAAAAGGAAGCGAGATAGACCCATTGTTAAATATACCGATCGACTTAGAATCACTTTCTGAGTCGATTTAGCAATGTCCGTCTGTCTGTCCGTCTGTCCGTCTGTCCGTCTGTCCGTATGTCCGTCTGTCCGTCTGTCCATCTATTGTTGTAATCAAATTACAGGTCGCAGTTATAGTCCAATCTCAACAAAAATTGGTACAAGTAAGTTTTGTGGATCAAGGACGAACGCTATTTAATTTGAGGCAAATCGGTTCAGATTTAGATATAGCCCCCATACAAATGTCGCTCCCGATTTGACATTTTCCGCTCTAGAAACCACATCTGGTACCCGATTTTCTTTAAAATTGGCACAACATCTTATAATCCAACTAAAAAACCTATGAAAGTTGGATTATAAAAAACCTGGTGAAAGTGGGTAAGATCGGTTCAGATTTAGATATAGCCCTCATATATTTCAACTAAGAAGACATATTATGTAAGTCAAATATATGGGTCCATATTTTGGTATAACCCCAATAGTTTTGCATATCATGTCATATTTCAACTACGAATACCTACTTTGAAAGTGATCTATATGGAACCTCTTTTTTTAATGTAGAGCACTTGCAAATGGCCCCATTTTAATTTTTACCCCTCAAGAACGCAAATTTTACATCGGATTTTTTTTTAAATTTTGCAGATTATATTATAATTCAGAATACAAAGTCAAATATATGTGTCCTCACTTTGGAATATCCCAATAACCCATTCTACTCTAATACAGCTCTAGAAACTACGTCTTACATCGGATCATGATATATTTCAACTATGAATACCTACAGTGAATGAGAAATATATAGGCCCATGTTTCGAGCTGGTGTTGTTATAGGCCTCCTTTCAAATGTCGGCCCGATTCATCCTAATACTACTGTATAATTTGTATTTGTCTGCCGGAAAATTGGATCAATTATTTACCATATTCGTTAAATATGACTAAAGATGAATTTATACTGCATAATTTATATGAACTACATACAATTGCTCCCATGAAACACCTGGATTTAGTAATAAAAACGATGTATATACGCAGGGAGTGGTGTAGGGTATTATATAGTCGGCCCCGCCCGACTTTAGCCTTTCCTTACTTGTTAAAAAATCACATTTTTAGGATTTACTTTCCCCGTTTTAAGAATTGTGGGATTTTCATATTGTAGATGTAAATTCTATCTACAAAAATTGGATGTAGAACAAGTAAAAAGGCGTTAAGTTCGGCCGGGCCGAATCTTACATACCCTCCACCACGGAGTGTATTCCATAGTAGTACCGGCAGATAAGTGGCTGTCAACTTTACATAGAATTACACTGCCATATTAGGAAAATTGTGATATTTTTTAAGCACATCGCGATATTTGTTTACTATTTCTATAAGGAATAATTATGCGCATAAACTGTTTTAAATAAATAGTCATGCTTCATTATTATAATTTTATTAGTCCTCCTCTATATAAATATAAAACTTTCAGAGTAATCAAAAAGTGAATGTTCAAAAATATGACCTAAATATCAGATACATTGTCAGTCGTTATTAGGTAGAAACAATTTCCATCAGCACAGCCCAAATGTCCATACCATTTAGAAAGTACTAATATTTACTACTAACTAATAGTACTAATATTTAGTACTAACAAGAAAAGTACTAATATTTATTATCCAAAATGTTTCGTATTCACAGTAGAATGTACATACCTAATTTCACGATTTTAGCTTCAGTCGTTTGCTTGATACCAGTTTTATTATCTTTTTAATTTTGACCCTAACTAGACGGTTTTGGAAAAAGTCTTCTTACTGTCTACGTCTACGCAGTCAGACGAATTTCATGATTGATTGGTGCCAAAGTTAATCCCATTTAGATCCCGAAGGCACGAATATCGAAAGATCTCTTTACTTTTGGCGTCTATGCAGTCAGAGCAATGTACACCCCGAATTTCATTATTTTAGCTGCACCCGTTTGGTTGGTATCATTTTTATCCCCATTCGCCCCAGTTTTCGCCTAAAAGTATAAATTTTGAAAAATTCATTGATGTTTCTATCCTTTATATTCTATACAGTCAGATGCATGTATATACCGAATTTCATGATTTCAACTTCAACGGTTTGTTTGGCACTATTTTATCCCTCTTTTCCAATTGTATCCCTTAAAAGTACGAATTTCGAAAAATCCTTCTATTTTACGCGATGATCAAGAATACAATTAGAGGGATGTACACAGCGAATTTCATGATTCAAGCTGTTGCCTTATCGTTGGTACTATTTGTATCCCTTTTTCGTCCCAATAGTACGAATTTAAAAAATCCCCCTATTTTACGTATTTACGCAATTAGAGCGATGTATATTCCAAATTTCATGTTTCTAGCTGTTGTGGTATCATTGGTACTATTTTTATCCCTTTTTGTTCCATTTCACCCGCTAACATTTTATTTATTTTTTGGTGCTTTCACGATATAAGAGGAGTGAATGCAACGAATTTCGAGTGAATATAAAGCAGAAATTAAAACAAGTAAGAAGGCGTTAAGTTCGGCCGGGCCGAATCTTATATGCACGGAGTGCATTCCACAGTATTACCAGCAGATTAAAGGATGTCGACTTTACATAGAAGCACAGTACCATATTACGAAAATTGTGATATTTTTATGCACATTTAATATAATTGTTTACTATTCCAAACTATAATGTATACTTATGCGCACTGTTTAAAATCGACTACTATATATAAATAAAATGCTATAATTGTGAAAGTGAACATGCCTAAATATTAGGCGATTGTAAGTCGCCATTAGAAAGAAGCATGTTCAGATACAGACAAAGTGATAAGAAAAGTATAAATTTTAAAGATATCCCAATTCCCCCAGATTCGCCCCATTCCCCGACCAAATGTACAAATTTAGAAAAAAACCTTTTTTCGAGTCTTCGTAGTCAGAATATATACACCGAATTTCATGATTTCAACTTCAGCAGTTTGGTAGGCCCCATTTGTATCCCTCTTTTTAATTATATCCCTTAAAAGTACGAATTTCGAAAAAGCTCTCTACGTGTCTACGTATTATTCGGACGTAAACACCGAATTTCATGATTCTAGCTGTTGTCGTATCATTGGTACTATATTTAATCCCTTTTTGTCCCATTTCGCAAGCTAATACTTTTATTTTCTTTGTGGTGCTTCCAAGCTACAAGAGGAATGTCCGCAACAAATTTTACCAGTATGAAAATCAAAAATTTAATTAATAAGCTAAGGCTAACAATATTTGTATACTATGTATATATAAAGGAAATAATACTTCAATTCCTAAAGTAAATATAAGGGGCAATCATAAATATTGGGGCATAGAGAGCGTATTTTCAGCTACAGTCGTTTGGTTGGTTGTATTTCCATTCATTGTATTTCCAAGTATAAATTTTGAAAATACCTTATCTCTCACGTACGCAGTATAAGACAACATCATGATTCTACCATTTTTGTCGTAAAAGCAACAAAATAAAGTACGAACTTGGAAAAAAAAATATTTTACGTGGCTATGCAGTCAGAGGAATGTATACACCGAATTCTATGATTCTATCAGCGGCCATTTTGTTGGTACCATTTTTAAACCCTTTTTCCAATTTTGCCCCCTCAAGAGTACGACTATCTAAAATCTCTTTATTTTACGTATCTATTGAATTAGAGGGACGTACACACTGAATTTCATCATTCTAGCTGTATTCGTTTAGTTGGTACTATTTTTATCCCCTGTAGCCATTGTATCCATTGAAAGTACGAATTTGGAAAAAACGTTTTATTTTTCGTGTCTACGCAGTCAGAGGAATGTATACTCCGAATTTCATGATTCTAGCTGCTGTCATTTGGTAGGTACTATTTTTATCCCCTTTTTCCATTTGAACCCCAAAAATTACGTATTTGGGAAAGTTATTTTATTTTACGTGTCTACGCAATCAGAGGAATGTATATATCGAATTTCATTATTCTAGGTGCAGCCGTTAGGTTGGTACTATTTTTATCCCTCTATTCCCATTTAACCCCTTAAAAGTACGAATTTAGAAAAAATACTTTTATATTATGTATCCACTCTATTAGAGGATTGTACACGCCAAATTTCGTATTTCTATCTCTTGTCGTTTGATAGGTACCATTTTTATCCCTTTTTGTCCCATTTCGTCTCCTACAAATAAAAATCACTCTATGGTGCCCTTTTATGCTATAGATGGAATGCGCATTGCAAATATCAACTAAATACAAGCTAATATTTTCAAAAAAACATGCTGAAATACTCTAAATATTCCCTCTGGGCCGATTTCGCCCACTTTCAATCCCAACCGATCTGCAACCATAAGAAACATTTAGGGAAAATTTGAACGTCCTAGCTCATTTCGTTCGTTTGCTAGCGTGCTTTCAACAGACAGACGGACAGACAGACATGGCTAGATCGTCTTAGAATTTTACCACGACCCAGAATTTCAAGGTGTTACAAACGGAATGACAAAGTGAATATAACACCATCCTTAGGTGGAAGGTATAAAAAGATGTCTCCGAAGATAGTAGCTTAAAATATTTGGTGCTTTGAAAAATTTTCAAAATATTTTGTGTAGAAAAATTGTCAATTGTGGAGGTAAGATTCAAAAAGGACATTAAACACGAAAGAAATTTGCACCTGCTGGAAAAAAAAAAAAACAAATTTACAATGAAAATAATGTTATCGCCATTTAAAAGCGATAAAAAACGATACCTTTCGAACGTTTTGTCTTTTGTCTGAGCATCTGCTGTTAACCAAAATCAGTCTATTTGCTTGAGGAATATTTAGCTTTGATTTGAAAGTAATTTCTGTTGTAGGCATGATCATAATCTGATAAAATCAAATTCATCCACATTTGCGCAAAATTAGCTGAGAAGTAGTAGTATGTATAAGCCAAAAAAGTCATGGCGGCCAAACAATCCTTTACATATTCCATAGTATTTACGATTTCTAATTGAAATACTGTATACCTACAAAAATTGGAAAATTCTTGGGATTCTTCTGGAGACAATCTCTACATTAAAACGTTCATAAAATTTTCGATATGTTTTTACCACTATCAATCACTTTACTGAGGATTGACTCATACATAAATTTACTCCTTGAATTTCTAAAGAAATCTCAAAAACAAAAAAAAACGCAAAAAACTTTTGGGAAAAAGGTAGTTCGAGAGAGAGAGGAAAAACTCATCCAAACACTTTTGACATTTAGTATCCTTTATTGTTTTCTGTATGAGTGCCGACAAGTGTGTGCAATTGTAGTTGAAAAATGGTTTCGAGCACAACTACAGCCACATACATATCGTTCACTCTTGGGCGACTAGATAGTCATAAATCAAAAATTTGTTTTTGGTCAAACAACTACTACAAATAGTACAATTTGTATTTAAGGCACTGTAGTATTCATAGTTGAATAATATCTTAGTATGAAAAGAAGTTGAATTTGTTTTGAGAAATTAAAATAAATGAAAGATTTCACTTTAAAAATGCTTTATTCGATTTTCCCAGGGTGTCATACATGGGGATATAGTCTACAGCCCCTCGTATTGTAGAAAATAGCTTTCAACCGCTGCTGATGGTTGCATCACTCTAAAATCCACTTTTTGCGTTCAATGGGATTGTTTGAACTCACTCACTGCCGCAGTGTTACTCCCAGAATAAGTCCTCCCTCCCCGAAAAAAACCTCTTTGCACACCTAACCAATATCCAATCTAATGGCAACAAAGTACATGCTTTCGACCTGTCTAATATACAACAATAAAAACGGCAATGTTGCATACATTTAAGTAAAGGGTTAACACATTGGAACTATAGATATTTGAAAATGATATAAGTGTAAACAAATAAAAACGTCCTTAAATTCGCCCGTGCCGAACTTTTTATACCCTCCACCATGGATTGCATTCCACAGAGGCTTTCGTTTTTCGTAGAAGTGCTGTAGTACAGAGATACAAGCCGACCGATTTTAAGCCGACAAACCGCCGCCGCCGCATTTTTCTGCACGAGCCGCGCAGCCGCCAATTTCATCGGCTCACATCGACTTCAACCACGCCGACGATTTCATCGGCTCATATCGACTTCAACCATGCAAAAAAAGGTATGAAAAACCAATACAAATTGTTCCTTCTCTTTTCCCAAAATTGTCAAATAAATAGAGGTGATCGAATGACAGAACGAGCCGGTAAATGAGCTGAAAGCCGACGCCGCCGACCCATTTTGGGTAGCGCCGCCGCCGCCGCCGCCGCCGATAATTCTGGTTCGGCTTGTAACTCTGCAGAAGTATTACAGGAAAATATAATTTTTAATAATAAAATAATTAATTTTATTTCTCGTGTCTATGCAGTCAGAGGAATGTATACACCGAATTCCATGATTCTAGCTGTGGCCATTTGGTTGCTACCATTTGTATCTCCCTTTTCCTATTTTACCCCCTTAAGGGTACGACTTTCTAAAATCTCTTAATTCCACTTGTCTACGCAATTAGAGGGATATACACACTGAATTTCATCATTCTAGCTGTAGTCATTTAGTTGGTACTATTTTTATCCCTCTGTACCCATTATATCCCTTGAAAGTACGAATTTGGAAAAAAACCTTTATTTTTTCGTGTCTACGCTGTCAGAGGAATGTATATTCCGAATTTCAAGACTCTAGCTGGGGTCATTTGGTTGGTACTATTTTTATCCCTTTTTCCATTTTTACCCCAAAAAGTACGAATTTCGAAAAATCTATTTATTTTATGTGTCAACGCAATCAGAGGAATTTATACACCGAATTTCATTATTCTAGGTGCAGCCGTTTGGTTGTTACCATTTTTATCCCTTTATTCCCATTTTACCCTTTAAAAGTACGAATTTCGAAAAAATAATTTTATATTATGTATCTAGTCAATAAGAGGAATGTACTCATCAAATTTCGTTTTTATCCCTTTTTGCCCCATTTCACCCCCACGAATAAAAATCACATTTTTGTTATACGAAGACTGTGCACACCCAATATCAAGTAAGTACTAGCAGACATATTGAAAAAATGAGCTTAAATACTCTAAAATGCTAGGGGTTGTTGTGGGTATTTTTAGTCCTTGTGAGGGAAACATTTTTCCCTTTTGGGCCGATTTCACCCAGTTTCAATCCCAACCGATCTACGACTATAAGACGCACTTATGTAAAATTTGTACGTCTTAGTTCCTTTCGTTTAGATGCTAGCGTGCTTTCAACAGACGGGCGGACGAACATGGCTAAATCATCTTAGAATTTTATGACGATGAAGAATATATATACTTTATAGGGTCCCAGGTCGATATTTTAAGGTGTTACAAACGGAATGACAAAGTTAATATCCTGGAGGTGGAAGGCATAAACATGCTGTAAAGAACTCAAACCCTATATCTGATTCTGGTTCAACCTGTACATTCAAATTGTAGAACACTTAATTGATACCCCTCTACAATATGCCCAGGACATATTGTATACAGGCGACTACTTTGAACAAATCCATACTCACACATGTAGACCGACATGTGTATGAGCAGGGCGAGAGACAGCTCCATGTATGTCCTGCTCCTTGTTTTTGTTGTAGTTGTTGTTGTCGTTGTCGTTGCTTGTTCGTTGTGTGATTTCTAAGTTTACACAACTTTAATTAAGTTACCTTTGGCAAATTTTATACTAAATGTAACATCAATTATAAGTCTGTCTGTTTTTCATTGGTTGACTTTCGATGTATGTATTTGTATGTCCTTGTTTGTGGCTACGGCTGCTACATGTGAGAGTGTGCATACGTGTGTGTACATGCATGTGTTTTTGTATTGGTATTGTATCCAAAGATCTACAAGGACTCTTGCAACACTGGTTGTGTGTGTGTGTACTTAAAGTTTGAGGCGAAACCAAATAAAACCACCACCGCCAGCACCACCAGACCACTTCCACATTGGAAAGCTACAAAGTTTAAAATATCAAACAGTTGCCAAAAAAGAAGGAAACAACAAAAGCGACACTAAATTCCGTTGAGTACTTTAAACCGGATATTGCGTAAATCAAATGAAATTGTAAAATAACATTTAAGAAATATTGAATTATTTTATTGCAGTCATCGTGAGATATGATTTTGGAATAAAACATTCCAGAATCCACAATTAAGATTACAGAGGTATACTTATTTCTTGTTCAGGTAGTTATTTAAAATATTAAACAAATCAGGAATGCTAATGCTTTAGCGAGGATAGCTTTTTATACCCTACACCACTTCGTGGTCTAGGGTATTATAAGTTAGTTTTCCGCCAAATGTTTGTAACACCAAGAAATAATTGAGCTAGACCCACCTTTAAGTATACGGATCGGCTTAGAATCGCCAGCTAAGTCGATTTAACGATGTCTGTCTGTCCGTCCGTCCGTCTGCTGTCCATCTAAGCTTGTTCGCACTCTACAGGTCGCAATTATTGTCCGATTGTCATGAAACTTGGCAGAAGTTATTTTTTCTGGCCAAGGACCATTGGTATTGAATTTGGAGGAAATCGGATCAGATTTAGATATAGCCCCCATACAAATGTTGGTACCGATTTGACATTTTCCGCTCTAGAAACCACATATTGTACCCGATTTTCTTTAAATTTGGTACAACATCTTATAATCTGACTAGAAACACCTGTACAGAAATTGGGTAAGATCGGTTCAGATTTAGATATAGACCCCATACAAATGTCGCTCCCGATTTGACATTTTCCGCTCTAGAAACCACATATTGTACCTGATTTTCTTTAAATATTGCAGAACATCTTATAATCGAACAAGAAATACGTATGCAAAAATTGGGTAAGATCGGTTCAGATTTAGATATAGACCCCATACAAATGTCGATCCCGATTTGACTTTTTCCGCTCTAGAAACCACATATTGTACCTGATTTTCTTTAAATATTGCAGAATATCTTATAATCGAACTAGAAACACGTATGCAAAAATTGGGTAAGATCGGTTCAGATTTAGATATAGCCCCCATACAAATGTCGCTCCCGATTTGACTTTTTCCGCTCTAAAATCCAGATATTGTACCCGTTTTTCTTTAAAATTGGCACAACATCTTATAATCCAACTAAAAAACCAATGGTGAAAGTGGGTAAAATCGGTTCAGATTTAGATATAGCCCTCATACAAATGTTGCTCCCGAATGTTTAACCGATTTTGGCCAAATTTTACATATTATATTTCACCAATAAACAGACATGGTGAAAGCGCGTCACATCGTTCCTGGTTTCAATATACCCCCATACAAATGTCCTTTCCGATTTAACATTTTTTGTCAAACACATATATTTACAGGATGCAAAAATCCTTCCCGATTTCAATTTTTACCGAATTGAATTGCAATGAGAATTGTTTGGGTGATGCCCATATGTCCATGCTTTGGTATGACTTTGGTATACCACTGTATAATTTGTATTTGTCTGTCGGACAATTGGATCAATTACCATATTATTTACCATATTCGTTAAATTTGACTAAAGATTAATATATAGCATATACATTATATTAATATAATTTATATAATTTGTATGAACTACATAAAATTGTTCCCATGAAATACCTGGGTTTAGTAATCAAAGTGAGGTGCATACGCAGGGAGTGGTGTAGGGTATTATATAGTCGGCCCCGCCCGACTTTAGCCTTTCCTTACTTGTTTTAAAAGTGTCTGAGGACAACATTAGCTACACGTGGCAAATTTCGAATATAAGGAATCGTGGGCACAAAAACAGCATATAGATCCCTTCTCCGTCACTATAGAATGGGCGTATCATCAGTTTCTGTTGGCCAAATGGCTGATTAGAGGCTTTCGTTAAACGGAACAGACATTTTCCTTATGTTCTCCAATTTTAATGAAAATTTGCAAATTTGTACTTCCGGATAAGGGAAATAAAACTGTATTTCCTTATTTATATATAAGGAATTATGTTTTTGTGCATTTGTTTGCAACACCCAAAAGGAAGCGCGAAAGACCATTTTTAACTATACATATCGACTTATAATCACTTTCTGAATCGATATAACCATGTCCGTTTGTCTGTCCGTCCATCTATTCATCGCTACAAAAATTTGCACACTTAAGTCCCACAGGACGGTAGGATTTAAAAATATATATTTTTTGGAGAATTTTAAGCAAATAAAGGGTGATTTTTTAGCTATTATCTTTTTGGCAACACTGCTTTAAACAGCTGACGCACGTTTCGTGTTTTGTCTCACTGGCAAACATCTTCAGTTTGGTCTATAATTTAACCATGAATCGTCTTATGAACGAACAACGCTTGCAAATTATTGAATTTTATTATCAAAATGCGTGCTCTGTTAAGAAAGTTCATCGCGCGCTTCCATTTTATGGTCAGTTTAATCGACCCACTGAAGCGGCAATTCGGGCTATTGTGACTAAATTTCGCAACAAATTTACATTGTTGGACATTAAACCACCAACACGCTTACATAGAGTGCGAACTGAAGAAAAGCAGTATCGGCCAGTTTTAATGATGAACATCAATTATCGATTCGTCGACGTTCTCAGAAATTGGGCCTCAGTTACGTGGAAATGCCAAAATTGGACTAAGCGCATGGACCATTTGAGGCGCAGTCAAGGTCAATATTTGCATGAAATAATCTTCAAACTAAAAATTATATGGACCCTACTATCGATTCAAATAAAGATTTCATGAATTTTCCTGAATTATATGTGTTTTTTTTTTTGAAAAACTTTCCTATATCTTTAAAAAAACACTCTTTATAACATGACGTTTTTTTTTATTTTATATGTTCACAATTTTTGTTCTTTATGACAATAGCTTTGTCCCAGAGAGTAAATCAAAATTCCAAACGGTTTGCAAGATATGAGCTTGAGAAAATAATCAGCTTTTGCAGAAATGACAAAGAGGCCCCAAAACCTTTGGAGGCCTATAAAAAAGACTTTGGGCAAAACTGGGAGGCATATGTCTTTTTTTCTTTTTTCACGTAGTAGTGTCCGGATATGGTTATATTTCCATAACTTATAAATTACACACAGTGTAATTAAATAAAAATATATTTTATAAAAATAAAATTATCAGATCTTAAAAAGAATTTGTATTTGTTTTTTTTTTATTTATTTAATTCAATTTTTTTAATAAACAACACATACCTCTTAAATTGTACTTACTCATCAAGTTTTTTTGTAAAATTCGCTATAACGTTCTTATTTATACCCTCCACCTCCAGGATGGACTTCGGACTAACTTTTTCATTCCATTTGTAACACCTTGAAATATCGACCTGAGACCCTATACAGTATACATATTCTTGATCGTCATAAAATTCTAAGACAATCTGGCCATGTCCGTCCGTCCGTCTGCTGAAAGCACGCTAGCATCTAAACGAAAGGATCTAGGACGTCCAACTTTTCCATAAATACGTCTTATAGTCGCAGATCGGTAGGGATTGACATGTCTGCTTATACTTACTTGATATTGGGTACTTGATACGTGCACCATAAAGAGATTCTTAGTCGTAGGGGATAATAAAAGGGATTACAAGTAAGGAAAGGCTAAAGTCGGGCGGGACCGACTATATGATACACTCCACTTTCTATCCGAATACAATTCAATTCGGTAAAAAAATAAAAATTGGAAGAATTTTTGTATGTTTCCCAATCGTAGGTCAATATGACCTGCCCTAATTGGTCAAATCGAGAAGAATATTTGTATCGGGGCTATATCCAAACATGGAATGAAGTGACCCACTTAACCAGAAGGTTATTCCAGTTCAAGTATAACGTGTTATGCTCGAGTTGAAGAAATTCGGTGAAAATAGGGGTTTTCTGGGGCGAAAATTTACGTGGTAGCTATATATGAATCTGAACCATTTTACCATGGGTGTTTCTAGTGGTAATATAAAATATTTTGGCAAATTTGAAGAAGATCAGTTAAAATATGTGGTTTCTAGAGCAGAAAAATTCAAATTGGGAGCGAAATTTGAATGGGAGCTATATATAAATCTGAACCGATCTGACCTACTTTCACCACAGGCGTTCCTAGTTTAAATATAAGCTGCTTTGCAAAATTTAAAGATAGTCTAATAAAATATGTGGTTGCTAGAGCGTAATAACTCAAATTGAGCGAAATTTGTATGGGAGCTATATATAAATATGAACCGATCTGACCTATTTTCACCATGGGTGTTTCTAGTTGAAATATGAGATGTTTTGCCCATTTTGAAGAAAATCTGTTGAAATATGTGGTATCTAGAGTGAAAAGAGTCAAATCGGGAGTGGAATTCGTATGGGGGCTATATCTAAATCTGAACCGATTTTCTTCAAATTAAATAGCGTTCGTCCTTATCCCGAAAAACTTCAAAGTTTCGTTTGGTTCTGGCTACAATTGCGGTTTCCAAATTCGTACTTTTACGGCAAAAATTGATTGAATCATGAAGTTAGGTTATTTTGCACTCTGTACGTGAGATATTGGATTTTCAAAATGTGTACTTTTGGAATTAAAATACTACTAACTACCACTATTAATGGTATTTAACATTTTTGAAAATATAAATATAAGAATATTTATTTTTTGAATTGACTTGAAGTACTATTCGTCTTATAGGCGTGGTTTGAAATAATAAAAATATTATATTTTTTATAAAATATTTTTTTTATATATTTGTATTTGTTTTGGTTTGGCTATATTAAAATCATTATATTTTCCTGTAATATTACTGCACTTCTACTAAAATCGACAGCCTCTGTGGAATGCAATCCTTGGTGGAGGGTATATAAAGTTCGAACCGGCAGAACTTAACGCCGTTTTTACTCGTTCTATATTAAAGTTTAATTTTTGGCGGCGGTCGATTAGTATTTTCTGTGATTTCAGGGGTTTCTATTTGAGTAGAAACAGAATTGTCTTCATCACCACCAGCTAGAATGAATGCCTCGAATTTATTTAGGTTCTACTTAATTCTGGGGGAGGGTGCTAAAATTTCTGTGGGAAAGCTGCCCAAGCTCGGAAAAATTGTTTACGAACCTCATTAAGAAGAAAGATATAACGTTTATTTTTGGTAGCAGACTTCATCAGCCACCTTACTATATATTATACCGTAACTTTCTCTTTGGTTTGAATTATGGGGTTCACGATGCAATCATTGATTAAAGATTAATAATGAGAACGACGAGAAAGTTACTTCGTTTAGAAGTCCGATTTTTATTCATTTTGGCAAATTGAAGGAATTTGTTATTTATTTTCTCCGCATTAGGAATTCTCTTATTTTTATATGCGATGTGGTAATTCTTTCTGAGTAGGAAGTCAACTAATGGGGTTTAAAATATAATAAACACTTTATAATCGGTGATTTGAGATTTTAGAATTTTTGCAAATATTTTTTTTTTGAAAATGTTGGAAAAGTCTAAATAATGTGTTCATTACAAAAAATAAAAGAAATTAGCATCAGCAGGAAGAAAATACAAATAATGTTGTCATCTTTTGGGAAAAACGAATTTTGAATTTCTAAAAAAGTTTATTTTCAGTCTTAAATAATGTAATTATTTATATTTTATTTCAATTTCAAGTTCTAACTTCTAAAAGAGCGCCCTTTAAAAGTTGACATCGAAGGTTCTATTACAGACAATAATTCTACGACGAAATTCATAATGAATTATTTAATGTTTCATGATAGGTTTTAAAAACGTTTTTAAATTGAAAACTTATTTTATAAAGTTTCCTTAAATCACTGTGAATTTGGCCGATAACCAGCAGGTATTCAAGTGTTGAATAATTTAACTCTCCAAGACCGGCTATTACACAGGACAAACTTGTTACCAGAAAAAGGATTTTAATTTCAGCTTTTTTCGTCATATTTGTACTTTGCTCGTTAATGAACAGCGTTTGTTTGCAAAAACAAGCTATGGAGAGAGAGAAAAAGAAAAGTCAGTGCAATCTGTGCAAAAGGAAAGAAATCTACGGCTTTTAAATATACCTTTTGTTGTACGGCTGGGTCGGTAGTTGTTGCTGCTGTTGTTGTTTCCTTTTTATGATCATAGACATAAAGTATGTTATTGTCGTCGTCATTGTTGCTGCTGCTACAGATGCTGTTGCTGCATATGATGTTGCTGCCGTTGCCGAACACTTTAATGCATAAACACTTATTATCACACTCACTATAAAACAACTACAACGACAACAACAAACAACACAGGCAACGCGGCATCATCAACAGCAGAGGCAACATAAAAGTGTAACATAATGCATCCCAGGAAGAAACGCCAACTGAGGAACAACACACAACACAGCACAACAAAAAAGGAACACCAGAAGAGCATGTTAAAAGGAAACTTAAACTACAACAACAGGAAACTTGTACGGACGTGAGCGAGAGCCGGGGCCCGGAGTGCAGTGCAGAGCGGAAAAAAGGGACAAGCAGTAATAACATGAACATGCTAAAAAATACTAGCTTTATAATGAAGCAACTATCCCGAGGAATGGAACAAATATGTCCGCAGTGGCGTGACAATATCGAAAGAAATCCAGTCCAGTATTGTAGGGTTTCTAAGCAGGCGATGGATGTTGTGGAAGGTTGAAAGTTAATTAATTAATGATAAAGAAGTTTGGTATGATTGTACTAGGTCCTGTCTACCCCGAATAACTGTGGCTAGAAAAGTCTTTAGTAAAACCACACGAGTCAAAACAAAGTGCATAAACTTAGCCCTCCCAATCACCTATTTTCCAATTCATCATTTCCGATCAATGACATCGATCGCCTCAGCTTCTACCCCCTTCCATCATCTCAGTTGTAATGCCAGACCAATTCTCGTTCTCGATCTCGTTCATATTGCCTTTGAGACCACTTTGTCCACCACTAGAGACCACTTGGAATCCTATCACACTTCAAGCACATAACCTTTAGTGCAAAGTTACCCCCTCCTCGACTCGTAAACATCCAAGTGGAAACAAAAGATTCATAACAAAGTTGTATTGTTATTTTGCTATTTGTCGTTACAAATGTTGCCATTACATTAACATATGAAATACACCATGAGCAGAAAAGTAACAACAGCGAAAGCAACAGCAACAACAACAACAACAATATGAAAGACAAACACAAAAAATAAATGTATGTATTTAGGTGTGTACATTAAGATGCCTCACGACACAAATTGTTGCTGCAACCAAATCATAATTTGGTTCGGGTAATTTTACGAGGGTCAATACTTATAATGTGAACCTCTAAGTAGAGTCAGATGCCAGCTGTTATTTCCAAATGAAATATTGACATTTTTGAATCGGGTATCTGTTGTTTACCTTCGCTCCTAAACATTGATGCTGTGTCCAAGCACTTTTTTAGAGACCTCGTATGAAAATTCCATATTTTCGAAAATGGGTAAAAAAATCATTTTGTATGAAATTATCATGAGAAGAAATTACTACACAGTGCGATCAAAAACAAGTAAGAAAAGGCTAAAGTCGGGCGGGCCGACCATACAATACCCTACACCACTCCCTGCATATATACCTCGCTTTGATTACTAAACTCTGGTGTTTCATGGAAGCAATTTTCTGTAGTTCATATAAATTATACAGTGGTAAATAATATCGTAATTAATCCAATTTTACGGCAGAAAAAGTAAATATAACATGATCCGAAAAATTGATCAAGATCCAATAACAAATACAGATTATACAACGGTAATAAGGTGAATCGGACGTACATTTGAAGGGGGCCTATAACAACACTTGGGGCTGAGCCAAAACATGGGCCTATAGTTCTCCATCACGGTAAGTAAATTTGATCAAGATCCGATGTATGATATAGTTTGGGTTATACCAAAGTAGGGACATATATATTTCACTTTCATAGTATGTATTTTTAGTTGAAATATAATAAAATCTGCAAAAATGTGGTTCATAGAGTGGTAATAATAACAAGTAAGGAAAGGCTAAAGTCGGGCGGGGCCGACTATATAATACCCTACACCACTCCCTGCGTATGTACCTCGCTTTGATTACTAAACCCAGGTATTTCATGGGAGCAATTTTATGTTGTTCATACAAATTATATAAATTATATGAATATAATTTATATGCTATAAATTCATCTTTAGTCAAATTTAACGAATATTGTAAATAATATGGTAATTGATCCAATTGTCCGACAGACAAATACAAATTATACAGTGGTATACCAAAGTCATACCAAAGTATGGACATATGGGCATCACCCAAACAATTCTCATTGCAATTCAATTCGGTAAAAAATTGAAATCGGGAAGGCTTTTTGCATCTTGTAAATATATGTGTTTGACAAAAAATGTTAAATCGGAAATTTGTATGGGGTTATATTGAAACATGGAACGATGTGACGCACTTTCACCATGTCTGTTTATTGTTGAAATATAATATGTAAAATTTGGCCAAAATCGGTTAAACATTCGGGAGCAACATTTGTATGAGGGCTATATCTAAATCTGAACCGATCTTACCAACTTTCAACATTGGATTATAAGATGTTGTACCAAATTTAAAGAAAATCGGGTACAATATGTGGTTTCTAGAGCGGAAAATGTCAAATCGGAGCGACATTTGTATGTGGGCTATATCTAAATCTGAACCGATCTTACCCAATTTCTGCATAGGTCTTTCTAGTTGGATTATAAGATGTTGTGCCAAATTTAAAGAAAATCGGGTACAAGATGTAGCTTCTAACGCGGAAAAAGTGAAATAGGGAGCGACATTTGTATGGGGGCTATATCTAAATCTGAACCGATCATACCCAATTTCGGCATAGGTGTTTCTAGTTGGATTATAAAATGTTGTACCAAATTTAAAGAAAATAGGGTACAATATGTGGTTTCTAGAACGGAAAATGTTAAATCGGGAGCGACATTTCTATGGGGGCTATATCTAAATCTGAACCGATCTTACCCAATTTCTGCATAGGTGTTTCTAGTTGGATTATAAGATGTTGTGCCAAATTTAAAGAAAATCGGGTACAAGATGTGGTTTCTAAAGCGGAAAAAGTGAAATAGGGAGCGACATTTGTATGGGGGCTATATCTAAATCTGAACCGATCTTACCCAATTTCTGCATAGGTGTTTCTAGTTGGATTATAAGATGTTGTACCAAACTTAAAGAAAATAGGGTAAATATGTGGTTTCTAGAACGGAAAATGTTAAATCGGGAGCGACATTTGTATGGGGGCTATATCTAAATCCGATCTTACCCAATTTCTGCATAGGTGTTTCTAGTTGGATTATAAGATGTTGTGCCAAATTTAAAGAAAATAGGGTACAAGATGTGGTTTCTAAATCGGAAAAAGTGAAATAGGGAGCGACAGTTGTATGGGAGCTATATCTAAATCTGAACCGATCTTACCCAATTTCTGCATAGGTGTTTCTAGTTGGATTATAAGATGTTGTACGAAATTTAAAGAAAATCGGGTACAATTTGTGGTTTCTAGAGCGGAAAATTTCAAATCGATTCAGCTGGTGATTCTAAGCCGATCGGTATACTTAAAGGTGGGTCTAGCTCGATTATTTCTTGGTGTTACAATCATTTGGTGCGAAACTAACTTATAATACCCTAGTCCACGAAGTGGTGTAGGGTATAAAAATGGGGGCCATTAGATCTCTTTCAAAGTAAGTATTCTTAGTTGAAACATAACATAATCTGCAAAATCGTATCGAGATCCAATGCACGATGTGGGTTCTAGAGCTATAATAGAGTAGAAATTACTGCCCAATTTGTATAGAGTTATACAAAAAGATGGACTCATATATTTGACTTTCATAGTATGTACTCTTACTTAAAATATAATATAATCTGCAAAATTTGATAAATTCCCGATGTACATTGTGGGTTCTAGAGGGATAATAGTAAAAAGGGGACCCACTTGTAAGGGTGCTACATTAAAAAGTGGACCGATATAGATTACGTTCAAAGCAAGTATTCTTAGTTAAAGTATAACATGATCAAAAATTTATCACGATCCAATGTTAGATGTGGGTTCTAGTGTGATAATAGTGTAAACTGGAGGACCATTTGTGTGGGGGCTATACCAAAACTTGGCCCTATATAACTGGCTTTCAAAGTATGTGTTTCTAGTCTAAATGTAACATGGTGTGGGAAATTTTATAAAGATCTGATGTAGAATGTGCATTTTAGAGCAGTAATAGTGTAAATCGGAGGTACATTTGTATGGGGGCTATATCAAAACATGGACCCATGTATATTAGGCTGGGTCACGAAAATAAATTGCAGCGGTCAGCCCCCAGAAATGAAGATTGGATTGTTTAATGATGATCTGCAAAATATTTCGTCACTATATCAAAACATGGACCCATGTATATTAGGCTGGGTCACGAAAATAAATTGCAGCGGTCAGCCCCCAGAAATGAAGATTGGATTGTTTAATGATGATCTGCAAAATATTTCGTCACTGGGTCAAGCCATCTGTGAGCTAAACGCTCCAGAAAACATCTCTAAAAATCATTTTTTCCCGTGTAATTATACCCTACACCACTTCGTGGACTAGGGTATTAAAAGTTAGTTTTTTTATGATGAATTTTTGCCCAAAATAATAGACCATTGCGACCACTTTAAATAAATTTGTTTATTCTTGTCTTAGAATAACTAAAAAATAATAGTATTATTGGTCGTTTATATTGATTCTTTTTCATATTTCTTGGAAACATTTTGTAAGAGTTGATATGAAAAATAAATAGAAGGAATTAATACCTTTCGAATGACACCAAAATGATGAATATCAGACGAAAAATGATATTTGTTTGTAAAATAATTTAATACAGGAGATGGATATTCAGCGCTACAATTTTCAAACTCTTTTTACAAAAATGAGCGCAGCGGCGTCAATTTAATTCCGATGTTCATCGTTTAGGCATCATTCGAAAGGTATTGACAGCCGCTATTTATGTTTTATAAAATATTAACACCAAATGTGAAAATCAACAAAAAATTACTATAATCGTCCAATAATGCAACCAATAAGTTACTCTAAGACAAGAATCAAAACTTTTAAATTTTTTTTTTTTTTAATTAAATTGCTTTCAAGGGTCTATTATTTCAGAAAAACGTGTAGCTCACAGATGGTTTGATCTAGGAACGTAATATTTTGCAAATCCTCATTAAACAATCCAAACTTTATTTTCATGGGGTGACTGGAACTTGTTTCTCCATTTATATGGACGGCGCCACAGCCTAATGTATATAAAGGGTGATTTTTTAAGAGCTTGATAACTTTTTTTTTATAAAAAACGCATAAAATTTGCAAAATCTCATCGGTTCTTTATTTGAAACGTTAGATTGGTCCATGACATTTACTTTTTGAAGATAATTTCATTTAAATGTTGACCGCGGCTGCGTCTTAGGTGGTCCATCCGCTTAGTCCAATTTTGGCATTTCCACGTTTTTGAGTAACAGAGACCCAATTGGTGCGAACGGCGACGAATCGAAAATTGGTGGTCATCATTAACACTGGCCGATACAGCTGCGATATTTTCTTCAGTTCGCACTCTACGTAAGCGTGTTGGTGGTTTAATGTCCAACAATGTAAATTTGGTGCGAAATTTAGTCACAATAGCCCGAATAGCCGCTTCAGTGGGTCGCTTAAACTGACCATAAAATGGAAGCGCGCAATGAACTTTCTTAACAGAGCACGCATTTTGATAATAAAATTCAATAATTTGCAAGCGTTGTTCGTTTGTAAGACGATTCATGATGAAATGTCAAAGCATACTGAGCATCTTTCTCTTTGACACCATGTCTGAAATCCCACGTGATCTGTCAAATACTAATGCATGAAAATCCTAACCTCAAAAAAATCACTCTTTATATATAGATCAAATATAACGCGATCCGGAAACTTTTGTCAGAATCCCAGTAATAGTGTAAATTATAGCAATACTTATATGGAGGCTATATGTAAATCTGAACCGATTTCCTCCAAATTCAAGACCGATCGTCCTTGGCCAAAAAAAAAGTTACTTCTGCCAAATTGCATGATAATCGGACATTAATTGCAACCTGTAGAGTACGAACAAGCTTTAGATGGACAGCAGACGGACGGACAGACATCGTTAAATCCACTCAGAGGGTGATTCTAAGCCGATCCGTATACTTAAAGGTGGGTCTAGTTCGATTGTTTATTGGTGTTACAAACATTTGGCGCGAAACTAACTTATAATACCCTATTCCACGAAGTAGTGTAGGGTATATAAACTGAAGTGGAAATACGTGCGAAGTGATACCATTGTTCTTCTTTTTAGTAAAATATCTCAAATTTTGGAATACATTTCCTCATTTTAAAAATTCGGCATTCTTGGTAAAAAAATAAAAAATCCAATCATCATCATATTTTGTATGTGTTTTGTGGAATTTTGATGACGAAGAATG
Source organism: Polietes domitor (assembly GCA_947397865.1). NCBI lineage: Eukaryota > Metazoa > Arthropoda > Insecta > Diptera > Muscidae > Polietes > Polietes domitor. The sequence goes on from OX377622.1 coordinate 111,583,163, forward strand.
AGAGATGTGAACTGGAATGACCAAATCTTATATTTTTTTATTGAAACTTCAACTTTTTTATAAATAATAAATCTATATATATAAAAGAAAGTGTCCGAAGCGATGTAATCCCATAACTCGAGATTGGCCAATCCGATTTTGATGATTTGTACTTTGTTGGAAAGGTATTTTCTCAGCACGGGTTTTATAAATAATAAAAAAAAAAATAAAAAAGAACTTCAAAATATCAAAATTTGAAAATGTCTGATTTTTACCACCCAGCGTGTTTCGACAGGTTTATTTTCAATTTTCTTTTTTTCATTTACTCGAGATTGGCCAAACCGATTTATACTTTGTTAGAAAGGTATTTTCTCAGTACGGGTTTTTTTTTCAAGTCAAAAAAGTCAAAAAATCAAAATTTCAAAATGTCTTATTTTCACCACACAGCGTGTTACGACATGTTTTTTCCGATGTTGTTGAAATTTTCAGTGCAGATAGATGTAGGTCTGGAAGGAACTATAGGCTATAGAATTTTTAAAAATTTGCTCTGTGGGCGGAGGGGGCGTGGCAATAGTGTTTTTGAGAGCTAGAAGGCTGAAAATTGGAACGTATATATTACTGACCACGAGAATGATAAATATGATGCCGAAATTTGGATTTTCATTTTGTGGGCGGAGTGGGCGTGGCAAAAGTGTTTTTGAGAGCTAGAAGGCTGAAAATTGGTAGATATATATTACTGACCACGATAATGATAAATATGATGCAGAAATTTGGATTTTCATTTTGTGGGCGGAGTGGGCGTGGCAAAAGTGTTTTTGAGAGGTAGTAGGCTGAAAATTGGTACATATATATTACTGATCACGAGAATGATAAATATGATACCGAAATTTGGATTTTCGTTTTGTGGGCGGAGTGGGCGTGGCAAAAGTGTTTTGGAGAGCTAGAAGGCTGAAAATTGGTACATATATATTACTGACCACGAGAATGATAAAAGTGATGCAGAAATTTGGATTTACGTTTCGTGGACTTTGGGGCGTGGCAAAAGTGTTTTGGAGAGCTAGATGTCTGAAAATTGGTACATATATATTATTGACCACGAGAATGATAAATATGTGGCATTGTGATCTATCTCCTACTGTGCAGACGTGTTTTTTGATCGCTCTGGGTATAACAGTCATACAATCTAAACTGCCGCTGGTTTTTGCCTTTATCATACATAAAATTATTTTACAAGTGTTTGACTTTCGATCAGTGCTTTAGTTCATTTGTGCTGTGCCCGCGCTTGGCTATAATTTGAAAATCTTTATTTTTACAAAATCTATAGACATTGTTGTTGTGTGCAAATTCTGAAGTGGACAAAAGAAGGCAAACAAAAGTACATATAATAATACGCGATTATCAGCTGTTTTCGTTAAGCCGGTTTTAAAGAACGTCGTTAAGCTAACATAGTTGTATTATTGGACAACCTGGGTTGTTGAATTGGATATTTCACCACTGCTAGCTTTTCACCACACTTTTACCACCCCAATTGGAACTTTTGTCGTAATATTTTTTTTTTTAACTAACTAACAACAATGAATTGCTCGAAAGTAAATTGCAAAATTAATAAAGTTGACGAACCAATGGTCTCCTGCTGGCTTTGCTTCACAACGTACCATGCTAAGTGTGTCGAATTAGCCGCGCGAACTGCTGATAATTTACTTGAAGATAAAGGACTTCGCTGGTGTTGCAAAAAATGTAAAATCTTCGATGTTGAATTTTATTCCTTCTTTAAAAATACCCGTAAGGAATTTGACCAGATCAACAATGACCTTATATCCCTCACGGAAAAATTTGGCAAATATAGGGAGGTCTTTGAAAATGCCACTTGCGTTGAACAGTTTCTTCAATCCCCGCCTGATTCTCTTCCAAAAAGAAAGAAAACTTCTGACGTCACATTTAAAAACAAACCGTCTGCAATTAATGTTCTGCACTCAAACACATTACCTGCATCATCAATTACTATCAACGATGTTCAAAGCAATAATCCTGTTCAACATACTGCTCCAGATATTACTGTAAGTGGAGTTCAAAGTGATGATGTCATTAGTCCGTTCCAAACTAATAAAACCATGCCATTAAATAATCCTTCTTTGGACATTACTCCTTCTGGTTCCAGTAAGTTCTATTCTCCAACAAATACTCCTAACACATCTATCCCTCCTAAACAACTAAAAGTGGTACCATCAAAAAAAACTATTTTTGCTGCTCGATTTGCTGCTGACACTTCAAAAGAAGATGTAGCATCATACGTTAAATCTAAGTTGGATGCCGATGTTGAAATTATCGTTTTTAAATTTAAATATACCGAGAAACGAAGTAAAGCTTCGTTTAAAATCATTGTTCCTGAAGACGTATTTGACTCTGTTGTTAATCCAGATTTTTGGCCGCCGAAAGCTATTATTCATGAATATGTTTATAGAGATAACATTCGATCAGATATTGTTCACTTACCGTTGCAATCAAACGTTGTGTCAAAAAACTAATTTCTTTACTTTCTGATAATCATATTCATGTAGTTTATCAAAATGTTAGAGGATTAAATTCTAAATTATCTAAACTTTATACTGATAGTTATAATTTCAATTACCACTTAATTGTCTTTACTGAAACCTGGCTTCAGGATAAAATTTATAATTCAGAAATTTTATGTGAAAAATATCAGATATTCAGGTGTGATCGTTCTGATAAGATTAAAAAAACAGGCGGTGGGGTTTTAATTGCAGTCTCCATCGGGTTTCCTTCTGAACAAATTATACTGCCTTCCGTCGTTGATATTGAATTTGTTGCAATTAAAGTAAGGTTTAAGAATATAAATTTATTCATTTCATGTTCCTACATTCCTCCCGGCTCTGATGTTGCAATTTACTCTAAACATGTTTCCGCAATACAGTCCGCTTTTCAAACTTCTAAATCGTGTGATATACTTGTTGTTCTTGGAGATTTTAATCTACCTTCAATCACGTGGAATCAATCCTTTGATTCAAATATTCTTGTTCCAGTTCTTGCAAATAATTGCGTTAACGATTGCGTTGGATCTTTGTTAAGTTATGGTCTCTTTCAGGTGAATAATGTATATAATGTATATGGCAGGCTTTTGGATTTGATTTTTGTTAATCAGCCGTTGGAGGTTTCGCTGAACTCTTCTATTCCGGTTACATATCCCGTTGACCGCTTTCATCCTACCATAGATTTAAAAATATTGCTTCCTTCTATTTCATCTTCTCAAACTTCACAAAATGTTAGATATGAAAAAGTTTACTGCTATTCTAGAACAGATTATTCAAAACTTAATTTACTTTTATCATCTATTAATTGGAATGATATTTTGTCGTCCAAAGTTTTAGATGATGTGATAAATAATTTCTACAGTGTGTTACATGATTGCATCTCAAAATCAGTTCCTAAAATTTTTAAACATGATACTATTGGCCCACCTTTTTTCTAAATATTCGATTGCAAGATCTGAATACAACATTGCGAACAGAAGTGCTTACAAGAATTACATAATCACCATGAAAAATCAATTGAGAAATAACCCTAAATCTTTCTATAAGTTTGTAAATTCCAAACGCCGATCACGTAGTTTCCCTAACTCTTTAAAATTTGGTTCCATTTTAGCAGATGATGATTTATCAATTAGCAACTTATTTGCAGACTTTTTTTCATCGACCTACTCAAATAAAAAATTTGATCGTTCTATTCCTTATCCTTATAATATTGTTGAAGCTTCGCCTATAAATGTTTCAATTATAAGCAGATATACGGTTTTGGAAAATTTGAAGGCATTAAATATCACATTTAATCCTGGTCCAGACGGGATCCCTAATAACATACTTAAATACTGTGCTGATACTTTATCATACCCTCTTTCAATAATCTTTAATAAATCAATAAGTTTTGGATATTTACCACCTTTATGGAAGGAATCATATATAATCCCCCTTTTTAAATCTGGTAGCAAAATTGAAGTATCAAATTACAGAGGCATTGCAAAATTAAGTGCCATTCCGAAGCTATTAGAAAAAATTATGACTGATATGTTATCGCACCAAGTTTCCTCATTGTTGTCGCCCTGCCAACATGGATTCCGTAAATGTCGATCAACTATAACGAATGTTTTGGAACTCACTACAGTTATAAATGATGGTTTTAGAAACCGAATGCATACTGATTCCATTTATACAGACTTTTGATTCTATTTATAATATTTATTAATGATCTTCCCTCTGTTGTTCGTCATTCTAATATTCTATTGTATGCTGATGATGTAAAAATATTTCGATCCTTTAAAGATCCCACTGAACAATGTTTTCTACAGTCTGATCTTAATAGTTTTCATGAGTGGTGTAAAATTAATTTAATGGAACTAAATATGTTGAAATGCAAACATATGTCATTTTCTAGAGCTAGAAATTTAGAAACTAATTATTTTTTTGGTGATCATAAACTCGAGTCTGTAGTTTGTAGTCTGTATATACCTCTTTGGTTAGGTGCATTCTTGAATATGGTTCAGTAATATGGGACCCATCCTATACTATTCATAGTAATCTTTTGGAATCTGTCCAGAAACAATTCCTTTTATTTTGTCTGCGTGGGAGAGGATGGAACTTCCGTACACTGCCTTCATATGAACTTAGGCTTGGCCTTATAAAGTTGCCTTCTTTGAAGAGTCGACGTACTATGTTGAACATTACTTTTCTTATGAATGTTATCCAGGGCAACATCCATTCCGAGCTTATTCTGAGTAGAATGATGATAAATATTCCGACAAGACCAACTAGATATTTTCAGTTGATCCACTATAATTATTTCCGTTCAAACTATGCCGATAATGATCCTTTGCGCCGCCTGTTTGTTCAATTTAATAAATTCTATCACATTATTGAATTATCAGAAAACAAAAACTCTATTAAAAGAAAAATTATCTTGTATTTAAATACTTAATTTGTAGTATCTAAGTGTATATATGTATATGTTTTTAGTCTGTAAGGATATTTGTATCTATAGACTTAATAATAATAATAAAATAATTGCAAATGATGCCGAAATTTGGATTTTCGCTTTGTGGGCGGAGTGGGCGTGGCAAAAGTGTTTTTGAGAGGTAGTAGGCTGAAAATTGGAATTGGCTAGAAGTATTTTTAAGCTAGAAGGCTGAAAATTGGAACGTATATATTACTGACCACGGGAAAAAAGTGTTTTTTAGTTAGAAGGCTGAAAATTAGAACGGATATATTACAAACCACGATAATATCAATATGATAAGATCAATATATATTACTGACCACGGAAAAAATGTGGAAAAAGTGTTTTTTAACTAGAAGGCTGAAAATTGGAACCTATATATTACAAACCACAATAATATCAATATGATAAGATCAATATGAAACCTGATTTTAATTTTACCATTTGTATTTTGCCTGGCGAAGCGGGCGGGGTTCAGCTAGTTTAATATAAATTCACAAGCTGAGAGTGGCAAAACTTAACAAATGTTTTCGCTGGTAAACACGCCTTCTCAAGTTGTTTTAAAAATTGTATATACCATTCAAAAGGCCATTCTTTTTAAATTGGAAGAGAAATTGAAATCGGTTGAATCTTAGAAGTGCGTAAATTTGTGGTAATAAAAGTTATGTAAAACCCGTTTTTTATCCGTATGCCTGTATTTTGGGGCTGTTTGGGAAATTTCACATACAGATTCCTGTTTTACTCGACAAAGCCCACAAGAAAAATTGTATCACTTTCAAGGTAGTTTTGACTATTGCGCAGTGTTATCAATCTACGCTCATCTACGTAGATGTGCTTAAATAGGACACTATGCAATAACAAAGTGTCCGAGGCCTAAAAATGTATTTTTGGTGTGCAGGGAGGCATACGGATTCATAAAATCAACACAAAATATTTTTAATTTAATTTTATTTTTTACTGATTTTATCATTCAAAATGTGTGCTCTTATTTTTCAAATACATACCCGATCAAGCCAGGTTATCGATTTTTTTCTTGAAAAAAATCTTTTTCTGTTGGATCAAAGAAACTATAAAAAATCTATACATATGAAAATAGAGATTATATGTAGAAAACTGTGTACTCAGTTTTTTTTTCATTTGGTGATATTTTCTCCTTTCTACAGGACTTCAAATTTCCAAAGAATATATCTGTCTTAATAATGTATATTCGTACTTACGAGAGGCATATATAGGCGATATGGGCACGAAATAAGAGAGAAGAATACATGTTACAAATATTAAAAATTCCAACCCTATGTATACGTTTAGCATTAATAAGCATTTCAAGTTTCCCCCTTAAATAGTAAAAAAGGATAAACTAAATAAAAAGGGGCAACTTGAAATCGTTGTTAATATTAATACAGATAGATGCATTATATTTAAAATATTTTTAATAGATATTCTTCACTTTCATGTTATATCCATATCGTCTTTGTACGTATTGAATCGTAGTGAATCGTAATCTAATTATTTTTTTAAGTTTTATTTAAGTTTAATGAACTTTTGAATTTGATAAATGAATTATCCGAAAAGTAGTATAAAATTCCACTGTTCTCCCAGTTATTGTCGTACACAGCAACAGTCGTACACTTTTGAAAATAACATCGAAACTTAAACTGTCTTATCTTTTCCTTTTCTATTTATTTCATACATTTCTGGAACCAGTCTAAAATCCTTAGCATTTTGGGAGTTTATAAGAATAAATACAGTCCATTATTAGAACTACTCCCAGGATTTTACAGTATGACTGGTTAAAGTATGAAATACAATATCTAAACATCTATTACCTTTGGAAATTAAAAGTCCTGTAAAAAAAGAGAAAGGGTCACCAACTGAAGAATTGAGTACACAGTATTTCTACACACTCAGGTCCCATAAAAAAAAATGTTAAATTGTCGCACGGTGTTATATTCTAGGTTAGTTGTTAGATCTATCACATCACAAACCAAAATTATATTTTCTGTAAAAATGCCATAAGGAGCTTAATTTTTAGTATAGCATGAGGCCAACTAATGTACATCGATACATACGTATGCGTTGATGTACGTTTGTGCTCATATTCAAATGTTTAGTATGAATTCATTATTGTTGCTCTTTTCCAGATTGTTTGCCATCCATGTACGTATGTATGTTTGTCTGTACTACTCGAACGCACAGTATCGCAGTCGATTTGTATGCATGACCTTTTGTTTATGTTTATGAACACTTGAGCGTTTTCAGCTCAGTTCAGTTGCCCAATTCCCCGCCTTCCATCCTCCGAATCTTTCCACCCACCAAGTGTTTCCTGCTCTCCAAACTAAACATTTTAGTTTAATTAAATTCTCTAAAGTTTCTGTGCTCAGCCAAATGGCATAACAAGCAAAAAAAAAACAAAAGAGCAACATTAAAACGAACTAAATGAACTTTGGCTTAAATACGAGCATGACTTCAGCTATGATGTTCCCAGTTTTCTATTGGGCTAGGCTGGTGGAGCGTATACGTGATGGTGACCAAATTATAATGTTGTTACTTATACGCACCTCTGGTCAACGAGTACACACAACGAAACACACTAGAGGGGAGGTGTGTGTGTGTGTGAATGTTTGTGGTTGGTCAGTCGGGTGCGTTTGTGTGTAGTGGAAAGATAACTTTAATTAAATTATCATACATTTTGCACACTTAATGAGTAGCATTTAGCATTTCTGTTGAAAATTGTCGTTGGGAAAATATTTTGCCAAAGTTTAGTTAAGTTGGCCAGGTGAGAAGTCATGTTATACTGGTGTTAACTTGTCAGAGTGTCAGATAATATTTGTGACAATCACGTGAAGCTGTACAATTTTTTACTTTTATCTATATATTGTCTCCTCAATATAATAGTAGCCTATAACTTTTAGAAGTAATCATGATTTACGTTTTTTGTCAAAACGGGCGTTTGAATAATATTGCATTAAATATTAATTTGTATACCCTTCGGCCCCGGGATGGGGGTATACTAACTGTGTCATTCCGTTGGTAACACCTTGAAATATCGACCTGAGACCCTATAAAGTATATATGTTCTTGATCGTCATAAAACTTTAAGACGATCTAGCCATGTCCGTCCGTCTGGTGAAAGCACTCTAGCATCTACACGAAAAGAGCTAGGACGTCTAAATTTTTCACAAATGCGTCCTATAGTCGTAGATCGGTTGGCTACAAAGGAAAAAAATTTTCCCTCACAAGGATTAAAAATACCCATTATAACCCCTAATATTTTAGAGTATTTAAGCATATTTTTTCAATATGTCTGCTTGTACTTACTTTATATTGGATATGCACATTCCCTCTAACGTGCACCATAAAGTGATTCTTATTTGTAGGGGATTAAATGGGGCAAAACGTGATAAAAATGGAACCTTTCAAACGACAACAGCTAGAAACACGAAATTCGGTGTGTGCATTCCTCTAGCTAAGTATTTTTCTAAATTCGCATTCTTAAGGGGTAAAATGGGAATAGAAGTATACAAATTGTACCAATTAAACGGCTGCACCTAGAATAATGAAACTCGGTGTATACATTCTTCTGATTGCGTAGACACGTAAAGTGAAATGATTTTTCGAATTTCGTACTTTTGGGGTGTTAAATGGAAAAATGGGATAAAAACCGCAGCTGGAATTATGGAATTCAGTGTATGCATTGCTCTGACTGCATAGACACGCAAAATAAAAAGAATTTTGCCACATTCGTAGTCATGAAGTTAGGTTATCTTGCACTGTGTACGTGAGAGATAACGGAATTTAGAAATTTTTACTTTTGTTATTAAAATAGGATGCAAGTACTAACAATACTTATGATATTTAAGGTGTCTTGCAGATTGTTGTCTTATATTTACTTTTTGAATAGACTTGATGTATTCTTTCGATATATATATTTTGTATAAACGTATTGGTAACCTTGCCTTATAAGCGTGGTTTGAAATAATAAAAATTTTATATCTATTTATAAAATTATTTTTGTTAATATTTATACCCTACCACAGGGTATAACGTCTTTGTGCATTTGTTTGTAACACCCAAAAGAAAACAAGATAGACCCATCGTTTATTATACCGATCGGCTTAGAATCACTTTTTGAGTCGATTTAGCGATGTGCGTCCGTCCGTCCGTCCATCTATTCTTGTAATCAAAGTCCTGGTCGCAATTGTTGTTAGAACTAAATGAAACTTTGCACAACGAAGTTTTATAGGATAGGGACGAACGCTATTTAATTTGAAGCAAATGGGTGCAGATTTTTATATATAGCTCCCATACAAATTTTGCTTCCGATTTTACTTTTTCCGCTCTAGAAACCACATATTTCAACAGATTTTTTTTTACCAAAACGTCATATATTTTAACTAAAAATAGCTCTGGTAAAAATAGGCCAGATCGGTTCAGATTTATATATAGCTCCCATATAAATGACTCCCCCGATTTAATTCTTTTCTCTCTAGAAACCACATATTTAAGAGATTTTCATCAAATTTGGGGAAGCGTCTTATATTACAGAAAACCTGTGCTAAAAATGAAATCGATTTAAATAAAGATTTCATGAATTTTTCCGAATTTTATGTGTTTTTTTTTTTGAAAACTTTCCTATAGCTTTTAAAAAATCGCCCCTTATATATATATATATATACCAGGTTCAAATCTAACGACCTTCTTATACCCTACACCAGAGGGTATATTGACTAGGTGTAGGGTATCATACAGTCGGCCACGCCCGACTTTAACCTTCCTTACTTGTTTTATTTGGATTGGTTATATTAAAAAAATCGGCATTTTCCTGCACTTCTACGAAAATCTATAGCCTCTGTGCAGTCCATAGTGGAGAGTATATAAAGTTCAGCGCGGCGGAATTTAACTCCCTTTTTACTTGTTCTTCTTAGAAACATTGATTTTTGAAAGCAATATTATATTATAGCATATAAACTACACAGTATCAGCGTCACACAAACAAACGGTTTATAGCAATGAATTATTAACAAGTAAAAAGGCGTTAAGTTTGGCCGGGCCGAATCTTATATACCCTCCACCACGGAGTGCAGATTAGAGGATGTCAACTTTACATAATATATTAGGAAAATTGTGATGCTTCATTAATATAATATTAATAGCCATCTTCTATATATAAATATAAAACTTCAAGTGTAATCGATAAGTGAACATTAGGCAGCAATCTTCAAAAATTTGTCCTAAATATATTTAGGTAGAAACATTTTCCCTCAAGCACAGCTACAGTCTACAGTAAATGTCGGTACCATTTTGATAGGAAAAGTTCTAATATTGTAGATCCAATATCTTTCAGAATATTATATACACACATAATTTCATTATTTTAGCTACATCCATTTGCTTTGTACCAGTTTCACTGATTTTTCCATTTTGACGCTAGTGTAGTGTACTCACACATTTGTTCTTCAGTGTATTTCTGAAATAAACAAAACTCAGCTATTCTTCAGTTACCCTAATAAATACAAAGTACGGTTAATGTCGTTGACACTTGAGTTGACTGACTAAAGCGTCACTCGAATTGGATCAATCCATTTCTCGTCACACTTCACCGTTTTGGTTTCTTCCAGAGAACCGCTGACCCAAACATTTTTATGGAGCGCTGGCTCATGAGTGTAATTAGACACCGTATGGAATACTTTGAATATGTGCCGCGAAAAGTATCAGGCGCACAGATAATGTAGAGCAAGAACTGACCTAGGAAACTGAATAGTGGCTGAATAGAATTTATCTAGAATGTAAGCAATACTGTATTGATGTATAGATAATTAAGCGATATATACAATGTAAAAAGAAAGATGAAGACTAGGGTATATAAACCCAACATCTTCTCAAATAAAATCAGATTCATTTTGTTTTTGAAACCAAGAACGAAGAATTTCAATCATTGATAATCTCGGCAAGAGCCAAGCTGAATAAACCTAACAATTCACAAAGTTCAAGCCAATATTATCAAAAAGGGGTAACCTGACCAGAAAAAGGGCAGCGACTAAAAAGTTCACCCTTAGCACTGCAATCAGCTTATTACATGGCGATCCTGCGAATTACCAATCTACAGAAACACTGACTTACACAGAGTTTTTTTTTGATCCTGCGTGAGTACTGGTTTATGAACACTGCCAATAAATGTCTGGATGGGGAGAATTCTCAGAAGAGGAACTAAGGCAAATCATTGAGGACATCAATATCGCCGAACGGAGAAATATAGCAGCACTAAAGACGATTGGGGCTCAGGTGCAGCAGTCGATTATACAATATAGCCCAGAAGGAAGCAAAGTTGGACCGCAACCGCGTTATTTACCATCCAGGATACAACACATTGAAGAGCCGCTTATAGTGTTCGGGCCCCCGGAGAGGATCCGTATCGTTAAAAGAGACCTACTAAGTAGGGCAAAAAGGGAGTTAGCGGTGGTTCGTTCACTATTACAGTGTGAAGGGCCAAAGGAGGCGAATTTAAAGAAAGAAGAAGAATTGATATCGTCCATTAGAAACATCCGTAGAGAAAAACGGAGGAAAAAAGCAATGTCTAAGAATATGAGAATAATAAAGGAGGAAAAGTAAAACTTTTTTTTGTTTTGTTTTGAAAATAAAATTGTGTAATAATGTTAGATAAAACTCAGAAAGACGAGACAATTATTAATAATAATAGTAAAATTGTAACGTTAGATTTGGAGATTCTAATTTTAATCGTAGCAATACTAACATTGTTCTTACTTGTAAAATACTTAAAGCAATATATAAACAAAAAAGTTAGGAGTAACCAAATAAAGAATGAGCTGAATGTTTAAACAATGGAAGCGACGCTTTTTGCACTAGAGGTTTTAATAGACAATGCTAAGAAGAGCTTAGGAAAACCATACAAGACTGGGACGATTACAGCGAAACTTGAGGAGTTGACAAAAATACAATCAGAGGCGGAACGGATTTTATCATCAACTGAATATACGGACGAGGATAGAGCACACAGACTGAGTGATTTCAAGGTGCTTAAAACTGAATATATTGGACTGTTGGAACAACATAAAAGAAAGGGACTAGAGTTATTAGGACAGGAAACCAGTAAGGAAACACGGAAATTAGTGCTGGACCAAAGTGACAAGATGGACACGAAGGAATTGATAGAATATATGAAAATCATCCCGGTGTTCACGGGCGACCGAAAATTACTGGATAATTTCATATCAACGATCAAGCTAATAGATAGTACTTTATCGGACGGAAAGAAGATTAGTTTCTTTAACTTCGTTTACACTAATCGTATTGACACTAGGATCCAGAACAGGATCAGACAATTAGGAAGCCCCACTACTACTGAACAGGTACTGACACATTTAAAAACGATTTTTAAACCAAGAAGGACAGCGAACGGTATTCTTAACCAACTGACTGGACTTACACAAGGAGACCGTACCATAACGAGGTTTAGTGAATACATCGAGACACTAGTCGCAGAGTTAACAGAACTTCAAGTATCGAATCTAGGCGAGGAACAAAGGACAACTATATCCACCATGAATTACAACATCGCCTTCAATACATTCAAAAACGGATTGAACAACAGAAGTATAGTCCAGACCTTGGATGCAAGCAGAGTGAAAACGTTTCAAGAGGCAATATTACTGGCTGAGGAGGTGAGAACAAACAACGTAACTCACAAAACACTATTCCAGAAGGCCCAGAATAACCAAAATCAAGATAATAGAAACAGAAATTACAACGATAGACAACACCAAGACAACAAATACCCGAGCAACAATCGCAATGAGGGACGCGACAAAAGGAACAATGAGAACAATCGCGGGAACCCTAACAACAGTCGAATTAACCAATACAACAACAGAGGTCGCGACAACGGATATGGACGAAACCACAATGGAAATTATAGAAACAGAAATCAAGACAATACAGGATATAATCGGAACAACCAAAATGTCAACTGTGTGAACGACCAAGAGTGCAACGATTACAATAATGATTTTGACGATGAACAGGGAAACTACAAGGAGCCGGAGATGGTCGAGCAAAACTATTCTCCAGATGGCCAGGAAGACTAGAAACAAAACAAATTTTCCATATGTCGTCCAATTTTAAAAATTTCATTGAACTACATATTAAAGATGTCGATTTTAAACTGAAATTCTTATTAGACACTGGAGCAGACATCACCCTTGTTAAAGAAGATTTATTAAAGAATCATAAAGAAAACCCTCAAGATTATTGCCGTTTTACAGGCATAACAGACGAAGAAATCACCTCTATCGGGTCCACAGACATAATTATCACTTTTGATGGGACCAACTTGAAACATAAGGTACAACTGGTGCATGGAGATTTCCCAATTAAAGCGGACGGAATATTAGGAAGAGATTTCCTAACAAAGTATAAATGTAATATCGATTATGAGACTCATATCTTAAAAATAAACTATAATAACGATCAATTGGAAATACCAATAAGTAATGCAGCATCAAAAATCAACCTTGTAAAAATTCCACCAAGATCAGAAGCCATTGTACCATTCCACATAGAACTAGAAGAGGATTCATTAGTCTGTAACAGAGAAATTGATAAGGGCATATTCCTTGCAAACACAATCCTACCCAAAGATGGAAACAAACACATAAAACTATTGAATACAACTGATAAAAATATAACTATTAGAAATTTAGAATTAAAAATACTCCCATTAACAAAATATGACATAATCAATATAAGCGGAAATAAAACACAGCACGACGAACAGAGATTCCAGCAAATACTGAAGAGTATTGATTTTGAAAATACGAATCAAGTTGAACAGAAACAACTGAAGGATATACTGAGGAACTACCAATCGATATTTCACCTGGAAGGAGAACAACTAACAACAAACAACTTCTACAAACAGGATATCCGATTGAATGACTCAACACCGGTCTATATAAGAAATTACAGATTACCTCACGCACACAAGGAGGAGATAGAGCGTCAGGTACAAGAACTATTAAAAGACGGTATTATAGAACCTTCAGTGAGTCCATACAATGCACCATTGCTACTCGTGCCTAAGAAAGGACAGACGGATTTAAGGAAGTGGAGACTAGTAGTAGACTTCAGACAGTTGAACAATAAGATAGTCAATGACAAATTTCCCCTTACGAGACTCGAGGACATACTCGACAAACTAGGGAGAGCTAAGTATTTTTCAACGCTTGATATGACTAGTTCATTTCATCAAATAGGACTGAAACCTGCGTCAAGACCATGCACAGCATTTTCTACACCAGATGGACATTACCAATATACAAGGCTACCTTTTGGATTAAAGATTTCTTCGAATAGTTTCCAAAGAATGTTAACTCTAGCATTATCAGGCTTAGAAGCTGAAGCATTTCTGTACGTGGATGATATAATCATATTTGGCTGTAGTTTAGACCACCACAATAAAAATTTGATAAAAGTACTAGACAGGATTAAGCAATACAATTTGAAATTAAATGCGAACAAATGCTCTTTTCTCAAGCCGGAGGTAATATATTTGGGGCATCTCATTACGGCTAATGGAATAAAACCTGATCCCAGTAAATTTGATGCGATAACTAAGTATCCAACCCCGACAAACGCAGACGAAGTACGCAGATTTGTGGCATTTTGTAACTACTACAGAAGGTTTATCAAAGATTTCGCACAAATCGCAAATTGCCTGAATGCAGTAGTAAAGAAAGGTGTGAAGTTCGAATGGACAGCTGAGCGGGATAAAGCTTTCAATACTTTAAAAACTAAACTAATTAACCCACCTATCTTACAATATCCGGATTTCGACAAGCCGTTCATTTTAACTACAGATGCCTCCGACTACGCTTTAGGAGCAGTCCTTTCACAAGAAAAACTCAGAGAAGATCTACCAATATCGTATGCTAGCAAAGTCCTCCAAAAACATGAAAAAAATAAATCAGTTATAGAAAAGGAACTTTTGGCAATACATTGGGGCATACAATTCTTCAGACCATATCTTTTCGGGAGGCGATTCACAGTAGTCACAGACCACAGACCTTTGGTATCTTTATTCTCACACAAAAATCCAAGTTCTAAATTGACAAGAATGAGAATAGAATTGGCTGATTATGACTTCGACATAGTTTACAAACAAGGAAAAAACAACACAAACGCTGATGCATTATCAAGAATAAAGATTGACTCCGATTTACTAAAGAACATGATTCCCACAAATGAGGACAAGACGGTAAAGAAAACGCTTGTCATAACAAGAAGCAAGACAAAACAACAGGAGCAAGAAGACAAAAATAAAAACATTGATAGCAAATTTAAACGACTTCGCATGTGGAATTGCACATCAATCAATGATATAAAAAAGGCGCGCAAACTAAAATTTGAAACAATCAAAACAAACACGAAAATGGTCAAAGTAGAACCAGATGACCTAAACAATGAAACACGAGTCTACTGTAGTGAAGTTTCATGTCGTTCCGACGATTTCATGGAGATGCTACGAAAAGAACTCAACAAAAGACTTGTTAAACGTCCCAATCATCAAGATGATTCGGAAGAACCACAGTCAATGAAAACTATCCAATACTGTCTAGAGAACAGTGATGATATATTTGAAATAATTCCACAAGAGGAATTTTTTAAAAAATTTAATGAGCTACCTGATGTAGCAAGCGACGTCACAATAATCACATACACGAAGCCTCGGCTTATACAAAATCACCAAGATCAAATAAAACTAATAAAACAACATCATGAAACGCCATGCGGAGGTCATTTCGGAATAAGAAAGACCACACTGAAATTGAAACAACGGTATCTATGGAAGAACCTTGCACACATGGTTAAAGAATTTGTTAACACTTGCGACAAATGTCAACGGAACAAACAGATAAGACATACGAAGGAACCACTGACAATTACCGACACCCCTACACGAACTTTTGAAACAATGACAATTGACACTGTCGGACCTTTACCACCTTCAGAAGCATTCCGTTACATACTGACTACACAATGCGAATTGACTAAATTCATAATAGCATGCCCAATGGAAAACAAAGAGGCAAAGACAATCGCAAAGACTCTAGTGGAGAACGTCATATTGAGGTATGGGATATTCAATGCCCTAAAGTCAGATAGAGGAACAGAATTCATAAATGAGGTTTTAAGAGAGGTTTGCACACTTCTGAATATAGAACAAAAATTCTCAACCCCGTACCACCACGAGACCCTAGGCACAGTGGAAAGGAACCATAGAGTATTGAATGAATATTTTCTATCTTTCGTAAACGACGAAAATTGGCATGAATGGTTACCATACTATTCATTCGCTTATAACACGACACCACATGTAGACACAGAATATAGTCCATTTGAATTAGTATACGGACGATTAGCAATATTACCAGGGGAGGAGGTAATGGCACATGGGAAAATTTATAATTACGACAATTATGCAAACGAAATGAAGGCAAGAATGAAATTTTCTCTGGAAAAGGCTAGATCATTTTTGGAGACAGTAAAATCTAGGCGACACATTCGGTCAGACCAGATTAGAAAGAGTTTAAAACTTTGTATAGGCGATTTAGTATTACTAAAGGTAGAAAATAGAAGGAAAAATATGGCACCATACTCAGGTCCATTTGAAATATTGAAGGTATTAGAACCAAACATACTTATAAGAATTAACGATAAGGAGAAATTAGTACATAAGAACAATGTCAAATTATATAAAACAAATTCAACTACAAATTAACAATATAAGCAAACATTTCATATATTTTTTTTCTCTCTCCACGAACAATTTTATTGCACAATAATTAAGAAAACATAGCACTTAAGTAGAATATGATACCACTCTATAAAAAATACAATGACGAACAAATACAGAACCCGATCATTTTCTGAAAATCATGAAATAGCTTCACTATTGTATGATTTTTCTTAAGGGTGAGGGTGTAGTGTACTCACACATTTGTTCTTCAGTGTATTTCTGAAATAAACAAAACTCAGCTATTCTTCAGTTACCCTAATAAATACAAAGTACGGTTAATGTCGTTGACACTTGAGTTGACTGACTAAAGCGTCACTCGAATTGGATCAATCCATTTCTCGTCACACTTCACCGTTTTGGTTTCTTCCAGAGAACCGCTGACCCAAACATTTTTATGGAGCGCTGGCTCATGAGTGTAATTAGACACCGTATGGAATACTTTGAATATGTGCCGCGAAAAGTATCAGGCGCACAGATAATGTAGAGCAAGAACTGACCTAGGAAACTGAATAGTGGCTGAATAGAATTTATCTAGAATGTAAGCAATACTGTATTGATGTATAGATAATTAAGCGATATATACAATGTAAAAAGAAAGATGAAGACTAGGGTATATAAACCCAACATCTTCTCAAATAAAATCAGATTCATTTTGTTTTTGAAACCAAGAACGAAGAATTTCAATCATTGATAATCTCGGCAAGAGCCAAGCTGAATAAACCTAACAATTCACAAAGTTCAAGCCAATATTATCAAAAAGGGGTAACCTGACCAGAAAAAGGGCAGCGACTAAAAAGTTCACCCTTAGCACTGCAATCAGCTTATTACACTAGTCAGACGAGTGCAAATACTGAATTAGTCACTTAATTAGCTTTAGTCACTTAATTGGTGCCAAATTTAATCCCATTTAGATCCCGTGGGTTCGAATACCGAAATCTCTTTATCTAAATGTCACGTCTACGCAGTCAAAGAAATGTACACAATTCTAATTTCATTTGACGTGGTGTCCTTATTCCCTAGTATTCCAGTAAACCTAGCCATAAAGACTATTGAGAGAAAGTGGGAGAAAATCGAAACTTTTACCAAAATACCGAAGACTTATTTCTACAAATATTAAAATTTTGCATCAAGGACACCCGATATTTTAAATAAGGGGTGATTTTTTAAGAGCTTGATAACTTTTTTAAAAAAAAAAACGCATAAAATTTGCAAAATCTCATCGGTTCTTTATTTGAAACGTTAGATTGGTCCATGACATTTACTTTTTGAAGATAATTTCATTTAAATGTTGACCGCGGCTGCGTCTTAGGTGGTCCATCCGCTTAGTCCAATTTTGGCATTTCCACGTTTTTGAGTAACAGAGACCCAATTGGTGCGAACGGCGACGAATCGAAAATTGGTGGTCATCATTAACACTGGCCGATACAGCTGCGATATTTTCTTCAGTTCGCACTCTACGTAAGCGTGTTGGTGGTTTAATGTCCAACAATGTAAATTTGGTGCGAAATTTAGTCACAATAGCCCGAATAGCCGCTTCAGTGGGTCGATTAAACTGACCATAAAATGGAAGCGCGCAATGAACTTTCTTAACAGAGCACGCATTTTGATAATAAAATTCAATAATTTGCAAGCGTTGTTCGTTTGTAAGACGATTCATGATGAAATGTCAAAGCATACTGAGCATCTTTCTCTTTGACACCATGTCTGAAATCCCACGTGATCTGTCAAATACTAATGCATGAAAATCCTAACCTCAAAAAAATCACTCTATATAATGACAATATATATGAATAAAGGAAACGAATGCCCATGGGCTCCCCGGCTTCCCCTGTGATCGCTGACATTATTATGGAAGAGCTACTAGACGCAACAATGGAGGAATTGACGACGAGACCCAGAATTCTCACAAAATATGTAGACGATTTGTTTGGGATACTAAGGAAGAAAAAAGTTGACAATACCCTTAAAACACCGAACTCATTTGATCGACAAATACAATTTACTATAGAAAAAGAAGAAGACAATAAGCTCCCATACCTCGACTCGATAATTCATAGACAAGGAAGCCGGCTTAAATTGAAGCCAATGTCATCTGGAAGACTCATAAATTTTCATTCCAAACACCATAGACGAACAATAATCAACACAGCGACGAATTTTATAAATAGGGTATTCAATATAAGTGACTCATCATTTCACATAGACAATGAACGTAAAATCAAAAACATTCTACGCTTAAATGACTTCCCAAAAAAAACCATCGACGATCTAATAAGACACACTAAGATGAAAAAACATAAAAATAACAAAGAGAAGGAGGAGAAAACTTACAAACCGCTGACCTATATACGAGGATTTTCTGAAAGGTTCAAAAATGCTGACGTTTATAACAAAGACAACTTTCAATTGGCTCTCAAAACAAATATTACCGTTAATAATTTATTCAGTAAAACTAAATCTAAGATCAAAAAGAAGACAAGTCTAATGTAGTTTATATGATACCATGTAATGGCGACAAGTCCAACATATGCCAAAAGGTATATGTTGGTACAACCAAGACGAAACTAAAAACCAAACTTTCTTCATATAAATCGGACCAAAAAGCAACTGACAAGCCAATAGAGCAAAAAACGGGTCTTGCGGCCCACTGTACTCTGACAGGCCACACGCCAAACTTCAAAGACGTAAAAATATTAGCAGAGGAGAGAAATTATAAGCGAAGATTTACTCTTGAAGTATTGAACATTATTGACGTTCCCACTGAGAAGAGAATGAATTACAAAACAGACACAGAGAATTGCGCGAAAGCTTATCGACATATAATACAAAAATACAGCCGGCAAAGAGAGACTTTTAGTTGACAACAATTTGTGCAGACAACAGGACGACGTCTATTAAGTTTTAACGTAATTATTATTGAATTTTTCGTGATATTGATAGTGAATATTTGTTATAAATTGTATATATCTTTGTTTAGTGTTTATTCCCTGATGGTGGTTGACGAAGGCAACCGAAATATTGGGAAAATAAAATAGAAATAAATAATAAACAACACCACCAGTTTTTTTCATGACCTCAAGCTGAACGAATCAATAAGAAAATTTAAGTACACACCGAATATCAATTTTATAGCTGCAGCCGTTTGGTTGGTACTATTTGTATCGCCCCATTATACACCTAAAAGTACAAATTTCGAAAAATTCCTTTACGTTTCGCGTTCATACAGTCACATGCATGTATATACCGAATTTCATGATTTCAAGTTCAGCGGTTTGGTTGATACCATTTGTATCCCTCTCTTTCAATTGGCTCCCTTATAAGTACGAATTCCAGAAATCCTTCTATTTTACGTGTCTACGCAATTAGAGGAATGTATACACCGATTTTCATGATTCTAGATGTTTTCGTATCATTGGTACCATTTTTATCCGTTTTCGTCCCAAAAGTACGAATTTCGAAAAATCCTTCTATTTTACGTGTCTACGTAAGTAGAGGGATGTTTATTCCAAATTTTATGTTTCTAGCTGTTGTCTTATCATTGGTACCATTTTTATCCTTTTTTGTGCCATTTCGGCCGCTAAAACTTTTATTTATATTTTGGTGCTTTTAGACTACAGGAGGAATGTACGCAACAAATTCCAAGTGCATATAAAGCATAGATTTAAAGAGAAATGCTTAAATAGTCTAAATATTGAGGATAAAAGGCGATTGATGGATGAGTCACTTAGCCAGGATTTGCTGGCCATTTCTGAATGGGGTCGAGAGAATAGAGTATATTTTAATGCATGTAAGACCCAGTGCTCCTTGTTGTCTCACAAGCGATTCACTGATCCAACGGTGTCGTCAATTTTAATGAACGGTATAGATATTGAGCAATCAGATACTCTCGATAATCTTGGCATGAAAATACAACGTGATGTTCGTTGGACAAAACATGTATTTGATGTGTCGAAAGATGCATTCAAATGTATAGGCTTTTTAAAACGATGTAAGAAATATTTCACACCCTATGATCTTCTCAATATCTATACCACCTACATCAGACCAAAGATGGAATACAATTCCCATATATGGTCGGGTGTTCCAGCTTCATCACTGGAGCTACTTGACCGTGTCCAGAGGAGGGCGATGGTGTTGATAGGCGACGGTAGGATATCCAAATCTATTGTCTCCCTTGAACACCGTCGTAATGTTGGTTGTGTGTCATTGTTCTATCGATACTTTCATTGTGTTTGTTCTTCGGAGATTCGTGATCTTATACCGCCCATGAGAACGTTCGGTAGAGATACGTGACTCTCCAGGAATGCGCACCCATTTATTGTCGATTGGACAACCGGCCGCACTACACATTACAGAATAAATTCGTTCTTCGCCCGTACCATCCGTATGTGGAATCGACTTCCGGCAAATACCTTTCCCTCCAATTACGACATTCAGAGTTACAAAACAAATGCCAACAGACACTCCCTCTTTTCCTTCAGCGAAAAAAAAATATTAGGGTGCATTTTCAGTCCTTGTTAGGGCAAAATTCCCTCTGGGCCGATTTCGCCCACTTTCAATCCCAACTACAACCATAAGAAACATTTAGAGAAAATTTTGCATTCAGCAGACAAAGAGACTATCTAGCCATGTCCGTCCGCATGGCTAGATAGTCTTAGCATTTTACCACGACCCAGAATATATATACTTTATGGAGTCTCCGATGAATATTTCAAGGTGTTACAAACGGAATGACAAAGTGAATATAGCCCCATCCTTAGGTGGAGGGTATAAAAATAAAGATATTTAAATTTGTTGTATAATCCCATCCAAAAACCTTTGTTAATAGTATTATTAGTATTAACTGCCATCTATCTAATCACGTAATATAAAAACAATTTTGAATTAGTATTGCCTTTTTTAATAATTTCAGATCGCACTGAAACACTTCACAAGCCAATGGACAAATTTAAAAATAACCATGAACCTCCCTTTAATAACATTTACCTCCCTTTTAATAAAAACAGACAATAGATTTAAATATTTTGATTTCTACATTAAACCATCCACATGCACAAAATAATAAACACAAAATTAAACGTATCCAAATCGTATTAAATAAATAAAATAATATAAGGATATATTGTCATTAATTCGATTCATTGAATAATTTCCAATACGAGTTGTCGAGTATGAGTAGTAATTTCATATAGTGAGGCTATATGGGTCTGAGTGTAGTAACGGGTCAAACTTTTATCATTTCTGCTGATATATTGTCAATGTCCGGGGATTTATTGTTCTTCATGGCCGCTATTGCTCTTATAATTCCATTGCGTTGCAGCGGTTGTGAAATAAATGGTGTGTTTCGGGTGGTTCTGGCGTCCTTTTGGTTCACTTGGATCAGAGGCGGTGGCAGATGCGGATTATTTAAAATCTCCGATTAGTGTTCTTTAAATCGCTCTACTTGATCTGTAATCGATGCCAAGATTTGATAAGATTTTCTTCCATTTTTTTAATTGTATCGTAAAGAGTGGGCCATTTAAAATTTTTAAATTAAAGAACCGATTACTTAGATTTTGAAAGTTAGAATAGCATTCATTTTTATTTTATGGCTTATGTTTATGCTTTCAGGTTTAAGTTTGACATTGGCAAAATGGGACGCTATGCGCACAAAGAAACTTGGGAAATATTAAAAACTTACTTCCAACGTTGTGAGTCTTTAACGCAAACTGTAAGAAATGTACGTGGGAAATTTCCGAGAAGCGATCGGCCTTCAGTTCACTTTGTGAGTCAATTTCGACAAACCAACCCTAGTGCGTTCTTCAGTCCAGTGCGTTGAATCGAAAACGTTGCTGCTGTGGCTGAGAATGTCCAAGAACATCCATCAACATCAACTCGTCTTCGCTCTCAGAAACTGAATATTTCTTCTACTTCTTTGAGAAGAATTTTGCATAAAGACCTCGGTACGAAGGCTTACAAAGTTTAAGTGGTCCAACAACTGAGGCCTCATGACCATCCGATGCGTTTTCGCTTCAACCAACGTTTTGAAGATTGTTTGGCATGAGATGAAGAATTTTACCGAAAAATCGTGTTTTCAGATGAAGCTCACTTTCATCTCGGTGGCTATGTCAATAAGCAAAGTTGTCGCATATGGGGTTCAGAGAATCCACACATGACTATTGCGATGCCAATGCATCCAACATCCATCAAGGAATCACTGTTTAGTGTGGATTTTGGGCTGGCGGCATCATTGGGTCATTTTTCTTCGGAAATTAACAAGGATCCGCTGTTACGCCCACGGTGAACATTACCGTGTCAAGCTCAATGAATTGTTGTTTCGGAAAATTCAAGAGAGTGACATGGACGTCATTTGGTTTCAACCAGATGGGGTCACATGTCACACAGCCAACACAACCATCGATATTTTACGCACAGTTTTTGAAAATCGAATAATCAGCTAAAATTGTGGTTTCAATTAGCCGCCTCGGAGCCGATGCGATTTGAGCCCTTTGGATTGCTTTTTGTGAGGAGCCATTAAGGATAAATGTTACGTAAACCATCCAGACGCAATTGAACCGTCGAAACATAAAATCGAAGTTGCCATTGAAGAGATTCGAGCCGGAACAATGTAAAATCTACTGAAATTTTGAGTTGATCGGATGAGGTACTGCCAAGCCAGTCGCGTTAGTCATATGACTAATATTGTGTTCCATTATTAAATGACAAAGTTCAAACTTTCCAATGAAGCTAGAAATTTAAAAAATAATCAAAAGATGTAGAGCAAACTTCTTTCAAATGTCCGTTTAGTCAAACAAATTTTAAAGAGAGAGAGACTGCATATTTAGGATATTGTATAATGATCTGACGCAGGTAGATAAAATCATTTTATTTGCACTGAGAAATTGTGAAGGATGTTAGATATTGGATTTACTCCCATGTTCGTAAATTATATTATAACTAAAGAGTGATTTTTTTGAGGTTAGGATTTTCATGCATTAGTATTTGACAGATCACGTGGGATTTCAGACATGGTGTCAAAGAGAAAGATGCTCAGTATGCTTTGACATTTCATCATGAATAGACTTACTAACGAGCAACGCTTGCAAATCATTGAATTTTATTACCAAAATCAGTGTTCGGTTCGAAATTTTTTATCGACAAATTTTGTTCAGCGATGAGGCTCATTTCTGGTTGAATGGCTACGTAAATAAACAAAATTGCCGCATTTGGAGTGAAGAGCAACCAGAAGCCGTTCAAGAACTGCCCATGCATCCCGAAAAATGCACTGTTTGGTGTGGTTTGTACGCTGGTGGAATCATTGGACCGTATTTTTTCAAAGATGCTGTTGGACGCAACGTTACGGTGAATGGCGATCGCTATCGTTCGATGCTAACAAACTTTTTGTTGCCAAAAATGGAAGAACTGAACTTGGTTGACATGTGGTTTCAACAAGATGGCGCTACATGCCACAGAGCTCGCGATTCTATGGCCATTTTGAGGGAAAACTTCGGAGAACAATTCATCTCAAGAAATGGACCGGTAAGTTGGCCACCAAGATCATGCGATTTGACGCCTTTAGACTATTTTTTGTGGGGCTACGTCAAGTCTAAAGTCTACAGAAATAAGCCAGCAACTATTCCAGCTTTGGAAGACAACATTTCCGAAGAAATTCGGGCTATTCCGGCCGAAATGCTCGAAAAAGTTGCCCAAAATTGGACTTTCCGAATGGACCACCTAAGACGCAGCCGCGGTCAACATTTAAATGAAATTATCTTCAAAAAGTAAATGTCATGGACCAATCTAACGTTTCAAATAAAGAACCGATGAGATTTTGCAAATTTTATGCGTTTTTTTTAAAGAAAAAGTTATCAAGCTCTTAAAAAATCACCCTTTACTTTCAACAAATGAAGATGCCAGAATAAAGGTGCTCTTTATACACTCCACGAGAGTATTATGGCTTTGTGCATTTGTTTGTAACACCCAAAAAGAAGCGAGATAGACCCATTGTTAAGTATACCGATCGACTTAGAATCACTTTCTGAGTCGATTTAGCAATGTCCGTCTGTCCGTCTGTCTGTCTGTCCATCTATTGTTGTAATCAAATTACAGGTCGCAATTATAGTCCGATCTTAACAAAAATTGGCACAAGTCAGTTTTGTGGAACAAGGACGAACGCTGTTTAATATGAGGCAAATCGGTTCAGATTTAGATATAGCCCCCATACAAATGTCGCTCCCGATTTGACATTTTCCGCTCTAGAAACGACATATTGTACCCGCTTTTCTTTAAATTTGACACAACATCTTACAATCTAACTAGAAATACCTATGCAAAAATTGGGTAAGATCGGTTCAGATTCAGATATAGCCCCCATACAAATGTCGCTCCCAATTTGACATTTTCCGCTCTAGAAACCACATATTGTACCCAATTTTCATTAAATTTGGCACACCATCTTATAATCCAACTAGAAACACCTACGCAAAAATTGGGTAAGATCGGTTCAGATTTAGATATAGCCCCCATACAAATGTCGCTCCCGATTTGACATTTTCCGCTCTAGAAACGACATACAATACCCGATTTTTTTTTAAATTAGACACAACGTCTTACAATCCAACTAGAAACACCTATGCAAAAATTCGGTAAGATCGGTTCAGATTTAGACATAGCTCCCATACAAATGTCGCTCCCTATTTGACATTTTCCGCTCTAGAAATCCCATATTATACTCGATTTTCTTTAAATTTGGCACAACATCTTATAATCCAACAAGAAACACATATGCAGAAATTAGGTAAGATCGGTTCAGATTTAGATATAGCTCCCATACAAATGTCGCTCCCGATTTGACATTTTCCGCTCTAGAAATCCCATATTATACTCGATTTTCTTTAAATTTGGCACAACATCTTATAATCCAACAAGAAACACATATGCAGAAATTAGGTAAGATCGGTTCAGATTTAGATATAGCCCCCATACAAATGTCGCTCCAAATTTGACATTTTCCGCTCTAGAAACCACATATTGTACGCGATTTTCTTTAAATTTGACACAACATCTTATAATCAAACTAGAAACACCTATGCAGAATGTGAGTAAGATCGGTTCAGATTTAGATATAGCCCCCATACAAATGTCGCTCCCGATTTGACATTTTCCTCTCTATAAACCACATATTGTACGCGATTTTCTTTAAATTCGACACAACATCTTATAATCAAACTAAAACACCTATGCAAAAATTGGGTAAGGTCGGTTCAAACAAATGTGGCTCCCGATTTGACTTTTGCCGCTTTAGAAACCACATATTGTATTCGATTTTCTTTAAATTTGGCACAACAGCTTATAATCCAAGTAAAAAACCTGTGGTGAAAGTGGTTAAGATCGGTACAGATTTAGATATAGCCTCATACAAATGTTGCTCCCGAATGTTTAACCGCTTTTGGCCAAACTTAATATATATTTCACCAATAAACATACATGGTGAAAGCGGGTCACATCGTTCCAGGTTTCAATATACCCCCATACAAATGTCCTTTCCGATTTAACATATTTTGTCAAGCACATACATTTACAGGATGCAAAAATCCTACCCGTTTTCACTTTTTCACCGGATTAAATTGTATTCGGATTGAAAGTGGAGTGTATCATAGGGTCGGCCCCGCCCGACTTTAGCCTTTCCTTACTTGTTTTAAATTCAGTTTCCGTAATTTTTACAGAGTTCCCACAAATATTCTATTCTTGTGTGACGATGAAATCTGGAGCGTATTGCCATCCCCTGAAAGGACACAAACATTGTGGACACATTCAAACATTCTCTTATCGTCATAATTGGCCCATTAATTATCTTAAATCACTCAAAACTAATCGCTTCATGCTTTATTTGGCAAACAAGGTTAGATTTCCAACACATCAATTGCCCAAAAAATCCTTTTATTTATCCTCACACAATAGCAAATCGAAAAAGAGCACAAGAATCCAAGTATTATTGCAAAAATCTATCACACACTCCATTTAATAAATCTTCACCAAACGTCCACCCCAGAGAGAAGGACAGAAAGAAGCCACGTTATTGAAAATCACTATAATAATTATTTACCCAATTGCAGGGCAACAAGACGACAATGGTCCCAGAAAATGAACAGACTCTGTCGATTGAGATCTATTTTATTTCAGTTTTTTCTCTTCACTAAAACCTAAATCCCCTTGGGCCATGAAGCGAGTACAAAACAGACCATTAATAAACACATAAATAACTTTTAACAGTCTTTAGAGAGCTTCTTTTTTTCCGAGGATTATTTAACCAATAAAGCAGCAGACAAGCAAACAAAAATGTTTAAACGTTTAACAACAAAAGGAAAATACCACAAACCACTTGACAAGAACGTTTGTTAGCAGCCACATAAAGGTCAAAGGGGAAAGGTGTTTGTTAAATTTCCTCTTTTGTAACATAAAATCAGTGGAAATATTTGTTAAACGGTGGCCGAAGGGATTGATATAGGGGTCATAACATTTTACATTAAGAAAACTCTTTAAATAGTCCGCACCTGAGATTGAAACCCAACATAATATTTGAAACAAAGTAGCGACCCAATAGTTCTCAAAGGGCATGATGAGTATATCATTTTTGTAAAATAAACTTATAGTCCATCTGGTCTGAATTTTTTAATAGAGGGAAAAATTTTTCATTTTTTTGGTCGAAGGGAGCATTATACTAAGCGAAAATAATGTTGTAAGTAAATGACTAAGATAATTCTTATTGTCAGAACTATATTGTGGAATTTTATGAGGATCATTATTGTGGAAGATCTTAACCCTCAGCTCCTCTATTTATGGGCCCATTTGGACTAAAAGTTTATTCTACAAAAATTATCTACTCAACATGCCCTTTGAGAACTATTGGGTCGCTATTTTGTTCCAAAAATGATCTTGGGTTTCAATCTCAGTTGGGCTTACATCGACTTCAACCACGCCGCCGATCTCATTCGCTCATATCGACTTCAACCACGCCGCCGATAATTTTTTTTAGATCTGAGGTATATCTAAATCCGCCTATCTTACACCAAATTAGACAATCCACTTAAAATTACAAAAGAAAATATAACTGTATAACTTAAACAACCTACTACTGTCAAATATATGGGTCTTTCTTTGAATTTGGTTTCCCACTATATGAGGACGTCTATAGTAAATTGAATGATTGTATTTTGTTTTGAAAGCATTTATATAAGTAAATTCCATTATGCGTGGCCATGATAAAGAAAAGGTATTAGAAACCAATTGTTCCTTCCCTTTTCTCAAAATTGGCAAATAAATTTCGTAATGAGGGAACGAGCCGACAAATCAGCCGAAATCCGCGGCCGCCGATAATTCTGGGTCGGCTTGTAACTCTGCCACCGAGATGAAAATGAGCTTCATCTAAAAACACGATTTTTCGGTAAAATTCTTCACTTTGTAAGCCTTCATATGGATGTTCTTGGACATTCTCAGCACTGGACTGGAGAACGTCACGAAAATAAATTGCAGCGGAAATGAAGATTGAATTATTTAATGATGATCTGCAAAATAGTTCGCCACTGGCTCAAACAGAGGGATTTGTTCATACAAAGTGTGGCAAAAAATACAAGGAGTGCTCGTAGAATGTTGAAATTTTGCTCTGAGACTTTGGTTAGCTCAATTAAGATAAATATAAAGTTTCATCAAAATTGGCCACGCCAATTTTTGGCCCAAAATTTTTTTTTGGCCAAAATTTTTGGAAATTTGGCACAGAACCTTTTATTACCTCAATTAACGCCCACCGCCCACATATTATATTTTTTCCCAAAACTTTTTGTTTCTTTAGCAAAACTAATTATTTTATAAATAAATTTCAGTACATGCATTTAAATATAGACTTTTATTCGTCATCTATCATTTCTGAAACTATTTGAAACTGGATGATATATCACCAAGAAGATATTGCGGCAATATCTAACATTTATCGCTTTGAAGAAATTCGTCAAAATATATTTTTTTTCATATCATCCATTTATCACTTTGGAGAAATATTAGCGATATTGACAAAAAATATATTGTTGGCATTTTTCGTATCAATGTTTGATTAATAATAAAAGAAATTTGTCTTTTTATTGATAATCCGTGTCTTTTTACGTGTTTTAATTGTAAGTTCTGCAAAATGAATTCGAACGGTATAAGACAAGCAAGTAAAAGAGAAGCTGCAGGAATAATGGCACAAATTTTCCCAAGAAATGAAAGAACCAATGAATCAAGTAATCAAGAGTCAAATAACAAACGTCCATATGTTGAAGGTGTAAGTTTTGATACATCTCAATACCGTTTTGAAAACGTAAGTGCTTCTTCATCTGAAGAGTTATTTGACTCTGTTGACTGGGATACTGATGAAGGTACAGATGAAGATATCCAAAGTCCATACGAAAAGTATGAAACAATGAAAGATAAAATATGCAGATGGTCCATTCGAAATATGATAAGCAACCAGGCTATGAATGAATTATTAGAAATTCTGAGGAGTATGGACGTACCAGTTCCAAAAGATGTGAGAACTCTTAAGAAAACGCCAAAGGATGCTCCATCAATTCAAATGGGATCAGGTGTTTATATTAATTATGGTCTTAAAGATGCACTGACCGATTTCATATTGTCAACCGGGTTTGACAATGAAATAATTTTATTGGATTTTAATGTTGATGGTTTACCTTTGGCCAAAAGTTCAAATAAACATGTATGGCCCATACTATGCAACGTTGTATCGACAGATGAAGTGCTGCTAGTAAGTGTGTATGAAGGTTATACAAAACCAAAATGCGCTAGCGAATATTAATTACAATTGGTATCAGAAGTAGAACAACTAATTGAAACAGGATTCACATTTAATTTTAGAGTATATCGTATTCAAGTACGTTGTTTTATAATGGATGCGCCGGCAAGATCGTTTTTATTTGGCTCGAAAGAGCATACCGGATATTACTCGTGCTTTAGATGTACCCAAAAATTAATTTGCTGTTAAAAACTTCATCGACAATTTCGAAAATGTGCTCCAAAGAAAATATTGTTTCTAAAGGCAAGAAAGAGCTTGATAATATCTATAGTAGTTACGATAACAAATAATGTTTTTGCGTTTGCAGAATGTAACACTTTAGATATTTTACAAGAACTGGCTGCCTTGAAGACGATGGGGGAAAGACAGCAGATGACAATCGGGAGACTGATGGAGGAAATAATAACAGTGAAAACAGAAGTAAGAAAATTAAATAAAGACACGATAAGATCTAGTGATGAGCTATCCTTGCTGCCATCATTCCCAATTAACGATGTTGAAGTTTTAAATGAATTCGACAGCAAGTTATTAACAAGTGAACATATGAGAAAACAGCTGGTAAGTTGATTATTGGTACACATATTATCAGAATTTCATATTTGTTGCATATCATCAATCAGACACTGTTTTTAAAACGAATTGGAGGTGATGACATTGCAGTTTTAATTAGACAAGCTCTTAGAAAACTGTTAACTGACAGCTTAGCTACAAATTTCACTTGGATGGGGACCAAAGAGAAGCCATCTGTTCCAAATTATAATTTCATTTCTGCAATAAAAGGTATGTAAGAGGAATTCTAAATAATTTTGCTTGTATTTATTTGTTTTATTCTTAGGTACGTGCTTTGGTTGCTTCCCAAACGCAAGTGAAAAAAATGTAAATTTTGTTATCCAGAAACATTTTTTACATGCGAAGGACCGAATTGACAAACGGAATAAGGCGAAAACTGCAGTGGTATAATTTAATCTAGCTATTAAATTCAGACCATCTATTTGTAATTCCTAATTGTTTTGTTGTCATTTACATTGTTATAGTAGTTCTTGTAATTATTAATTTACATAAATTAAAATATTAAAATATGAAAACTATGGAAATTGCGTTTTTATCTTCCAGGTGGTTATCTGGTGATATCCCGTTTTTATCTGGATGATGATCTGACGATACTAGAAGTCGATGAAAAACATCTGTATTTGTTGCAAATCTATCACACTTTCTGGGGAACTTTAATCTATAATTTCTATAACCTTTTATCTTTTTCTATACTTGTTTGTATATTTTTTTAAATTAAAAATTTCATGAATTTGGAGACAAATTTTATGATTTTATAAAAGATTATTAATTATTTAAACTTTTTTAATTTAAATTGATAGTATGGAGTCTTACCTTTCATTTCGTTATAGCGGGAGCACCTAGCACGACCGAGCAACCTTTTTTTCTTCCAAGAAAGTTTGCAATCACGGCACATTATAGAACATTATAGAGAACGTTATATATATATTTTTTAAAACAGAAAACACAGAAAAGACTATATTTGACAAAAATCACTATTTAAAACAGAGCAATAATATTATCTTACGAACAAACACCATAGAAATGCGTAAACAGCTTTCAATATTTTGAACCAAAAAAAGTCACATGTTAGTCTTTACTTCATTATTTCAAAGACAAATAAACGTGTTTTTTGGGATACAATTTATGAATTCTTCATACTGAATCAATTTTCTACAAAACTGTATCATTACATTTTTAAATTTTATGTGTCGAAAAAATTAAAAATCCCACTGTGGGTCACGGCATCTGTGAGCTAAACGCTCCCGAAAACACTTCTAAAACTCATGTTGTAATTTTTTATATTATATTAATATTTTTGTCCAATTTTTTTCTGAGAGCACTTTAAATAAAAATTGTTATTCATGTCTTAGAATAACTCATTGGTCGTATTATTGGACGTTTCTATTGATTTTTGTGTTTTTCAAAGATACAGCTAAAAACTCATATTTCTTGGAAACATTTTGTAAAATGTGTTATAAAATCTAAATAGAAGGAATCAATACCTTTCGAATGGTGCCTAAATGATGAATATCGTATAAAAACTAACGTCACTGACTCCATGTTTGTAAAAGAATTTAATACTCTTTTTACAAAAATGAACGCTGCGAATCTGCGAAGTCGGACAGTTCAAAAAAATATTTTTGATTTCCTCCATTTTTTTTAATTTTTAGTTTTTTTCTGATTACTCGTTAAAGAGATTTAGCTTTTTTTAAAAATCGTTAAATAGTTGTTCTTTTAGAGATATTAACATTAAAAATCGGGAAATCGGATATATTTTAGAAATCGGCTCAAAGTTGACTACTTTTTGTATTTTTCGATTTTAAAGAAAATTAAAATTGACAAACTTAGTATACCCCCATCCTGTGGTGGGGGTATAAAAATAGTATCACTTCCATAAGTTTTTGGACTGTTGCACAGTGGACCCCCGTAGTAGCATCAAATTTCAGACTCCAGGACAAAATCCAACCAGCCTACCACCCGATTAAAATGTCTGGCAAATACCCAGGTATGGGTGTTTCAAACACCACCTATTGTCACTTTAAGCTTGTTTGTCTCTTGTGGATGTGCTGTGCTAGGTTCTGTTGTTTTGTTCCACTTTTTGCCTGCCGCTACACTTCCTCAATAAAAATCGTATATTCTTTCCGGCTCATTTATAACATTTCTAAAATTCATTTGTATTTATTTGAGGCAATTTATTAAAAAAAATCCTTTGAGTGGAGGAAGGGGGGTGGGGAGTATTCCTTCCAAAGGAACAAATACCACAAAGCGGAACAGACAACAACGTCGTAGTTGACGACGAATAAAAAACACGAAAGAAGCCACATCACACTAGCATCAATTGCCGCAGCACTTGAGGGCGGTGAGCCGGGTCACGGATGTGGCAAATAGTGAATGAAGCTATTCAACATGGTTGCAGCATGAGCAGCAACACAACCAGAACCACAGCCACTGCCACTGCCTCAACCAGAACTAACAAACAAAAATGACAATAAAACGTTTTGTGATTTTTATACTTTCGTTTCGTTTCCTTCATCGCCTTTCCACCTCTTCCGCCATTGCCACACACACACAACAAAAGGACACGTTCATCAAATAAGCCGAGGCTGGGGAGGAGGAGTGAGTGCTCCTACTTTGCTCAATTGCCTTGAACAGAGGGGAAGGGGGGGGGCTATTGTTGTTTGCTTGAACTGTGGCCTGGACACTCCGTGTACTCGAGCACTGTGATATCACAGACATGACGCGCGCTGGCAAAAATGCTGTATCGCCTTCATAGCGGTGATCAATATTTTCAAAAATCCATATTGATGATGATAATAAATGAAAGAGAGCCACGTTAGTTATTGTTACTGTTTCGTCGGCGGCTGCTACCGATGCTGCTACTGCTGCTGGTCTATCAAAGTTCTGTTGCTGTTGCCGCTTTTTTTTCTTGCTGTTGTCCTGTCGAAGATGAAATGTGGGTTGGACCATTAGCAAGCGTAACCTACGGGTATCTTGGTGTTTCGTGCTAAACAAATTGGCAGCATAATATTTATTGACAATGGCATTTGTTTCGAAAACTTTTTTCCTTTATAGGCCATCCCGTAAAATGGCAAAAACCTAAGAGCTGCAAAAAAGATGAAAAAAGACAGAGGCAGCAGCAGCACAAACAACAGATATCCTTCAAACGAAAGTAATAGTATGAGGGAGGGGTTTGTATTTAGAGACAGGAGCGTTCTTCGCGCCAGGGAGTCTTATAGATGCTCTAATCAATTTGGTATAAATATACAAAAAATAAAAAGGATAAAAATAATAAACAATTTTACATTGAAACGGACGCTACAAAAACAGAAGTACTCTTGAAGCTCTTATAGAAATATATAAAGTTCAGCGATTTTTTGAGAACTTTGTTTTCCATATATTTTTGTTCGTAGATTTATGAAATATGAGAATTATCTCTTAGATTTTTTTAATTAGGTACAGCAGAAATACGGAAGCTAAAAATATTTCCACATGTAGTAAAAAGGTAGTAGTACTTCGTTATAACACTTCAACTTTAAAAAAATAAAAGAGAACAAGTAAGGAAAGGCTAAAGTCGGGCGGGGCCGACTATATAATACCCTACACCACTCCCTGCGTATGTACCTCGCTTTGATTACTAAACCCAGTTATTTCATGGGAGCAATTTTATGTAGTTCATACAAATTATATAAATTGTATTCATATGATTTATATGCTATAAATTCATCTTTAGTCAAATTTAACGAATATGGTAAATTATATGGTAATTGATCCAATTGTCCGACAGACAAATACAAATTATACAGTAGTATACCAAAGTATGGACATATGGGCATCACCCAATCAATTCTCATTGCAATTCAATTCGGTAAAAAAGTGAAATCGCGAAGGATTTTTGCATCCTGTAAATGTATGTGTTCGACAAAAAATGTTAAATCGGAAAGGACTTTAGTATGGGGGTATATTGAAACCTGGAACGATGTGACCCGCTTTCACCATGTCTGTTTATCGGTTAATCTTTCGGGAGCAACATTTGTATTGAGGCTATATCTAAATCTGAACCAATCTTACCCACTTTCACCATAGGAGTTTTTAGTTGGATTATAATAGGGTACAATATGTGGTTTCTAGAGCAGAAAAAGTCAAATCGGGAGCGACATTTGTATGTGGGCTAAATCTAAATCTGAACCGATCTGATCCGATTTTCACCGTAGCCGTTTCCACTTCAATTATAGGGTACTGTGCCAAATTTGAAGCAAATCGGGTGAAATATGTGGTTTCTAGAGGGGAAAAAGTCAAATCGGGAGCGACATTTGTATGGGGGCTATATCTAAATCTGAACCGATCTGACCTACTTTAACCATAGGTGTTCCTAGTTTAAATATAAGATGTTTTCCCAATCTAAAGACAATCTGATACATTATGTGATTTATAGAGTGGAAAAAGTGAAATCGGGAGTGAAATTTATGTGCGAGCTATATATAAATCTTAACAGATCTGACCCATTTGCACCATGTCTGTTTATAGGACTAATATAAGATACTAGCAGTACCCGCTGCTTCGCACGCGAAAAAGCCAGCTATTTGTTATTTTTTTTTTGTTTTTGGATAGTACTTATTTAATTTTCTTTTGGTGGATATAGATAAATCTAAAATAGTAATTTGGAAACCTCCTATTTGCTAGAACTCACACACAGTCAAAGGAATGTGCTTGTCGATATGCACTTTTTTAGCTGAACTACTTCGTGTGTATAATTATTATAATTTTCTACCAAGTTTTGAACAAAAAATTACAACCATTTATATCCTCGATCTCATGTTTCTAGATTCAGCCAGCCAGTTTATAACTTTTTGCACTTCTTTCCCAAAAACTACACATTTTGAAAAATCACATGTTTTTTTTTGCTTCCCCTAAAAATATGTACTTTAGTTGGTAACGCATTTATTCCTTGTTGTCCCGTATCCCCCTTTGAAGAACAAATTTTGAAATATCCATTTATGTTCCGCGCTTACGTAATTAAAGGATTGAATCAAACTACTGCGCTTCTATATGGTCGGAGGAATTTACATACCAAATTTCACGTTTCTAGATGTAATACTTAGTTGGTACCATTTTTATCCCTTTTTATCCCGCTCGGCCCTTAAAAGTACAAAATTACGAAAAATCCAATTTTACTGCGCTTCTATATGGTCAGAGGGATTTACATACCAAATTTCACGATTCTAGCTGTAATACATTAGTTGGTACCATTTTTATCCCTTTTTGTCCCGCTCGCCCCTTAAAAGTACGTATTTCGAAGAACCCGAACTCACCGAATTTCATGTTTATAACTACTGCCGTTAAGTCAGGACGAAGGTTCGATGTTTATCCCGTTTTGGGCCATTTTACCCCCTAAAAGTACGCATTTCGTAAAACCCTTTCTTAGTCGACGTCTACGTCATATTTGGGAACTACCCTGAAAATTTTATGACCCTGGCTTCAGCCGTTTGGTCTGGGGGCTGGTCAATGATACGTCAGTCAGTCATCGGTTTGCTTTTGTTATGGTTAGAGCGCCAGAAGGTCCGCTTTTGTACTTCGGTAGCGGCGGATTTTTTAAATAAAAATGGGAAGTAGTAAAAATATAGATTATTTGCCTCAACTTAAAATTAACTCTTACATCTTTCAAAATAAAGGACATCGCACCTATGACAACCCCATGTTAAATTCTTTGGTGTAGAGCCCAATTTTCACAACATCCTTTTCACCTCTTCGTATGCTCTCTTTTTGTTGGACTCTCATTCCGGCAAATCTACTCATGGATAAATTCTATTTGTACGCGTTTTTTGTAAAATTTTGATATAATAACAAATCGTATTTATTTTCTTTATAAATTAGTTTTCAGTTCTAGTTATCATTCAGTTTTTAAAGGAAACATATTTTATTTTCTCTTTAACACATTTCCCTTCCCCAGTATACGCCTCTGTTTAGCCGCACTCCACCCCAACCCCCTCCCCCAAAAAAATATATGTATTAATTTTGACCAATGATAATAAGAATTTAAACGTGACCAGCATTGATACCGACGAATACCATTTTATAACCTTCCTGGGAAATATAAAAACGTATTGCCATCTTCGTCTTCTGGTGTGGTTGACTTCAAGTAGAGAGTAGCTACAGCCTCCTAGTACAGTTCAGGCCAAACGACAACGACAGATTGCCATTGATGCCAGCCATCAGTGACATCTGTAGATTTTAGCCTAAAGCCATTAATTTCGTAACTTCCTACACCACCACCCCCTATCACTGCTGCGGAGAATATCTTATTTTTAATAAAATATGTATTTAGTTATAAGTATAAGCATCTTGATTTTAATCAGTTTTATGTAAACACCATAGAAAACTAAAAAGAAAAGAAGCGGGAAGAAAAAAATAAAACAAAACGGAAGAGACAACGAATATTGGAACATTCACCATTGTTGGTGGCGGAATCGAAGATATGGAAATTTGACGCCACCGAAATGGTGTTGTTTGACACCACAACATTTTCGTGGCTGCAGCCAAAGGACACCAACAATAGGGCGAGAGGCCAAAGGACATGCTTGTGCGGTTGCTATTTTTTATAAGTTTGGTTGGGCTCGGTTCGGTTTGATTCAACACAAATCTATGGAGAGAGAGTACGGCAGGGAAGGTGCCCTACAAAGCATGAGTTGTGAATGCTTTGGCATCAAAATGTTGTTGGGTCAAATCGAAGCTATCAGTCCCAGCTCCTTCTCTACACAATCGGTAGTTACTGCCCTGCTCGCCTTCATTATTGAACTAGTTTTTCCAAACAAGTTGCCCTCTTAGGGTCCCCATCAGCCGTTGTCTATCGCCTATCCACGTTTATCTTGTTATTCTATATTTAACTAAAGTTTTTTCTGTTTCTCTCTTGGTTTTTTCGTGTGTTTTTTTTTTTTTTTGTTGCTCACTCTCGAAACTTTTATCTGTTTAAATGTAAGTCTTTGGCATCGCCACGCTATTTGTTATACAATGGAATCGGATTTTTCATTTTTTTCTGTTGCCCCTGATGTCGCTCCACACTAAAGTGTTGGTTTTGTGAAACTATTTGACACCAACCAGAGTAACAAAGTTGCCTGAAATGCTCACACCGAAAATAACATGGCAACAACCGCCAAGAAAAAAAAAACACACAGAACACCAACTATGATTGGAAGTATTCCAATATTTTGTTGTAATTGAAATGCGAGCAACAAAGAAAAAAATATGCAGGTTTATTTTCATGCACACAATTTGACGTTCAAGTCAAAAGAGCGAAAAAAAATACATACAGAACATATTTGATTCTTTAAAGGATCGAATGGGAAAAAACAGTAGTATATCATCGCCCTATACTATAAGAGGATATATAATACTAAATGCAGATTTATAGGTGTAATTCAATGAAGGAATAACTTAAGAGCTGATATATGTTTGGACCAAATTCGTTTCATGTCACCTGAAATATATTTATGTGTAAGTGTGTTAGCCAGGCTGTACGGTCCACTCTGTGATCTAGTACTGTGATTAAATATGTTTAATTTCGTCAACAATCACTTTTAGAATTATTTTAGAGTAAATCCCAGGAATACCTCCATTAGGGTTTGGGGAAAAGATTTTAAATTTCCCGGGAACACGGGGAAATATTAAAAATATTTTATTGATTTTTATACCCTTCACCTACAGGATGGGGGTATTCATTCATTCCTTTTGTAACACCTTGAAATATCGATCTGAGACACTATAAAGTATATATATTCTTGACCGCCATCAAATTCTAAGACCATCTAGCTATGTCCGTCCGTCCTGTTAAGAGCACGCTAGCATCTAATGGAAAGTAGCTAGGATGTTCAAAATAAATGCGTCCTATAGTCATAGATAGGTTAGGATTGTAACTGGGCGAAATCGGTCCTGAGGGAAATATTATTCCCTCACAAGGACTGAAAATACCCATAATAACACATAATATTTTTTTCAATATGTCTGCTTGTTCCGCTTGTCCGCGCGTTCTCCGTACAAAAAAAAAAAAACGTGCACCATAAAGTGATTCTTATTTGTAGGGGGTGAAATGGGGCTAAAAAGTGATAAAAATGGTACATATTAAACGACAACAGCTAGAAACACGAAATTCGGTGTGTACATTCCTCTAATCGAATAGATACATAATATAAAAGTATTTTTTCCAAATTAGTACTTTTAAGGTGTAAAATGGGAATAGAGGGATAAAAATGGTACCAACCAACGGCTGTCCCTAGAATAATCAAATTCGGTGTATACATTCCTCTGATTGCATAGACACGTAAAATACACGGATTTATCAAAATTTGTACTTTTTGGGGTTAAAATAAAAAGGGGATAAAAATAGTAACAATCAAATTACCGCAGCTAGAGTCATGAAATTGGGAGTATATATTGCTCTGACTGTGAAGACACAGAAAATAAACGGATTTTTAGAAAACCGTACTGTTTGGGGTTAAAAAGGAAAAAAAAGGGGATAAAAATAGTACCAACCAAATGACCGCAGCTAGGGTCATGAAATTCGGAGTATACATTCCTTTGACAACGTAGACATGGAAAATAAAAGGTTTTTCCAAATTTGTACTTTCAAGGAAAACAATGGGTACATAGGGATAAAAATGGTATCAACCAAGCGGATAACCATAACGGAATTAATTGACACGGACCACTGTGCACAAATATATCGAAACATTGTTGACAAATATGGACGAAAACAATAGCTTTAGTTGAGAAACTACTTCGAAACGAAAGAGTTCATTGGTTTTGCTAAAATGTAATTATTGTGATAATTTTTGTTTTGTCTTTTTGTATAATTTATTTTGTTTGTATTTTTAAGTGAATATATGAGGATGATCGTCGATGACGATCGAAATATCAGAAAAGAATGAATAAATAAAACAATTTAAAAAAACTAAACATCAGTTTTTTGATTTGTTCATGAACTCAAGCAAGACTATCCGGAAAACTATTTTTCAATATTTGTATTTGTTTTGGTTTGGCTATATTAAAAAATTTATATTTTCCTGCAATATTACTGCGTTTCTACGAAAATCGACAGCATCTGTGGAATGCAATCTATGGTGGAGGGTATATAAAGTTCGGGCCGGCCAAACTTAACGCCTTTTTTACTTGTTATTTCTACGATTATCGATGGTAACCACCTATTATACCTAAGCAAAATACTTAGGCTTAATATATCGGCACAATATTTGCAAAGTATCAGTGGATAATAAATTTCACGCAAATTTTTTGGGTTTCGTTTTTCTGAAGTGGTTTTTGTTATTCTGGACAAACATCGAAAATGCAAAGTGATTTAATCACATCCGTGTTAGCGTTGCGTTCACTCTGGGGTATAAAATCAGGTGGTACTACCAGTGCCAGAAAAAAAGTATTGCCACTAATGATTTGCTTTACAAAAATTGTTTAGGCGAGAATGAGGAAAAGAGCCCCTTTTTTATGCCAGCGCCCTTCACTAATAACTAGTAGGAATCGCTGAATGGTGACTTCATCATTGGTTGGTGTTTTCTTAAGTTTTGCTAAGGACTTAAATGGCTTAGGAGATGACAGATCACAGTCCACACATCATGATACTTAAACATACAACCAAAACTCCAAAAGGTTGTTTGCACAAACTTAAATTGCTCTGCAGCAACTAAAATTACTCATTCCACCACAGCCTAGCTTAGGTTATAGCTTACAGTGCTTTAGAGAAGCTCTCAAGAGAGAAAAGAGAAGTCTGACACTCAAA
This sequence comes from Polietes domitor, assembly GCA_947397865.1. Classification (NCBI taxonomy): domain Eukaryota; kingdom Metazoa; phylum Arthropoda; class Insecta; order Diptera; family Muscidae; genus Polietes; species Polietes domitor. Next base: position 111,623,111 of record OX377622.1, read on the forward strand.
ACTTAAAAACAAAGCACGAAAGGCAACAACATCAGCGTATATTTGTACGATGACGATGAAACTTCAACTTCAAGTCTTGTTTTCCTTTCAAGTGTCAACGTAGGCAAAATATTACGACGAAAAGCTAAACATAAGCAAAGTGAACAAACAATTACAAGTATGTGAGTATGTGTGTATATGTGTGAGCAGGTAGTTTTCTTTTATTTGTTACAGGAAAAGAAGTCGAGCCGAAAATGAACCGAGTAACAGGAAACTCCGGTCTCGAGTGCATGTCATTCATGCCTATAATGTCACTTAGAATGCACAGTGGTTCAAAAGCATAAACCTGAGAGAATAGGATGAATACGACAGGACCATTTATTGGATACCTACTGCAATTCTTTATCCAACGGCTTGTCTACAATTACACTGTGGGGCAAAATGAATTTCTGATTATAAAAATTGTTAATGATTTCATCAAAAATGTGAGCCTATAAAAGAACGCTATAAAGGCAAGAGTATTATATAGAGTGGACCTTGTACCATTATAAATTTGAACTACCGATTACTTTGACTTTGAAAGGTAGAATAACATTAATTTTTATTTTCAGGTTTATGTTTGACAATTGCAAAATGGGACGCTATACGCTCGAACGAAATTGGGAAATATTAACAACTTACTTCCAAAGTAGTGAGTCTTTAACGCAAACTGTAAGAAATTTACGTGGACAATTTTCGTGTTTTCAGATGAAGTTCATTTTCATCTCGGTGGCTACGTCAATAAGCACAATTGTTGCATATAGTGTTCAGAGCCACACATGACTATTGAGATGCCAATGCATCCAAACGAGTTACTGTCTGGGGTGGATTTTGGGCTGGCGGCATCATTGGGCCTTGTACAGAAAAATTTGGTTGATCGGATGAGGTACTGCCGAGCCAGTCGTGGTAGTCATATGAATGTTCCATTATTAAATGACAAAATTCAGCCTTTCAAATAGAACCAGAAATTTGAAAAATAATCAGTATTTTTTATAGCCGACTCTAATTTTAAATAGTCCACCCTATAGCACCCTATAGCAATTACCAAGAGCTAAAAGAAAAACTTAATAAATATTTGGAGATGCTATTTTTATAGATGCAGCTTTCTTTTGTTCTGTGACTCAAGGTGAAATTTGACGTAGAATATTTTTCCATTCACAGCACTCCCCTAGAATGGAGTTTTATGGGACAGTTTAGCACCAATTTGGAAAAAGTATGAAATTAACCCTAAAATGAACTTTTAAGTTTTGTCTGATTTCTGTCATTCAAGTTGAGTTTTGGTGTATTCAGAGACTTATAGTAAAATGTTATAGCAAATTTTTTGTTTAACATTTTGATCTGTTAAACGTCTTTTTTAGTGGCATTTTTTACCATTTTGCAAAAAAAAGGACCAAAAAGACCCCTATATTGAGGAACTAGAGGGATAAAATGTTCCAAAAAATGTTAGTGTTTTTTTAAATAATATTGCTGAACACTTCCTATACTTAAAATTCATCATAAGAATGTGCAAAAGGGGGAAATATTTACTCCTCTCTAAAATGACCAATAAACGTAAAGTTATGTCTTTGTGCATTTGTTTGTAACACCCAAAATGAAACGAGTTAGACCCATCGTTTATTATACAGATCGGCTTAGAATCACTCTCTGAGTCCGTCTGTCTGTCTGTCCGTCTGCCCATCTATTGTTGTAATCATTTTACAGGTCGCAATTATAGTCCAATCTTAACAAAAATTGGCAAAAGTGAGTTTTGTGGATCAATGACGAACACTATTTAATTTGAGGCAAATCGGTTCAGATTTACATATAGCCCCCATACAAATGTCGCTCTCGATTTGACTTTTTCCGCTCCAGAAACCATTTTCTTAAAACCGATTTTCTTTAAATTCTGCACAACATCTTATAATCCAAGTAAAAACACCTATGGTGAAAGTAGGTAAGATCGGTTCAGATTTAGATATAGCCCCTATACAAATGTTACCCCCAAATGTCTAACCGCTTTTGGCCAAACTTTACATATTCCATTTCACCTGTAAACATACATTTAGAAAGCGGGTCACATCGTTCCAGGTTTCAATATACCCCATACAAATGTCCTTTCCGATGTAACATTTTTTGTCATAAACATACAGGATAAAAAATCCTTCCCGATTTCATTTTTTTACCGAATTGAATTGTATTCGGATAGAAAGTGGAGTGTATTATATAGTCGGCTCCGTCCGACTTTAGCCTTTCCTTACTTGTTTTCCCGTGTATTTTTTTATGCTGCCTTTTTGACCATTTTTTTCTGAATTAATAGAACCTTGGAAGCACTTTAAATGATTCTTTATTCTTGTCTTAGAATAACTCGTTGGTCGTATTATTTTATGTTTATATTGATTTTTTTGTGGCTTTTCAAGGTGATAGCTAAAAACTCATATTTCTTGGAAACATTTGGCAAGAGGTGTTATGAAAAATAAATAAAAAAATAAATAGAAGGAATCAGTACCTTTTCAAATGATGACTAAATGATGAAAATCAGACGAAAAATTACGTCCCTGGCTCCTTGGTTGTAAAATAATTTAATACAGGAGATGGATTTTCAGAGCCAAAATTTTCAAACTCTTTTTACAAAAATTAGCGCTGCGATGTCAATTTTCTTTCGTTGCTCATCAGTTAGGCACCACTCGAAAGGAATTGACTGCCGCTATTTATTTTTTTATAAAATACCAACACAAGATACGAAAACTTTTTCAGTTGTCACTATAAAAAACTCAAAAAATTACTATAAATGTCCAATAATTCGACCAATAAGTTACTCTAAGACAAGAATCAAAATGTATATTTAAAGTGCTTGCAAGGATCTATTAATTCAGAAAAAATTGACAAAAATGCAGCACAAAAAAATACACGACAAAACTTTGATTTTTAGGGATATTTTCAGAAGCGCTTAGCTCACAGGCGGCTTGATATAGGAACGAAATATTTTGCTAATCAACTTTATTTTCGTTGGGTTACTGAAAATTGTTTTTCCATTTCACAGTGTAACACGAAAAAATATAACCATATACGGGCACAACTACGTGATAAAGGACCAAAAAGGACCCGTGTCTCCCAGTTTTGCCCAAAGTCATGCACTTTTTTATGGGCCCCAAAAATTTGTGGCCTCGGTGTCATTTTTTCAAATAATGGTTATTTTCTCAGGCTCATATCTTGCAAGCCGTTTGGAATTTTGTCAAAATCGCAAAAAAAAATATTTTTGTTCGTTTATGAGTATCATTTCCTTATAGAGTTCGGGTTTGTTGAAAAGTCGCTGCGAATGCACTTTAAAAGACCTTTGACATGGTCGAAATCATGATAGTGGTAGTCTGCAGCCAAGTAATAAATGTCACCATGCCATTTGTAAATAAATTAGTATTCTATTAAATATAGATGTAAAATGGTCTTGAACCAGGACAATATCCCAGTTAAAATCGATTTTTTTAACCTTTTTCCCCTGTTCAGGTTCCTAGGTAATAAACCGTTCAAAATTCAAGGAAATAATCAACTACAAAAATGTACCTAAGATCTCAATAAACAACTTTCTAGAATATATGAACTTCTTAGGAATGATTCTTAACACCGTTTACGTAGGCAGGTAACATATATCTTGCAGGACTGTTTCTGCGACCACAGTGCGTATGAGTGACATTATCTTTAATCAACAGCACGTAGCGTATACGTATATATACACTACAGCCTATAAGATTTGATCGAAGATATTTGCGATTTTGACCTTGAAGATGAAGAACTGGGAGACACGGTCCTTTTTTTCGTCTTTTATCACGTAGTGGTGTCCGTATAAGGTCACATTTCCATGACTTAATAAAATGCACACAGTGTTTGTATAGACCGCAGCCTAATGTAAAGGATGGTTAAATTATAAGGGCCGATGTTGAATGTGAACCACACCTAAACGTTGAGTTTTTTCTCCACTTCATTTGACATTTCTCAATTTCAGACTAACTCCATTTGAACCATGGAAAGATACACAATCGAGCAACGCGTTAAAGTTATTCAGGCTTATTATGAAAATGGCCGTTCAAATCAATATGCATATCGTGCATTTCGTGATTTTTCGGTCAATTTGATGAGGCAAATTTTCACCTCAGTGGATTCATCAATAAGCAGAATTGCCACATTTGGGCGAATGATAATCCAAGAGTGATTGTCGAAAAACCAATGTACCCACAAAGAGTGCCTTTTTGGTGCGGTTTATGGGCTGGCGGCATCATCGGGCCGCATTTTTTCCAAAATGAGGCCGGTCAGGCAGTTACTGTGAATGGTCTTCGCTATCGTGCCGAATTGGAAGATATGGATGTGGACGATATGTGCTTTCAACAGGACGGTGTCACTTGCCACACAGCTAACGAAACAATGGCTCTTTTGCGCGACAAATTCAATGGCCGTGCTATCTCACTTGGTGGCGATGTCAATTGGCCGCCAAGATCATGTAATTTGACACCGTTGGACTTCTCCCTTTGGGGTTATTTGAAAGGTGTACGTCGCACAGTGGGGCCTTTTGACTTTTTTCCTTGCAAAAATCATAACTTCTGCAATAGGGAACAATTACAAAAGTAAAATTTTGTTCTAAAGAAGACATCATAGGCTTTAAATTGAAGCCACCAATTGCATACTATTTTCTTCTTTTCTTTCTTTTCAAAAACATTATATTTTATGTTATTTTACACTTACTTTTTTGTTACCAAACTAATCATTTTTCATTTATTTTTGATCTAACATAACATATATTCACATATTTAGTAATATAATTATAGTTAACTAACTGAACCCCGCCCGTTTCTCCGACAAAAAACACGTATCGAAAAGTCACAATTCGGGTTTATATTATTTTTTCGTGCTCAGTAATATATGTCTATGAGCTAATTTTTATATAGTTATTCTCAAATACAGTTTTGCCACTCCCCTCCCGCCCCCAGTGCTAGTGTTTTTTATATAGTCTATAGATCCTATCTGTATGAAGTTCCAAAAACAGCCAAAGTTTTCATAATATTAATAGGGATATATATACTTTATGTGGGAGGTGCCGCACACGCTTTTTCGTACCGCCCACTTTTTCCACAATGTTGCACATTAATACTCAATGAATTCACACAAAATTACAAGATTCTTGTTGCCATAAAACGGAATATATATTGGGTTCAAATTTTTGGAGAAGGTGTCACGTCCATCTTTCTTGCCTACGTAAGTGAAAACTTAATGAATTCACACATAATTTCAGGAAACTCGGTGCCATGTAAGAGAAAATACTCTATAACTGGTTTTAATCTCCTATGGGATGTACCACGCCCCTTTCAACAATACCGCCCATTTTCTCCCAACAACCCAGATTGATAGTGGATGGATTCACATAAAATTGCAGAACTCTCAGTGTCAAAGAAATTAATATATTTGATAATAGATTTTAATTTCGTATGGGAGGTACCACGCCTCCTTTTCCAAATCCGCCCATTTTTTGCACAACTGTCCAAATTAGTACCGAATGAACTCTCACAAAATTTCAAGACTCTGACAGTCATAGCACTCCAAATATGTTGCTTTTTAAAATGCGAAAAATAAATTTGTGTTGGAGGTGCCACACTTTTATTGCAATAACTTGCGAATAGGCAAGTATCGGCATCCAACTTTGATTGATTACGGCAGAGTAATGTGTACTAAACCACCTAAAAGTAATGCCTTCCAAAACTTATCATATTATTTTAGTTCTATTCCACCAAATTTGAAAACCGATCAAAATATAGTCTCTTTTTACTACTGCGATTTTTGGGTAACTAAGCCTTGTAAACCACCAGTTTTTGCTTTATTCCGTTTCATCTAACGTACCTTTCAAACGAGACCGAAGACGTAGAAATTGGGTAGATAGTTTGTCTGTAACTAAATTATGAATATTTTTTCACTTTTTGTTTTTCCTTGAGTTCTGAAGAAATGAATGAATTTGAGCGGCTATATAAACCACAATTTTTGTACGATTTTGAATCGGTTTTCGGATTTTTGATCGGTAATAAGTTCTCTATCAATTGTCAGTTTTTTTTAGAAAAAAAACTTGTTTTTCGGGCGGGACCGACTATATGATTCAATATACAATTCAATTCGGTAAAAAAGTGAAAACGGGAAGAATTTTTGTATGTTTCCTAATCATAGGCTAATATGACCTGGTCCGATTTGCCAAATCGATAAGACTATTTGTATCGGGACTATATCCAAACATGGAATAAAGTGAATAACTTTCACAATAAGTTCTTCCAGTTCAAATATAATGTGTTATGCTCACTTTGAAGAAATTCGTTGTTTCTGGGGCGGAAAAAGTCTATCCGGGAGCGAAATTTGTATGGGAGATATATGTAAATCTGAACCGATCTGACCTCTTTTCATCATAGGTGTTCCTAGTTTAAAAATAAGATGTTTTGCCAAATCCGAAGACAATCTAATACAATTTATGGTTTCTAGAGCGGAAAAAATCAAATCGGGAGCGAACTTTTTATGGGAGCTATATATAAATCTGAACCGATCTAACACATTTTTACCAAAGGTGTTTCTAGTTGAAACATAAGATGTCTTGCGAAATCTGAAGACAATCTGATACAATTTGTGGTTTCTAGAGCGGAAAAAATCAAATCGGGAGCGAAATTTCTATGGGGGCTATATATAAATGTGAACCGATCTAACACATTTTTACCACAGGTGTTTCCAGTTTAAAAATAAGATGTTTTGCCAAATCTGAAGACAATCTGATACAATTTGGGGTTTCTAGAGCGGAAAAAATCAAATTGAGAGCGAAATTTGTATGGGAGCTATATGTAAATCTGAACCGATCTGATCTGTTTTCACCATAGTTTAGTTCCTAGTTTAAAAATAAGATATTTTGCCAAATCTGAAGACAATCTGATACAATTTGTGGTTTCTAGAGCGGAAAATATCAAATCGGGAGCGAAATTTGTATGGGAGCTATATATAAATCTGAACCGATCGAAAACATTTTTACCACTGGTGTGTCTAGTTTAAAAATAAAATGGTTTGCCAAATCTGAAAACAATCTGATACAATTTATGGTTTCTAGAGCGGAAAAAATCAAATCGGGAGCGAAATTTGTATGGGAGCTGTATGTAAATCTGAACCGATCTGACTTATTTTCACCATAGGTGTTCCTAGTTTAAAAATAAGATATTTTGCCAAATCTGAAGACAATCTGATAGAACTTATGGTTTCTAGACCGAAAAAAAATCAAATCGGGAGCGAAATTTGTATGGGAGCTATATATAAATCTGACCCGATCTAACACATTTTGACAACAGATGTTTCTAGTTGAAATATAAGATGTTTTGCTAATTTTGAAGAAAATCTGTTGTAATATGTAGTATCTAGAGTGAAAAGAGTCAAATCGGGAGTGAAATTCGTATGGGGGCTATATCTAAATCTGAACCGATTTTCTTCAAATTAAATAGAGTTCGTCCTCATCTCGAAAAACTTCGTTGTGCAAAGTTTCATTTGGTTCCGTGTACAATTGCGGCCTGTATCGTGATTGCAAGAATAGATGGACAGACGGACATTGCTAAATCGATTCAAAAAGTGATCCTAAGTCGATCTATATAATAACCAATGGGTCTATCTCCGTTCCCTTTGGGTGTTACAAACAAATGCACAAAGACTCTCGTGGAGTGTATAAAAACAGATTTTTGGTATAAATATATCCCAGTTGGCAATCATTTCAAAAGTACACATAGTCGATGTGAACAATTTTGGAGGGTCACTTGGTTGCCCGCATACCCACTAGGGATACAAAATTTTGTAAATCGTCTGAAATTTAGTCAATATATCTTTTTTCGTTGAAAAGTTACAGAATTAATTTCAAAAAATCGCTTTGACTGGTAATCACATTTAAAATAAACGCATAATTATATTTAAAATAAAATATCGAATCACATCAGAATATATCCATTATAAAATCGTTAGTGATTGTAGTTGAATCCCTCATATCGGTTGTTCTGTGTGCAGGTTTTGTATGCATCAAACATCCAAATATTTTAAGACCAACCCACATTAATGTATCTTAATGTTAGTGTTAGAAAGCCTTCACTCACTATTACGTATGCATTTATGTTCTTTCGAGAACTACTGTGCATTACCCACCTTTGAGTGTTGTATCAACATTTGCTTATAGTTAAGAAAATCTACACGTAAAACCACACATAAACATATTCGTGACAACCCACACCACACCACACCACCCCATGCCGCCCACCTACACACAAATGACTGTCATAAGTGACATCATACAGGTATGAATGGATGAGTGAATGACTGGATGAATGAACGAACGAACGTACCTACAAACGATGAGTGCTGTTAAACTGCACGAAGGAAGGGTTGGGACACCCTGTGTGTGTGTGAGTTCGAATGTGCGTTGCTTGGTAAATGATCTCTTTGGTAACTGTTGCATGTGCATGATGATGATGCTGCTGCTGCTGCTGCTGATGATGACGAGTATGAATGAGTATACAGACGACGACCAGGAGTATGATGATGACGACGATTTTATACCTTGTTTAAGCTTAAGTCCTATGAAGTGTTGAAGTTTTGAGTTGTTGTTGCTGTTGCTTTTGTTGTTTGCTTCCAACTTGTTTGCCTGTGTGCGTTACTGCATGAGCAGTAGTATTTCGTACTTGCACTTCAAACAGTTCGGATGTTATGAGCAAACAACAGTGCAACATTGTTTCATCTCCAGTGTATACACATTATTGTAGCTGTATAGCTGGTATGCTGCAGTTTGGCAAATATGAGGAAGGAGAGGGAATTATGGGGAATTGTGCCAGGAAGTTTTTCATTTTCCCAAACCCAAAATCGTTTTTATCGCAATATTTTATCATAATCTCAGAGAAGCAGTTTAAAATATTTACGATAGCACCAACATGAAGGCAAACTTTGCACTTGATTTACAGCAGTATTTATTGCACATTGAAATTTCCACAGAAAGGTGAACAAATTAAAAGTTCTTGTAAACACTTTGTTTTATCATATTTTCATAGAGAAAATTTAACTAATGTAAACAAATTTTACATTTATTCATATCCCATCTCGAGATATTCGAATGCAAAGTCGCACAAGTGCAACTTTATTCGTCGGAATATTTCTTTTGCACGTTTTGTTTTGATAAAAGTTCTTAAAGAGAGGCATTACGCGTTGACTTTTGGTGTCTAAAATCTTTCAGGGAGTACACAGAGTCAAAAAAGAAAGGATACGAAATTACACGACTGCTATTAACTCTACCTCTTTTCTTTGCATTATCGCATATTTCGATGTCACGTTCGACATTGAAAAACAACATTTGTTGTTACTGCATCTAAAGTACAAGCTGAAAGATCATCAGATTTTGAGTACAAATAGAGATTTTTATACAACTAAAATCAAAAAAATCTTACTGGAATATAAGAAAATTTGTGACCTTGGCACTTCTATTAAGTTGGTCACGTGAGACATCTTAAGTGTGAAAATTAAAAATTTGAAAAAAAAAAATCTTACATAAATAATTTATTTATGTAAAATAAGTAAAAACGGCGTTAAGTTCGGCCGGGCCGAACTTTATATACACTCCACCATGAATTGCATTCCACAGAGGCTGTCGACTTTCGAACAAGTGCAGTAATATACCAGGAAAATATATTTTGTTTAATATAGCCAAACCAAAACAAATATTGAAAAAATAATTTTAAAAATAAATATAATATTTTAATTATTTCAAACCACGCTTATAAGGCAAGACTACCAATACGTCAATTCAAAAAATAAATATTCTTATATTTATATTTTCAAAAAGCTTAAATACCATAAATATTGGTAGATAGTGGGTGCTACAGTTGGTTGTAAAGGGTGATTTTTTAAGAGCTTGATAACTTTTTTTAAAAAAAAAACGCATAAAATTTCATTTAAATGTTGACCGCGGCTGCGTCTTAGGTGGTCCATTCGGAAAGTCCAATTTTGGGCAACTTTTTCGAGCATTTCGGCCGGAATAGCCCGAATTTCTTCGGAAATGTTGTCTTCCAAAGCTGGAATAGTTGCTGGCTTATTTCTGTAGACTTTAGACTTGACGTAGCCCCACAAAAATAGTCTAAAGGCGTCAAATCGCATGATCTTGGTGGCCAACTTACCGGTCCATTTCTTGAGATGAATTGTTCTCCGAAGTTTTCCCTCAAAATGGCCATAGAATCGCGAGCTGTGTGGCATGTAGCGCCATCTTGTTGAAACCACATGTCAACCAAGTTCAGTTCTTCCATTTTTGGCAACAAAAAGTTTGTTAGCATCGAACGATAGCGATCGCCATTCACCGTAACGTTGCGTCCAACAGCATCTTTGAAAAAATACGGTCCAATGATTCCACCAGCGTACAAACCACACCAAACAGTGCATTTTTCGGGATGCATGGGCAGTTCTTGAACGGCTTCTGGTTGCTCTTCACTCCAAATGCGGCAATTTTGTTTATTTACGTAGCCATTCAACCAGAAATGAGCCTCATCGCTGAACAAAATTTGTCGATAAAAAATTTCGAACCGAACACTGATTTTGGTAATAAAATTCAATGATTTGCAAGCGTTGCTCGTTAGTAAGTCTATTCATGATGAAATGTCAAAGCATACTGAGTATCTTTCTCTTTGACACCATGTCTGAAATCCCACGTGATCTGTCAAATACTAATGCATGAAAATCCTAACCTCAAAAAAATCACTCTTTATTTCCATTCTATTTTAATTCCAAAAGTACAAATTTTTAAAATCCATTATCAGACGTACATAGTGCAATATAACCTAACTTCATGATCCAACCATATTTTGTCGTAAAAGAAAAAGTATGAATTTGGAAAAAAACTTTTTATTTTGCGTGTCTATGCAGTCAGAGGAATGTATACACCGAATTCCATGATTCCAGCTGCGCCCATTTGGTTGGTACCATTTTTACCCACTTGACGTTTCTACGCAATTAGAATTTCATCATTCTAGCTGTAGTAGTTTAGTTGGTACTATTTTTATCCCTCTATACCTTTGTATCCCTTGAAAGTACGAATTTCGAAAAACGTCTATTTTCCGTGTCAACGCAGTCAGAGGAATGTATACTCCGAATTTCATAACTCTAGCTGCGGTTATTTGATTGGTACTATTTTTATCCCCTTTTTATCCCTTTTTTGCCAGATTTCACCCCCTACAAATCAGAATCACTTTATGGTGCACGTTTTTGCTATAAGGGGAATGCGCATTCCAAATTCCAAGCAAATATAAACAGACATATCCAAAAAGCATGTTCAAATACGCTAAAATATTAGGGATTATTATGGGTATTTTTAGTCCTTGTGAGGGAAATTTTTTTTCCTTTGGGCCGATTTCGCCCCGTTTCAATCCCAACAGATCTAGGACTATAAGACGCATTTGTAGAAAATTTGAACGTTCTTAGACGGACGGACGGACATGGCTAGATAGTCTTAGAATTTTATGACGATCAAGAATATATATACTTTATAGGGTCTCAGGTCGTCAGTATACCCCCATCCTGGAGGTGGAGGGTATAAAAATACTTATTTTTATTATTTAAATCTATATAAAAATAAAGAGAGACCAAAAAAGTAAAGAAATTTAAAAATCGCAATGATAAAGTTGAAAGAAGATCAGCTAAAATTACAAAGTAATAAATAAAAAAACAAAATTGTATTGTTTGCTCTTATATATTATACATTGAATACTTCTGTTGAATAAAAAAAATATATATTAATTATAATTTCATAAAAAGTGCAACAAAAACAACATAAATATAACGATGGAAAAAATGTCACGTGCGACATGTTATAACTATTTTTGATAAAATCAAATCCAATTTTAAGAGACATCAGTGCACAACATTCTAAAATTGATCACATTGAAATATTGCCACTAAAATCGGCGTTTGAATGGTTGGCCGCGAAAACGACTTCTGTTTTGGTCACGTGCGAATGTCTTGGTTTTTTTAATTTTCTTGAACACGAAAAATTACCCACAATCAACATTAGCATCAATTATACAGCTAATTAAGAGCTATAAGTTTTGCATATGGTCAAAATAAAAAACCATTTTATTTTGTCTTTTTAAATGTGTCACGGAAATGCCCATATTGTGATATCCCAGCAAAAAGAGAACTTTCGAAGAAATTATAAAGATTCTTGTTATCTTGTTATTCCAATGAATTTAACAATGAGTTGTCATACTTCAAAGTTATTTTTGAATAGTAGACAATGGATTCAATTGTTCTCTAACTCCCATTTCAATTTTGAAAACTCCGCCGCACAGTGGTTCAGACTCAAAATCCATCCCCCAAAATTCAATAACTTTTGTTCTAGTAGATTTTTTTGGCATATTTCGGCAAATAAACTCCGATAAAGGAAATCTACTCATCCTTTTACTGCGTACCTACTTTTCAGAAGTTTATGAGACGAAAATCACTAAATTGCATTGTGGAACTAAAAAATCGAACTTTTTGCACTAAATGTATCCTATCCTATCTCGGGCAGGCAAAAGTTACCCTACAAAAACGGGGAACCCTTCAACATTTCCAAAAATTTATATATTTCGTTAAAGGCTTTCGAAGGAAAAAAGTTGTGTTGGTCCAAAAATCAGACATTTGTTCAGAAAAGATATTTTTACAATATTTATTACAACCAAACTATATTTGGCACAAACATAGTTTTAGCGTCATAATAAAGCTAAGCAAGCACAATTTCTAATAATAAAACAAGTAAGGAAAGGCTGAAGTTGGGCTATATCCAAACATGGAATAAAGATACTAACTTTCAAAATAAGTTCTTCCAGTTCAAATATAATGTGTTATGCTCAGTTCGAAGAAATGCGTTGAAAATTCATGGTTTCTGGGGCGGAAAAAGTCTATCTGGTAGAGAAATTTGTATTGGTTCTATATATAAATCTGAACCGATCTGACCAATTTTCACTATGGATGTTTCTAGTTGAAATATAAGATATTTTGAACGATTTGAAGAAGATCTGTTAAAATATGTGGTTTATAGAGTGGAAAAAGTGAAATCGGGAGTGAAATTTGTGTGGGAGCTATATATAAAACTGAACCGATCTGATCCTTTTGCAACATGGCTGTTTATAGAACAAATATAAAGTATTTTGCCAAATTTGAAGAGGATCTGTTAAAATATGTGGTTTCTAGAGCAGAAAAAGTCAAATCGGGAGCGAAATTTAAATGGAAGCTATATATAAATCTGAACCGATCTGACCTATTTTCACCATAGGTGTTCCCAGTTTAAATATAAGATGTTTTGCCAAATCTGAAGAAAATCCGATGCAATATGTGGTTTATAGAGTGGAAAAAGTGAAAATCGGGAGTGAAATTTGTGTGAGAGCTATATAAAATCTGAACCGATTTAACACATTTTTACCACAGGTGTTTCTAGTTACAATATAAGATGTTTTGCCAATTTTAAAGAAAATCTGTTGTTATATGTGGTATCTAGAGTGAAAAGAGTCAAATCGGGAGTGAAATTCGTATGGGCGCTATATCTAAATCTGAACAGATTTTCTTCAAATTAAATACTGTTCGTCCATATCCCGAAAAACTTCGTTGTGCAAAGTTTCATTTGGTTCTGTCTACAATTGCGACCTGTATCGTGATTACAAGAATAGATGGACGGACAGACGGACGGACAGACAGACGGACATTGCTAAATCGATTCAAAAAGTGATTCTAAGTCGATCGGTATAATTAGCAATGGGTCTATCTCCCTTCCTTTTGGGTGTTACAAACAAATGCACAAAGACATACTACTCTAGTGGAGTGTATAAAAATGAGTGCAAAATCTCTTAAAATGTGTCAGAAACAGTTCGACAAAGTCTAAAAAAAAAACTTTTTTCAATTTTCAAAATCTGCAAAACATGAAAATCTATAATACAAAAAAATTAAAGATGTTTCTTCGCATTATGAACAAATACATAAATATATTTAAAAAGAAAAAACATAAAAACAAAAAAATAAAAATTTAAATTTGCTTTAAAATCGAAAAATACGAAAAGTAGTCAACTTTGGGCCGATTTCTAAAATATATCCGATCCTTGTCTAGTTTTGTTTTTTTTTACAGAACTCAAAAATGTCTACTAGAACAAAAGTTATTGAATTTTGGCCGATGGATTTTGATTCTGAACCACTGTGAGCCGTTACCGAGAGTAGAACAGACCACTTTTTAGGTGGAATTGACAATAGGAATCTTAACAAAATATTTCTTAAATATGAACTAATATATATTAGGATGGGGCACGAAAATTAACTTCTGCGGTCAACCGTCAAAAATTAAGATTGGAGTGTTTAATGATGATTTGCAAAATATTTCGTCGCTGGGTCAAGCCGTTTGTGAGCTAAACGCTCTTGAAAACACCACAAAAACTCATGTTTTTCCCGTGTAATTTGTTTACGTTGAATTTTTGTCCAAAACCTTTTCCCGAATTAATAAACCCTTGAAAACACTTTAAATAAAAAATTTTATTCTTGACTTATAATAAATCATTGGTCTTATTGAAGGCCATTTGACTGGTACTATTTTTATGAAATGGGGCAAAAAGGGATAAAAATGGTACATATCGAACGACAACAGCTAGGAACTCGAAATTCGGAGTGTGCATTTCTCTAGTTGACTAAATACATAATATAAAAGTATTTTTTCAAAATTCATACTTTTAAGGGTAAAATGGGAATAGAGGGATAAAAATTGTACCAATCAAACGGCTGCGCCTAGAATAATGAAATTCGGTGTATACATTCCTCTGATTGCGTAGACACGTAAAATAAACAGATTTCTCAAAATTCGTACTTTTTGGGGTTAAAATGGAAAAAGGGATAAAAATAGTACCAATCAAATGGCCGCAGCTAGAGTCATGATATACGGTGTATACATTCCTCTGTACAGTTCGGAGGTCAAGTACCTAGGTATCACCATGGGTGAGAGGATGAATTTCAGCCCACACCTAGTCCGCCTGCGTGAAAAGTTGACCAGTGTAGCAGGGCAAGTACGTAGAGTTCTCAGGTCAGACTGGGGTCTCAGTAAACGTGCGATGCGTGTTGTGTACAAGGGCCTTTTCGTTGCTTGTGCAACATATGGCTCGCCGGTCTGGTATGACATTGTGTCGAAGTCCGTGGGGTATCGTAAGATACTCTCTTGCCAGAGGGTCGTCCTCTTGGCTTGTCTGCCAGTTTGTCGAACGGTTTCCACTGAGGCCTTGCAGGTCCTTTTGGGTGTTCCTCCTCTAGATCTTGAGGTTATCCGGCTGGGTATCTCGTATAAGATTAGAAGGAGGCTGACTTTGCTGCCGAATGATTGGTCAATTGACAATGTGGAGAGCTTAGGTTTAGCTGAGCGTAAGTTGTGGCTGCGTGATTGTGTAGTCTCTAGATGGCAATCTAGATGGACAAGCAGCGAGAAAGGCAGGGTGACGTTCAAGTTTATCCCTGATGTTACTTTTGTCAGTAGCAACCCTGATTTTGGCTTCGGTCTTCATCTAGGGTTTTTGGTTACTGGCCATGGCTCTCTCAATGCATTTTTGCATAAGAGGACATTAAGTGAGACCGCAGAGTGCAGTTGTGGGGCACCAGTTGAAGACTGGCTGCACGTTTTATGCGAGTGTCCGCTCTACGAGGACATCAGGGATCTTGACGCCATGTTAGTTGGACGGACTGACGGTCAGTGGGACGTTAGTAGAGTGCTCTCCACTAGCTCTTCACTTGCTAGCATTGGTTCTTATGCAGGGTGTTTGTTTGCGCGACGACGTGTTCTTCGCTGATTTTGTAGCTGTTCCCCCGGATGTCAATACTTGTTGCCACGAGGGGCTACCAGTCCCCTAGTCGCATGGGACTGAAACTGGAAGTAACTTCGGTTATGAAGCCTGACCAGAGGTGTTTTTCTGGGACCACAAGTGACAGGGATCCATGAAGACTCTCAACTCTTCACCCTGTCATTACAGATCTTAGGATCTTGTTGGGGGCACGGTCGGGCCTAGCCTTAATACATGGTTGCCGTTCACCGTGAGCGAACGGAAGAGGTAGAGATAGACCTCGCTCCCACCGGTGAGAAAGTCATGTCCATGTAAACATGATGATTAGACCGTTCCACCTACATGTTGACTGCATGTATGCTATCTCACGACCGTTGCTTTATTTTTTGACCGTGGGCTACCAGTCCCGTGTTATATGGAACAAAAACTGGAAGTAGTTTCAACTACGAAGTCTGACCAGAGGCATTCTGGGACCACGGGTAGTCAGAAGCCCCTAGAACTTTGTTCTAGCTGACTAATTGGTGAGGCCCCTGTTGGGAGCAACGTGGTGGCTGTGGTTAAAACCCAAATCGCGGGTAGAGCGCTTGCTCCTTGTGGAGTTGCATATCAACCGGGTGCTGTGACCCAAAGATCAGCGGAGGTATTAAGATAGGCCTCAACTCCTCACCAAGGGGGAAGCTATGCCCATATAGCAGAAACTTCGAATTGGTAGGGTGGGATAGACCTTAGGTGCTCCCGTGGAGGGCTACCACCCTCTAAGGAGACACCGGGGTAATTCTGCTTGGGCGCTGGCCGTCGCATGGTAACGGCCCCTGTGCGGTGGCGCACCATGGTTAAAGCCTCACGGCGAGAATCATGTAAAACTCTCGGACGTTTTAATGGATACAATGGGTACAGGGGATAAAAATAGTACCAACTAAACGAGTACAGCTAGAATGATCTAATTCAGTGTGTACATCCCTCTAATTGCGTAGACACGTAAAATAACGAGATTTCAGATAGTCGTACTTTTGAGGGGGTAACATTGGAAAAAGGCGATAAAAATGGTACCAACCAAATGGCCGCAGCTAGAATCATGGAATTCGGTGTATACATTCCTCTGACTGCATAGACACGCAAAATAAAAAGATTTTTCCAAATTCGTACTTTTACGGCAAAAATTGGTTGAATCATGAAGTTAGTTATTGTGCACGTGAGATAATGGATTTTCAAAATTTGTACTTTTGGAATTAAAATAGAATGGAAATACAACCAACTGTAGCACCCACTACCTACCATGATTTATGGTATTTAAGCTTTTTTGAAAATATAAATATAAGAATATTTATTTTATGAATAAACTTGAAGTATTATTTCGATATATATATTGTGTAAACATATTTGTAGCCCTGCCTTATAAGCGTGGTATGAAATAATAATAATATTATGTTTATTTATAAATTTATTTTTTCATTATTTGTATTTGTTTCAGTTTGGCTATATATATATATATATTCCTGTAATATTACTGCACTTCTACGAAAATCAACAGCCTCTGTGGAGTGCAATACAGGATGGAGGGTATATAAAGTTCAGCCCGGACGAACTTAACGCCTTTTTTTACTTGTTTTCTGTAGAAATGTGAAGTCAACTCTCCAACAGAAAATGGCCTTAAACGGAGGGAGAAAGCACAAGGAGCCTGCGATTATCTGGTTGTCCTAAGTTTCCCAGTATTCAGATTGCCCTCTTAAGTCGATCCTGTCACAGCCTGAATACCGGATGTCATGTAAAGCAGTTCGTTGCTTCACTCACTCTTCTCATAAAAACTCTTACTCTTCCGACCTGCAGCCTGTTCGGGTGGTCGCTTGCTGAGTACTTTGCCATGTGTCAAGTGTCCTTAAGGCGGTTCGTAATTTTTTTCTTTCCACCAGTTCCTGCCTGTTCTTCGGGATTTTGCGAAAGTGGGTGTGTGTAAGATTTTTTTAAAATTTGCTCTTTTTTGTGGCACTTGTTTGTTTGTTGCCTCATGCAGCCTATTTCTTTCTTAGTTATGAATTTGTGCGGGTGTGTTTTTCTAGCTCACTCTCTACGCCTCCTCGTCCTCATCGTGATGAACATTTAAAAAGGCTCTAAAAGTTAAGCATTTACTTGTTTAATGGGCCTATTGCATGTTGCTGTGGCACGACGAAGAGCAGTAGGCATCAAGAGCAGCAGTAGCAGCAGCAGCAGTACTTTGGATACACTTCAAGGGCTTAATAGTGATGTTATTGTTGGCTTTGCGTTCATTGTCGTTGTTGTTGTTATGTTTCTACTCCTTTTGCCACTTTATGTAGTTGCAACACTCAACGTTAACAACAACAGCAACAAGAACAGCCGACAGTCATCATCAACAACAACTGTATCAAGAAGTTGCTACAAAAGCCAGCACTTGACGAAAATATAAAAACTCGAGGAAAAGCAACACCAACACCAGCACCACGAACAACAACTGCAACAGTTGCAACCGCTTTAAAGCCATTTTCCGCATTTTTGATAACTTTTTGCCAAAATGCACTCACAAATGAAAGAATGAATGACTGAATGAAATTCTCAACAACAATAACAGTAGTGGCAGTAGGCCTGTTTTTCCCCATCCCATTTTTCCACTTGTATTTTTTGTTGCCAAACGGAGGTAAAGAAAGAAAATATTTTAGATATTCAGCAAGAGGAACCCCAACCAACCACAGCGACAGCAGCTGCAGCTGCTGCATCACTAACATCATCATAAAGTTAACAGTGCACAATTTATGAGCAGTCGTTTCGTCCTCGTGATTTAACTTCTCCCAAAGTTTATTAACATGTCAAGGAAAGCGTTAGCGTTGCCAGCATTTGGAGCATAAAAGATTTGCTTTGCGTGTACCCTTTGTACACCTCCAGATGTCCTTCGTAGATGAGGAAAGACGAGGGTAATGTTGACATTGCGTTTTGCAATGCAAAGCAATGCAATTAAAGTTGTTTGCCAAATGTTGTTCGGCAATTTGAGGACTTTTTCTATATATACATATATAGGGACTGCAGTTTTTATATCCTTCACAAGTGGGTGGATAGGATTGAATGGATATTTCCAAAGGAAATGCTCTAAAACACTAATGCAACTGAGGGGATGTTGCACCTGGAGGAAAACTATGAAAAAAACAACGCTCCACAGAATTAATAATTTAAATAAAATTTATATTTTAAGGAAAGGCTAAAATTGGCCAAAGGTCGAATATAGGAAAACCACTCCCTTCTTGTAATTACACTATACATCCAAAAATATAAAAAACAAGTAAAAACGACGGACAGTGGCTCAGAATCAAAATCCATCGGCCAAAATTCAATAACTTCTGTTCTAGTAGACATTTTTTAGTTCCGTAAAACCACAAATTCGACAAGGAGTTATTAACATTACCAATATAATTTTTATACCCTACACCACTTCGTGAACTAGGGTATTATAAGTTAGTTTCGCGCCAAATGTTTGTAACACCAAGAAATACTTGAGCTAGACCCACCTTTAAGTATACGGATCGGCTTAGAATCACCAGCTGAATCGATTTACCGATGTCCGTCCGCCCGTCTGTCCGTCTGCTGTCCATCTAAGCTTGTTCGCACTCTACAGGTAGCAATTGTTGTCCGATTGTCATGAAACATGGCAGAAGTTATTTTTCTGGCCAAGGACCATCGGTATTGAATTTGGAGGAAATCGGTCCAGATTTAGATATAGTCCCCATATAAATGTCGCTCCCAGTTTGACTTTTTCCGCTCTACAAACCACATATTGTACCCGATTTTCTTTAAAATTGTCACAACATCTTATAATCCAACTGGAAACACCTATGCTGAAAGTGGGTAAGATCGGTTCAGATTTAGATATAGCTCCCATACAAATGTCGCTCCCGATTTGACTTTTTCCACTCTAAAATCCATATATTGTACCCGATTTTTTTTAAAATTGGTACAACATTTTATAATTGAACTAGAAACACCTATGCTGAAAGTGGTCAAGATCGGTTCAGATTTAGATATAGTCCCCATACAAATGTCGCTTCCGATTTGACTTTTTCCACTCTAAAATCCATATATTGTACCCGATTTTCTTTAAAATTGGTACAACATTTTATAATTGATCTAGAAACACCTGTGCAGAAAGTGGATAAGATCGGTTCAGAATTAGAGATAGCCCCCATACAAATGTCGCTCCCGATTTGACTTTTTTTTTAAATTGGCACAACATCTTATAATCTAACTGAAAACACCTATGCTGAAAGTGAGTAAGATCGTTTCAGATTTAGATATAGCCCCAATACAAATGTTGCTCCCTTTAAATGTTATATTTCACCAATAAACAGACATGGTGAAAGCGGGTCACATCGTTCCAGGTTTCAATAAGCCCCCATACAAATGTCCTTTCCGATTTAACATTTTTTGTCAAACACTAACATTTACAGGATTCAAAAATCATTCCCGATTTCACTTTTTTACCGAATGGAATTGTAGTGAGATAGAAAGTGGGGTGTATCATATAGTCGGCTCCGTCCGTCTTTAGCCTTTCCATACTTGTTTGGGAGATGCCCATATGTTCATACTTTGGTATAACACAAGTGGGGCCCCATTCTTCTCTATTACAGCTCTAGAAACCACATCTCACATCGGATCTTCATCAAATTTTGCAGATCATTGTATGTTTCAACTAGGAATACCTACCGTGAATGAGAAATATATAGGCGCATGTTTTGGCACAGGCCTCAATTGTTGTTATAGTCCCCCTTCAAATGTCCGTCCGATTCATCCTATTACCGCTTTATAATCGGTATTTATCACTGGATCTAGATCAATTTATCCATATCATGTTATATTTACTTTACTGGAAATATCTGCTGGTTCAATTACTTTATTATTTACCATACTCATTGACTTTGACTAAAGATAAAACATAAAATAGCTCCCATGAAATACCTGGGTTTAGTAATCAAAGCGAGGTATATACGCAGGGAGTGGTGTAGGGTATTATATAGTCGGCCCCGCCCGACTTTAGCCTTTCCTTACTTCTTTCATTATAGCCGAACCAATACAAATATTGAAAAAAAAAATATTTTTTTTTAGTTTTTTTTTTCGTTTGTATTTTTTTGGTCTGTAATCATTATTTGATTTGAACTGGGATATTGTCCTGGCTCAAGACCATTTTGCATATATATTCAATAGAATGCAAATTTATTTACAAATGACATGGTGACATTTATTACTTGGCTGCAGACTACCACGATCATTATTTCCACCCTGTCTAAAGGTTTCGTTCAGGTGGCTTCGCAGCGACTTTTCAACATCAAACCCGGCCTCTATAAGGAGACGATTCTCACAAACGAACGAGAAGCACAACTCACTTGCCGAATTTGCTTTTAAAAAATCGCACCAAGTAATAAAGTACAGATGATATCTTACAAGCATCTCATTGAGTTGCATATGTAAGTATGTGCATATGCAGGTATAGATAGCTCATTTGTTTTAGTTTTTTTCGTTTGTATTTTTTTGTCTGTAATCACTATTTGATTTGATTACAGACCAAAGACAGCAATTTTTGAATTGACTTGAAGTATTTCAATAAACATTTTATAAACGTATTGGCAGCCTTGCCTTATAAGCGTGGTTTAGAATAACTAAAATTTTATATTTATTTAGAAAATTATTTTTTTCAATATTTGTATTTGTTTTGGTTTGGATATATTAAAAATATTTAATATTTTCCCTGCGATGTTAAGCAATTCTATGAAAATAGTCAGTTTTTACTTGTTTTTATACCCTACACCACAGGGTATAATGTCTCTGTGCATTTGTTTGTAACACCAAAAAAGAAACGAGATAGACCCATCGCTTATTATACCGATCGACTTAGAATCACATTTTGAGTCGATTTAGCAATGTCCGTCCGTCTATCCGTCCGTCTGTTCATCTATTCTTGTAATCAAAGTACAGGTGGCAATTGTTGTTAGAACTAAATGAAACTTTGCACAATGAAGTTTTATGTGATAAGGACGTTACTAAGATCGTTACTTAATTTAAAGCAAATCCGTTCAGATTTAGATATAGCTCCCATACAAATTTTACTCCCGATTTTACTCTTTCCTCACTAGAAGACATATTTCAACAGATTTTCTTCCAATTTGGCAAAACGTCATAATTTAACTAGAAACGGCTCTGGTAAACATAATATTTGAAATAGAAACATCGATGGCGAAAGTGGATCACATCGGTTCAGATTTATATATAGCTCCCATATAAATGACTCCCCCGATTTAATTCTTCCCGCTCTAGAGACCACATATTTAACAGATTTCCATCAAATTTGGGAGAGCGTCTTATATATCAACTAGATCGGTTCAGATTTATATATAATTAATAATAATATAATTTTCTTACAAATACAGATAAAAGAATGAAATTTGTATTACATTATTCTCTTATGGCTGTATCTTATATAACCCGGTTCAAACGTAACGACGTTTTTATACCTTACACCACAGGGTATAATGACTAGGTGCAGGGTATCATATAGTCGGCCACGCCCGACTTTAACCTTCCTTACTTGTTGTTTATATTTGTTCGTGCCAAGAAAAAGGTTTTTTATTTCAATTTTTCTACTCAGTGTTACTAAACCACTGTTTCGAAGTGAAAGACTGTGTCACCAACATTTGTAGCCAATTTCAGCACCGGTTTGCAAAAGTACGAAATTAACCCTTGACTAATTTCTGTCATTTAAGTTGAGTAATGAGTATTGGTGTATTCTAAGAGTTATAGTGGAAGTTTATGGCAAATATTATATATTGAATATATATTGAACGCCCCCCCCCCCTAAAAAGACTATCTTTATTTTACTTCAAACAAGTGAAGTTTGAATAAAAATACCATTTAAAATTTTGACATTAACCAAAATCGTATCTGTATTTGGATGTATACATTTGTGCGTTCAGTTATGCTCACTAGTTTTGATTCCAAAGTGTAAATATTGCCTTCTAAATATCCCTAGGTCGTATCATCATCTGCGTAAACTGCATTGAATAGTAATATCCATGGAATTTCTCCCAGTGTATGCCATTCAAATCGCCGTCCTTTGGTAGGGCATCCCTCATAAAATATCGGCCATTAAAATTGCTGCAATGCGAGATGGGTGATGGATCAGTCACATCAGTTTCGTACGAATACAACCACTCACCTAAGGGTACAACAATCGTGCCACCAACAACTGCTTCTCTTTTGTACACACTCACAGTTGTCATTCTTTCGGTCCGTTGCGGAAAATTTCTGTCCCTTATTATAGCTGAACGCATCGCCAGCTGTACCTGAATAGTTGCCCACATTCGTGAGTGTAAAATGCGAAGCTTCATCGCCGATGGCGAAATCATCGTATCGAGCATATTTCACAACATTATCGAAGTCTTGCATTTCTATCAGAAGCTCGACAGGTGCCAGCGTGGTGGTGAGAGCGTGCATTTTTTCCAAACCCATCCAGAAATCGCCATCCAAATCGCCAAAGCCATGCTTGTAATCGAACCAATTGCGCAAAAAGTCCACTGAGCCATTGACGCGCCTCTGGATGACAGTCCAGCCGCCACCATGGCTTGTTTCGTTACAGGCCACCACAAAAGTGTCGGCACCATAGAGACGGTTGCGAATGCGGCATTTGTTATTTGAACAATTTATTGTATGCGAATCGGCACAACTGGAGGGATATGGTAAATCAGAGCTGGAACAAATGGAAAAGTTGTAGAGAGTAAATTGCCACACAGTCATTTTTCTAAGAGAAAAGATAACACACAGACTCTACTTCTTAGACACTGTGTGGCAACGTTTCTTAGAGAAAAGTTGTCCAGCGGACACTTTTCATAGAGTAAAGTTTTCCCGCGGACACTTTTCATAGAGAAAAGTTGTCCCGCGGGCACTTTTCTTAGGGAAAAGTTGTCCCGCGGACACTTTTCTTAGAGAAAAGTTGTCCCGCGGGCACTTTTCTTAGGGAAAAGTTGTCCCGCGGACACTTTTCATAGAGAAAAGTTGTCCCGCGGACACTTTTCATAGAGAGAAGTTGTCCCGCGGACACTTTTCATAGAGAGAAGTTGTCCCGCGGACACTTTGCATATAGAAAAGTTGTACCGCGAACACTTTTCATAGAGAAAAGCTGTCCAGCGGACACTTTTCTTAGAGAACACTTTTCTTAGAGAAAAGTTGTCCCGCTTTCTTAGAGAAAAGTTGTCCCGCGGACACTTTTCATATAGAAAAGTTGTCCCGCGGACACTTTTCATATAGAAAAGTTGTCCCGCGGACACTTTTCATATAGAAAAGTTGTCCCGCGGACACTTTTCATATAGAAAAGTTGTCCCGCGGACACTTTTCATATAGAAAAGTTGTCCCGCGGACACTTTTCATATAGAAAAGTTGTCCCGCGGACACTTTTCATATAGAAAAGTTGTCCCGCGGACACTTTTCATATAGAAAAGTTGTCCCGCGGACACTTTTCATATAGAAAAGTTGTCCCGCGGACACTTTTCATATAGAAAAGTTGTCCCGCGGACACTTTTCATATAGAAAAGTTGTCCCGCGGACACTTTTCATATAGAAAAGTTGTCCCGCGGACACTTTTCATATAGAAAGGTTTTCCGGCGGACACTTTTCATATAGAAAAGTTGTCCCGCGGACACTTTTCATATAGAAAAGTTGTCCCGCGGACACTTTTCATATAGAAAAGTTGTCCCGCGGACACTTTTCATATAGAAAAGTTGTCCCGCGGACACTTTTCATATAGAAAAGTTGTCCCGCGGACACTTTTCATATAGAAAAGTTGTCCCGCGGACACTTTTCATATAGAAAAGTTGTCCCGCGGACACTTTTCATATAGAAAAGTTGTCCCGCGGACACTTTTCATATAGAAAAGTTGTCCCGCGGACACTTTTCATATAGAAAAGTTGTCCCGCGGACACTTTTCATATAGAAAAGTTGTCCCGCGGACACTTTTCATATAGAAAAGTTGTCCCGCGGACACTTTTCATATAGAAAAGTTGTCCCGCGAACACTTTTCATATAGAAAAGTCCCGCGGACACTTTTCATGTAGAAAAGCTGTCCCGCGGACACTTTTCATATAGAAAAGTTGTCTCATGGCGTTCATTTCCATACGTACCATTTATCTTTGTATTCAGCATTTTTCACACATATTTTCAGATTTTCTGTAAAGAAAAAAAGTTATAAGAATTAAATTGACAACTCTGGTGAATTGGCGTAAACGGGGAGTGAGACAACATCTAGAGTTGCCATTTTGCGATTCTACTTATATTGAATTACAATTGGCACAAATGTTTAAAGTAAATATTTAGTTAAAACAATTCAAACCGCAAAGGTATTTAATTTAGTTTCTAATTGTGGCCTTTGTCGAAAGAAATCGAGAGACTCTGTTTTTACCTTTTCCATTAAAATGATCCACTAAGTCCCCGCGAATCTCTACCGCTGGATTTCCTTCATTTGAATTGACGTTTTGCGGTATTGTTAATTTTCCCCTCAGACCGTTGAGTAGATTTTCCCTGGACTCATTGTTCGCTGTTTGAAGGGAAGCTGGAGCACTTGTTAGGTTCATGGCAGAAGTTTCCTCTGCCTCATATTGTCCACGCATATTACGAGCTAGCTTTTCCACAATTTCTTCCATCAGCGATCGAATTTTGTGAAATAAATACTGTATTTTTCATTATTCATTTCCATTATTTCGAGGCGTAATGTCAGAAATTCAAGCCCAGCTTTCAAAGCCTTGATTTGCTGTTTGAAATCCTCATCCGTTTGCCACAAGTTTGCATTCTGATCATTTAGGGAGGTCTACAAGGGATTCGATATATATTTTCCCCGGTCATTTCACTTATTATCGTACTTACACGAGGTTCGGCTTTTGTTGGACTCAGCAAATGACAAATACTTAAAAAGACCCACAGCAGCACAGAATGTCTCCTCAAACCTTGCGGTGCCATTGCGACACGGAAACTGAACTGAACTGCAAGTCAAAGTCAGTGTTATCGTCATTTTGTTGAGCTTTTGTTGGACTTTCAAAATATTGTGATAAGCATTATGTGCGTTAAGTAGGGATGACGATGCAGAAATGAAAACAAAAACAAATCCCAATCGCACGAGAATTTCAAATGACTTAATTTCTTCTGAACTCTAATCATTGTTTCACAAATCCGATGGAAATTCGGGAAAAAAATAGTAAGATTTTTCCCTGAACATGACGGAATAGTCTCCTTCCTCATGCAATTCTAATACTATCTAGCCATGACTGCCTGCTGAAAGCACGCTAATATCTAAACGAAAAGAGCTAGGTAGTCCAAATTAAGCGACAACAGTAGGGTTTGGGGTTTCCCGGACTTTTTTCACTTCCCGGGAAAACGGGAATGAAAAATTTCATTCCCGGGAATTCCCGGGAAAAAGTAATTTATTTATAGGTATGTTCAATATGGTTTAAAATATCAACATTTAATAACTGGTGTGTTTTTTTTCAATACTGTCATATTACAAATTAAAAATGAATGTTATTGTCAAAATATTTTACAAATAATTTTTCATTTTACAAATATTTTACTCTACACCTTTTCAAGATTATATTCGGAACATACAAATTTATATTGAGAAATGTAAATTCATATTAGGGACATATAAATTCATAATGAGATATATAAATCATAATTCATTGAGAACAATAATTCATTATAGGACCAATACAATAGGAATAATACCAATTCATAATGAAATATACAAGTTATTAATCAGAAAATCCAAATTCATAATCAGAAAATGCGTTTTCATATTCAGAAAATATGAATTCATAATGAGAAAATAAAAAATCATATTGAGAAAATGTAAATTTATAGTGAGAACATTGATAAAATATGTGTTTCTACGAAAATATCCATAGAAAAACGTACATACATAGCTTCGATTATAAATTTTAGAGTTCCTGATTATGAATATATATTTTATGAATGTATATTCCAGAATAAGAATTTATATTTTCTCATTATCAATTTGGATTTTCTCATTTTGTATTTATATATCTCATTATCAATTTGTATGTTCTTATTATGAATTTATATTTCTCAATATGAATTTAGATTTCACATTACGAATTTACAGTGCTGATTATGAATTTACATTTCTCATCGTAAACTTACATATTCCGATTATAAATTACATTTTCTCATTATAAACTTGAAAAGTTGTAGCCTAATCGTCAGAATTGGACATTTATATCGCAGGTAGAAGTGACTGGCACCTACTGATGCATTTAATTTAGAATATTCATTCGTCTGGAGACAAAAATATTTTATAGAAACAGGGGGGAATATTCTAAACTGTAAAAACAATAGAAACATAAATAATTAATATTAATTTAATAAATTTATAAAAAATAAAAATACTGAAATAGTCCAGTCATTAATTCTAACAAAGGGCCATTTAAATACGCCGTAGCATATATTTAGATTCCTATTAGATTTCTCATGAAAGTTTCCAGGCGAACAATTTTTATTGTATTCCTATTTTTAGACCATTTCTTTCTGGCTACATATGTAAAGTAAATTGTTCTTGAAGAAGATATTCGATTCTTCTAGGAAAACAAGAAAAATTACTTTATGTAAGCCATAGTATTGTCGGCATGATATCATATGGCTATTTAGCGAATTTAAAAAGTTTTGTTTGTAGTAATATAATATTAACCAATAGTCAACAAATACTCATTATTGACAGTAATGTAAATACATATATGAATTTGAAATACATCTAAAAATTCCAATTTATATAGTAACATTAAATTATTGATCAACATAATAAAAAAATTATTTTTTTAATATTTCCCGTATTCCCGGGAAATTGGAATTTTTTCCCGGGAATTCCCGGAAAATTTTGGACGGGAATTCCCGGACCCCAAACCCTAGTTACCACACAGTCACTATATCTTAGAGATAAGTGGCAACACTGAAATTTTTTAGAGAAAAGTTGCCATACAAACAATTTCCATCAAAAAAAAAAAAAATGCCACACCCTTTTCTTATCGAGAAATTTGCCACACAGACACTTTTTAAGATAAAAGTTGCCCCACACACAGTTTTCTTAAACAAAATTGGCCACACAAACACTTTTCTTAGAGAAAGGAAGCCACAGAGTCACTATTTCTCAGAGATGAGTTGCCACACAGACACTTTTCTTCAAGAAAAGTTGCCACACAGTCACTATTACTTAGAGATAAGTGGCAACACTGACATTTTTTAGAGAAAAGTTGCCACACAAACATTTTTCATCAAAAAAAAATGTCACACAGACACTTTTCTTATAGAGAAATTTGCCACACTGACACTTTTTAAGATAAAAGTTGCCCCACACACAATTTTCTTAAAGAAAATTGGCCACACAAACACTTTTCTTAGAGAAAGGAAGCCACACAGTCACTATTTCTCAGACACTTTTCTTCAAGAAAAGTTGCCACACAATCACTATTCCTTAGAGATAAGTGGCAACACTGACATTTTTTAGAGAAAAATTGCCACACAAACATTTTTCATCAAAAAAAAATTGCCACACAGACACTTTTCATCAAGAAAAGTTGCCACACAGACACGTTTTACGATAAAACTTGTCCCACACACAGTTTTCTTAAAGAAAATTGGCCACACAAACACTTTTCCTAGAGAAAGGAAGCCACACAGTCACTATTTCTCAGAGATGAGTTGCCACACAGACACTTTTCTTAGAGTAAACTTGTCTCACAAACATGTATCGCATTTGACGATGGAGCTACAAAAAAAATAAAAAACGATTTTAGGCTGACTCCGCGGGCTCGAAACAAATATTTTGTATACCCTTCACTAGGTTATTATGTCTATGTGCATTTGTTTGTAACAGCCGAAAGGAAACGACATAGACCCATCGTTTATTATACATATCGGCTTAGAATCACTTTCTGAGTCGATTTAGCAATGTCCGTCTGTAATTTGAAGCATATCGGTTCAGATTTAGATATAGCCCCCATACAAATGTCGTTCCCAAATTTTTCCGCTCTAAAAACCACATATTTACCCGATTATCTTTAAATTTGGCACAACATCGTAAAGGCTAAGATCGGTTCAGATTTAGATATAACCCCCATACAAATATTGCATCTGACTTGACTGTTTCTGCTCTAAAAAGCACACATTTTAACCGACTTTGTTCAAATTTGCCACAACACCTTATATGTATTACAACTAAAATCATCTGTGATGAAAGTGGGTTAGATCGGTTCAAATTTATATATAGCTCCCATACAAATTTAGCGTCCGATTTGACTTTTTCTGCTCTAGAATCCTCATAATTCAACCGATTTTGATCAAATTTGGCACAATACATTGCAACTAGAAACAACTATGGTTTGAAGTCAGATCGGTTCAGATTTATATATAGCTCATATACATATATATTTCGCTCCCGACTTGACGTATTCCGCTCTAGATACCATATATTTTGACAGATTTTCTTCAAATTTGCCACAACACCTTATATTTGAACAAGAAACATCTCTGTGAAATGAAGTCAAATCGGTTCAGATTTATATAAAGGTTCCATACAAATATTGCCGATTTTACTTTTTCTGCTCACATATTTTAAACCGATTTTGATCAGAACAAAACTGGAAACATATATTGTGAAAGATGGTATCATAGGACACTTTCCAAAATCCTCATCGAATTTAATTGTAATGACAAGGAAAATTAAGCGTATCATATAGTCGGCCCCGCTCGACTTTAGTCTTTCTTTACTTGTTTTAACTTGTCTCGAGGTGAGCTATACTATTCCGTATCGCAAACTTCCTGGGGAAGTTTTGTGGTGACCCGGTCGAATGAACATGTTTAGATCGGCTAGAGGCTTTCGTAAAGTAATTTCTTAGAAAATCTCCCCCTCAAAATAAAACTAAAATCCCGCAACCCTCCAAAAAAATCCCAAAATTATCATTATTTATTTAAATCCCTAACAGGGAATTTTCCAAACTCTGGCCAATCCACAAACCATATCAACCACAAGGCTGCAACAATTTGCCATCAAGCGGTGCGACCACAGCGATAAGTGTGTTAGAATGTTTTAAGTTGGATATCAAAATGGACAGTGGTTCGATTGGCTGTGGGATTGCTGTGAACGAATGTACACGTTATTGTCCGGTACGCGATCCTGTTGGAATGATTGATTTGATTTGATTTTTTGAGTACTACCTAATTTTGGGCCAATTATGAATATTTTAGACACAAAAATTTTATATCTCTTTTGGCCTTCAAGATATGGCTGGGGTAGTTTTCTACCCCTTGTGCCGTTGCATGTTAAGATTATTAATAATAATGAAGCAATCATGTCAATAGTAAATTGAATATGTGTTTACATATATGAGTGGAACAAAACTTTAGCACTGCAGTAAAGAAAACCTTTCAATTCCATGTAAAAACATAATTATAATCTTTAATTCAAATTAGGTATTTTTTTTGGATTTTAAAGTTTTGCGTGTGGATCGGGGAAAGTAGGGGGATTGTTGGTATTATATTCAAGCAAACATTCTAAATATTTGACAAATATCAACAAATAGTTGTTAGTTTAACATAAATCTTATTTTTAGTTCAGGGGTAGAAAACTACCCGTCTGGGCATTAATGGGTTAATGAAAACAAGTAAAAACGGCGTTAAGTTCGGCCGGACCGAACTTTATATACCCTGCACCGTGGATTGCATTCCACAGAGGTTGTCGGTTTTCGTAGAAGTGCAGTAATATTACAGGAAAATATATATTTTTTTTAATATAGCCAAACCAAAACATATACAAATATTGGAAAATTAATTTTATAAATAAATATAATATTTTAATTATTTCAAACCACGCTTATAAGACAAGGCTACCAATACGTCAATTCAAAAAATAATTATTCTTCTATTTATATTTTCAAAGCCATAAATACATTTGGTTGTATCTCCATTCTATTTGAATTTAAAAAGTACAAATTTTGAAAATCCATTATCAGACGTACATAATGCAAAATAACCTAACTTCATGATTCAACCAATTTTTGCCGTAAAAGAAAAGTACGAATTTGGAAAAAAAACTTTTTATTTTGCGTGTCTATGCAGTCAGAGGAATGTATACACCGAATTACATGATTCCATTTGGTTGGTACCATTTTTACCCCCATGACGTTTCTACGCAATTAGAATTTTATCATTCTAGCTGTAGTCGTTTAGTTGGTACTATACCATTGTATCCCTTGAAAGTACTAATTTCGAAAAAATCGTCAGAGTCAGAGGAATGTATACTCCGAATTTCCTTTTATCCCTTTTTTCATTTTAACCCCAAATAGTACGAATTTTGAAAAATCCGTGTATTTTACTTATCTATGCAATCAGAGGAATGTATACACCGAATTTCATTATTCTAGGTACAGCCGTTTGGTTGGTACCATTTTTATCCCTCTAATCCTATTTTACCCCTTAAAAGTACGAATTTGGAAAAAATACTTTTATATTATGTATCTACTCAATTAGAGGAATGTACACACCGAATTTCGTGTTTCTAGCTGTTGTCGTTTAATATGTACCATTTTTATCCCTTTTTTGTCCCATTTCACCCCCAACAAATAAGAATCACTTTATGGTGCACGTTTTTGCTATAAGGGGAATGCGCATACCAAATATCAAGCAAATATAAACAGACATATTCAAAAACATGCTTAAATACGCTACAATATTAGGGATTATTATGGGTATTTTTAGTACTTGTGAGGAAAAATTTTTTCCCTTTGGGCCGATTTCGCCCCATTTCAATCCCAACCGATCTACGACTATAAGACGCATTTATGGAATATTTGAACGTCTAGCTCCTTTCGTTTAGATGCTAGCGTGCTTTCAACAGACGGACGGACATGGCTAGATCGTCTTAGAATTTTATGACGATCAAGAATATATATACTTTATAGGGTCTCAGGTCGATATTTCAAGGTGTTACAAATGGAATGACAAAGTTAGTATACCCCCATCCTGGAGGTGGAGGGTATAAAAACGTTATATTTTTTCCTATGCGCAGCTACAATGAAACATGTATGAGTATTGTAAAGCAAATTTAGATTTTACTAAAGAAGCATTTCTGTATAATTTATATGAACTACATAAAATCGCCCCAATAAATACCTTGGTAGGGAGTTGTGTATCATCTACATGGTGTATGTCATTGATTTGATTTTTTTAATTTTTATTTCACATGATTCTGGCAACGGATTCTGTTAAAGGGAGTAAAAATAGAATAAACGTGTAACGGCGTTTTGAAAGTTTGCGTTTGTGAAGGTCATTTTAGGGGGGGTCAATATTTCTAAGAGCATCACGTGGTACATTTTTTTGGAACATCTTAACCATATAGCTCCTCAATGTAGAGGTCTTTTTGGCCACTTTTGTGCAAAAAGGTAAAAACCCCCTAAAAAGGTGTTTAACGGATCAAAATGTTCTACAAGAATATTTGCCACAAAATTTTGTTGTAAATCTCTGAATCCACCAAAACTCAAAACTCTACCTAAATGCCTGAAATAAGTCAAAATTTAAAATGTATTTTAAGGTTAATTTCATACTTTTTCTGAATGGTGGTGTGAATGAAAAAAATATTCTATGACAAATTTCAATATAAGTCACCGAACACAAGAAAGCTGTAGCTAAAATATATACATTAGGATGGGTCACGAAAATAAAATACAACGGTCACCCCCCCCCCCCCCCCCAGAAATGAAGATTGGATTGTTTAATGATGATCTGCAAAATATTTCGTCACCGGGTTAAGCCATTTGTGAGCTAAACGCTCCTGAAAACACCTCTAAAAATCAAGTTTTGCCCGTGTATTTTTTATGTTGAATTTTTGTCGATTTTTTTCTGAATTAATAGACCCTCGGAAGCACTTTAAATAAAAAGTATCAAAAAAAGGTAGAAATATTAGCTTTTTACACTTTTGCACAAAAAGGACCTAAAAAGACCCCTATATAGAGGAACCAGATTTTTAAAATGTTTCACAAAAAATTCCTCGTGGAGTTTTGAATAATAATGCTGAACACATCCTAAACTAACAACGTACGGCTCGCAAGGTTTCCTACGTCGCACAGTGGTTCTGAATCAAAATCCATCGGCCAAAATTCAATAACTTTTGTTCTAGTAGAAATTTTTGAGTTCTGTAAAAAATCAAAATTAGACAGGGTCATTAACATTAAAAATCAGGCAATCGGATATATTTCAGAAATCGGCCCTACTTTCCGTATTTTTCGATTTTCAAGAACATTAGATTTTTTATTTTTTAGTTTTTATGTTTTTTTTTTTAACATCTTGTTACGTATTTGTTCATAATGCAAAGAAAAGTTTTAATTTTTTTTTTTTGTATTACAGATTTTCACATTTTTCAGATTTTGAAAATTGAAAAAACGTAATTTCTATTTTTTTTACCTTGTCGAACTGTTTCTCACACACTTTAAGAGATTTTGCACTCAACTTTTTATACCCTACACCACAGGGTATATTGTCTTTGTACATTTGTTGGTAACACCCAAAAGGAAACGAGATAGACCCATCGTTTATTATACCGATCGACTCAGAATTACTTTTTGAATCGATTTAGCAATGTCCGTCCGTCTGTCCATCTATTCTTGTAGTCAAAGTACAGGTCACAATTGTTGTTTAATTTAATTTATTTAATTTGAAGCAAATAGGTTCAGATTTAGATATAGCTCCCATACAAATCTCTCCTCCGATTTGACTCTTTCCGCTCTGGAAACCACAAACTTTGTCAGCTTTTCTTCAAATTTGGCATAACAACTTATATTTCAACAAAAAACAGCTCTGGTGAAAATAGGTCAGATGAGTTCAGATAGATATACATAGCTCCAATACAAATTTCGCTACTGAATTGATTATTTCCGCTCTAGAAATTCTTCTAATTCGGCACATCAGCTAACGTTTCAAATAGACACAACTATAGCGAAAATGGGTCACATCGGTTCAGATTATATATAGCTCCCGATTTGATTCTTTCCGCTCTAGAAACCACATATATAACACTCCATAAAATGTGGGAAATCGTCTAATATTTCAACTAGAAAACCTTTGCTAAACATGGGACAGATCGGGTCAGATTTGTATATATCTCTCATTCATAGTTTGTGTTCAAATTTTCTTACAAATACAGATTGAAGTATGGAATTTGTAGTATATTCTCCTCTTATAGCTGCATCGTATATCATCCGGTTCAAATGTAATGACCTTTTTATATTCTATACCATAGGGTAGTGTAGGGTGTAGTGTATAGTCGGCCACGCCCGACTTTAACCTTCCTTACTTGTTTTATTAGAAATTGTTGTTTCTTAGCTTTAATATGACGGGAAAACTATGTTTGTGCCAAATATAGTTTGGTTGTAATGAATTTTGTAAAAAATATCCTTTTTGAACAAATGTTTGTAATTTTGCGTGCACGAAATTGCACCCTTGGAAGATAGGATACATTTAGTGCAAAAAGTCAGATTTTTTAGTTCCAAAACGCAATTTAGCCATTCAGTTCGACAAGGTCAAAAAAAAGAAATTACGTTTTTTCAACATTCAAAATCTGAAAAACGTGAAAATCTGTAATACAAAAAGAAAATTAAAATGTTTTCTTCGCATTGTGAACAAATACGTAAAAATTTGTAAAAAAACATAAAAGCAAAAAAATAAAAATGTTAAAATCGAAAAATACGAAAAGTAGTCAACTTTGGACCGATTTAAAAAATTTAAATTTAATTTTTTAATGTTATTATCTCAAAATAATCCTTGGGTCCTTGTTTAATTTGGTTTTTTACAGCACTCAAAAATGTTTACTAGAACAAAAGTTATTGAATTTTGGCCGATGGATTTTGATTATGAACCACTGTGCGTCGATTCATCAGAACAATGTACAAAAGGGGCAAATATTGACCTCCATACGTAAACTTTCAAAATGCCAAAACACGTATATACTTTTTTATCACTCTATCAGAATCCATAGTGTTATTTGTCGGGATCAAAGTACACCTGCAAACCATTCAAGGTATAGAGCTGTAAAATCGCCAATTGAGACATATAACGATCGTAATTTAAATTTTGTATTTTTCAATTTTTGTGGCAAATGAAACGCTTATTCATATATTCTGCAACTAAATTTTTAAGATCTTCTACCTGAGATTTTCAGAAAAATCAGAGTCATGTGGTTTGCTGTATGGAATACAAGTCATTCCATTCACTTGTCAGAGGGAATTTTCAATTTTAGAGTCAATTTCAGTGCCCATAACTCTGCATATAAATGTTTAAGATTTTTATACCCTCCAAATCCAAAATGGGGGTATACTAAGTTTGCCATTCTGTCTGTAACACCTTGAAATATCGACCTGAGACCCTGTAAAGTATATATATTATTGATCGTCACAAATTTCTAAGACCTAAGTCTAAAAGTTGTAGATCGGTTGGGATTGAAAATGGACGAAAGGAAAATTACTTTCCCCAACAAGGCCAGAAAATACCCCCAATATTTCGAGTATTTAAATATGTTTTCGAATATGTCTGCCTATATTTCCTTATAGCGTAAACAAGCATAATGGTCTATTAAATCAGAAAAAAAATTTGGACAAAAGTCCAAAACGAAAAAAATTACACAGGAAAAACATTAGGAGCGTTTAGCTCACAGATGGCTTGACCCAGTGACGAAATATTTTGCAGATCATCATTAAACAATCCAATCTTCATTTCTGTGCGGGTGGCCGCGCTGTAATTTATTTGCGTGACCCATCCTATTGTATATGTGTCTTCCATGATATACGGAAAATCAATAATTGAGGTAAAACGATATAAATTTATATATATATATAAATTCAACCAAGTCCTTCCCTATTGGAAACCCATTCGGTGTATATTCTAAGCAGTAGGATCTTGAGAGTTTTCTAATTTGTTCATTGGAACTTATTTTGGGACAATTATTATTTTGAGTTTTTTTATTTGAGTGTTTTTTTTTCAATTCCAAGATTCCATCCCTTAAATAATTTCCATATTCATCCCCACCCCCCACTATCAGTTGGGGTTTTGAATTAACCAGAATTTAATTAAAGACCGCAAAAGTTCAAAGAAAATTATTGACAATCAGGAGGAGTTATTTTGTACACGTGGTACATTCATTCATTCGTCCGTTCATTCATTCATTATTCTAAGAGTACGCAATTAACTGTAAGACTTCCTTTTCTATTCAATTATGGCTCAACTTTAATTTCAATTACATGTAAACGGTATTCAATTATCGTTATCATATCAGTGAAATCATATAATAAATCTTCACAAACGACTTACACCAGCACCAGCACCAGCAGCAGCAGAATCGTCCACCCACACTCGTCCTCGTTTTGTTGTTGTTCTGACTTTAGTTTCCATTGCCACCCTCGCACCCAACCTTTTCCAACCCAATTACTTTTCACTTTTCCCCGAAATTATCCACTGTGAAAACCACATACACACACACATAGTCACAAGCAGCAGCAGCGAACAGAAATCTATTATGTCCCTATAATCTCTTTCTCGCCCAACACCAAACACTGGTCACATCTAAAATCTAACGAAGCGTTCAGAAATCGCCAACTATGACAACAACAAGATTTGTTCATAGTTCCACTTTGCCTTTTTGGTTGGTCGGTTGGTTGGTTGGTTGGTAGGACATTAAAAGTTTTTATTCTGCTCTAACAACTGGAAGCCATGGAACAATTTCGCTTTGCTCCACCATCAGCCATAATCACAATTCCACCCCCCCCCCCCATACCACCCTCCTTGGTGGGTATAACATTTCATGGCTAAAGCTTCAAAACAGTTCATGTTTTAGGATGTTGTTTTTTTTCAGCTTCCTTTTCTTTCTTGGATGAACTTTTATTATTATTTTATTTTGTTCCACATTCCCCAAACAACTTTAACAATTGTGATCGCATTTTCCTTGAAATTTTCTGTTTGTGGCAAGTGGACAGAATGGAATGGAATAAGTGAAAGGGGTTTGAAAGTTAGGCCACGACTTGGTTGATCCGTACAGGACGTGAAGAGAGCACAGGCAGAACAGATCAAGTGGGGACTGCTAAGTCGACCAACGCACAGTGGTTCAGAAACAAAATCAATCGTCCAAAATTCAATAACTAAAATATTTATGAGTTCTGTAAAAAAATTAAATTAGACAAAGACCCAAGGATTAAGGAAATTAACGTTGAAAATCTAGCAATCGGGCATTTTCTATAAATTAGCTCAAAGTTGACTACTTTTCTTAAGATTTGGACTTAAAAGAAAAGTAAATTTTTTGTTTTTATGTTTTTATATCCTCCACCTTGAAATATTCAACGGAGATCCCATAAAGTAAATATACTCTGGGTCATGCTAAAATTCTAAGACGATTTAGCCATGTCGGTCTATCTGTCCGCCTGTCTGTTTAAAGCACGCTAGGAGCTTGGAGGTTTAAATTTCCCCTAAATGTGTCCTGTGGTTGCAGATCGGTTGGGATTGAAAGTGGACGAAATCGGCCCAGAGGAAAATGTTTCCATAACAAGGACTGAAAATACTCCCTGCTTTATATGCTCTTGAAATATGTTGCGTACATTCCTCTTGTAGCGTATACGCACCAAAAAGTAAATACACGTTTTAGCGGGCGTAATGGGACGAAAAGGGATAAAAATGGTACCAATGATACGATAACAGCAAGAAACATGAAATTTGGAATGCACATCCCTCTAATTGCGTAGACACATAAAATAGATGTTTATTCAAAATTCATATTTTTATACCCTACACCTCCAGGATGGGGGTATACTAACTATGTCATTCCGTTTGTAACATCTTGAAATATCGACCTGAGAGCCTATAAAGTATATATATTCTTGATCGTCATAAAATTCTAAGACGATCTAGCCATGTTAGTCCGTCCGTCTGTTGAAAGCACGCTAGCATCTAAACGAAAGGAGCTAGAACGTTCAAATTTTCCATAAATGCGTTTTATAGTCGTAGATCGGTTGGGATTGAAATGGGGCGAAATCGGCCCAAAGGCAAAAATTTTTCCCTCACAAGGACTACAAATACCCATAATAATCCCTAATATTTTAGCGTATTTAAACATGTTTTTTGAATATGTCTGTTTATATTTGCTTGATATTTGGTATGCGCATTCCGCCTACAGCAAAAACGTGCACCATAAAGTGATTCTTATTTGTAGGGGGTAAAATGGGGCAAAAAAGGGATAAAAATGGTACATATTAAACGACAACAGCTAGAAACACGAAATCTATCCCTAAATATTTAGGATTTTAAAGTTTTTTTTTTAATTGCGATATATATAGTATAAACATATTGGTAGCTTTGACTTATAAGCGTGGTTTAAAATAATTATAATTTTATATTTATTTATAAAAATTGTTTTTTTAGTTTTTTCGTTTGTATTTTTTGGTCTGTAATTAATATTTGATTTGAACTGGGATATTGTCCTGTGTGCTTTATTACTTGGTGCGATTTTTTAAACGCAAATTCGTCAAGTGAGTTGTGCTTGTCGTTCGTTTGTGAGAATCACCTCCTTATAGAGGCCGGGTTTGATGTTGAAAAGTCGCTGCGAAGCCACTTGTAAAGACTTTTGACATGGTCGAAATCATCGTGGTAGTCTGCAGCCAAGTAATAAATGTCACCATGCCATTTGTAAATAAATTTGCATTCTATTAAATATAGATGCAACATGGTCTTGAGCCAGGGCAATATCCCAGTTCAAATCAATTATTTTTTTTTTTCAATATTTTCATTTGTTTTTCTATGGCTATATCCTTCTACGTAAAATCGACAGCCGCTGTGGAGTGCAATCAATGGTGGACGGTATATAAGGCTCGGCCGGGCCTCCCTTTTTACTTGTTATAGTTTATCTTTTTCAAAAAAGCTTCAACATTATTTCTCTTGTACATTTTTTGTTTCTTTCTGCAGTTGCAAACTTTTTTAATTTTTCGTGGAAAATATATAATTTAGGTGCCTTTAATGCCCTCTCTGAGTCACTTTGGTCAACGAACCTCCCCGGTATATTCTCCCAAAACTGGCCACTTTTTCAGTAATAAAAAATTTATTTGCAAACATTTTCAAATCGCAAAACAGCGATTAGAAAATGTTTAGTATATTTTTTAACTCCATATCTAGACTTCTCACATCGTTTGTGATAAATGAAGACTAGACTTCTCACATCGTTTGATGATGGAATGACGATTGTCGTCAATGGATTTGATTATAGAAAAGGATTTAAATAATTCGCTCAGGCGGATCACTATTCTCATACGAAAATATTTATTTTGGCAATTAATTCTCGAAACCCAAAGCAACGTTTCAAAAGTATAAATTGAATTTTATCCACTGATATAGTTGCTAAAAACAAAAAGTTCCCTTCTGATCCTCGTTCGAAATTAAGAAGTGGTGTTAATTTTTCTAAAAAATCACATTTTTTGCGACTTATTTTCGACGTTTTAGGAATTTGTTGGTTTGGAGGTATCGCAAAAATGTCTTTGAAAACAATAGAAAAAGCTTTTCGAATCATTCGGAATGAATTCAATCAAACAGTCTAATAATGCCGACATACCAACGCCCCCAATGAAGGGAACTCTGCAAACATACACAACATAAAGCTTGACATGGCATTAACTATCAGCGAATGGTCACATGCAACCGTAGCTTGTGAACAGTCAGAAGAAGAAGTCACCAGAAAACTACAACGCCATATGTTGCTTTTGTATTTGCTGTTGGTGGCTTGGCTTGGCTTGTTGGTTGGTCTTTGTTGGTTCGATTGTTAGAGCTGCTTGTAAGGTCGCTCCCTTAGCCTTGGACCATCCATCCAGCCAACAAATACCTACAACCCCAAATTCTCGCCATTGCCGTCGTCGTCCCCGACGTACAAAGACAATTTGAAATTGCAATACAACAAATCCTTTCTTAAGTACTCAACATTTGAGCGGAAAATAACAGCGTTTGTCCATATACATATATACAGACATACATACACACGTACGTACGTTCGTCCATATATGTCCTTACTTTCGTGTGGCTGTAAGAGTTCGGATTAAATGGCATTTAAAGTTTATATATTTGCTGCATGTGGCCTCGTGCTGTGGCATGACATTTAATATATACCCCTCCCCCACACTATGTGTGCTAGTTAGTGTTGGACGTGTTGTTGTCTGTGTCCCAGGATCATAATATTATTTCATCAGCTATCTTAAGCAGTTGACCGACCGACCAACCGACCACATGAATTGTTCCACTACCCTGTGGATTGTAAACAATTTAAGCATCGTTTAATGTAATTTATTAAACGTATATTTGTCTCTTCTTGTTTTCTTTTGCGCACACCAACCAAAGCTTTTCTAGTTCGACGACGCTTTCTTTAATTTCCGGTTTGTTGTGAGTGTCCTTTTTCCAAAAAGCTTTGTTGTGTGCGGCCCTAAAATCAATTACTATTATTTCCATGGCGAGCAGTAGTGCGTATGAGTGTTATCATTTTATAACTTTTAATGTCACGTATACGTCACCCATTTCCGATGAATCGCGATAAGTGCGAGTGTTATTAACGATAAATGAATTTATTTGCACATATACTCCGAGCAATTGTTACAATATCGTGACTCTTGGTGGAGGAAAGCTATAGGCTATACCTACCCGTCACCATAACTAGCTGGGATGTTGTGAATATTTCAACATAAAATGACAGAGATCAATATTGGTCTTAGTCGATTCTCATATCAAATGAAATGGCGATTGGACACAGATTGAAATTATTTTTTCGATTTACCGGGATCTAGGGACAGGAGTAAACTCTTATATTTCGTATAAAAAAACATATCATAAAAACAACATTTCGATTGTTAACAAACCTTAAATTAGCAGTTCCCTTTCCTGTAGATTCGCTACATTTACTTTAGACTTTATTCATAAAGAAATCCAAAACTTATGAAATTGAATTATCTCTAAATATTATTTATATTATATGTAACCTTCTAATCTGCTATATTCAGTTCATATCATTTATATATAGTAAATTACCATATTCAAGGAAGTAGTTTTGTATCGCCTAGCTGACACATACTATCTAATTAAAAGTGATCTTTGTTAAATTATTTAGGTATTCTACAATTTTATAGCGAAAAATATGAGAGAAATTGATAAAACTTTAAGCTGAATTCCCGCGGGAATCCCGTACAAATTTCCCGGGATACGGCAAACAGAAATTATGAAAATTCCGCGGATTTTTCCCGCGAGAAATCCCGGGATGCAAATCCTAGTGATAATAACCAGAAATTCACACATACCACATAGATAAAGTGTCCATCCATCCCGCTTTTCTTGGGACAATCCCGATTTTAATGCCTAATGCTTTAATTTTCCAACCCGCATAATCCCGCCTTTTTGCTATAAATTATTTTTGGTACTTTATCGATTAAAAATTGTCAGTTTAATTTTTTTGGTAACTGTCCAGATTTTCTAAAATATTTCATTATTTGCCCATATTGTATATTTAGGCTTTATTTTTAAGGGAACATTTATGATCATTAATAGTAATTTAATCACCACTTTGATAAAATTTGAATTATATTTTATCTGTGTTGCTGTGTTGTCCAATTGATTCATTAAAAAAAATAAGACATTAATTAGAATGTCAAACAGTTTATAATGGTAGCAGGTGGTATAAAAATCACGTTCAATAATATAGTTATTTCTGTGACAGGTTCACAAGCACCTGTAGAGCGTTTTTTACTATTAACAAAATTTAGACCCATGAAATTCTAGTCAGCTCTTTAAACAACCTTTTTATATACAAATATGTGTTAATTTCTTTACATTTTAAAGATTGCATTTAACACTATGAAAATTTATAATGAAAGATACATTAAAACTAGTAACAAGAGTCAAGTTCAGCCACGCCTAATCTTCTATGGAGTGAATTTCGCAGTATTACCGATTCCAGGCTGTCGACTTTGCATAGAAGCCAACCTACACGCCGACATATGTTTACTTTTTTAAATAAATTGTGATGTTTCATTGGTGAAATAGTGAAAAAATTTAAATAATTTTAAAGAACACTCCCGCAGCAATCATCGAAAATGTGTCTATTTTCAGTACTTGTTAGGGAAAACTTGATGCCTCTGATAAATTTTAACTATTTACAATCCTTATAGTCCATACCATCAGGGGAGCCTGAAGTTCATGATTCCGGCTCTACCGTATGATTGGTACCATCTGCCTCTTTTCCCATTGTGACCGTATTTATTTTTAATTGGACTCCCGCAAAATAAACTTGTCAAAAATATTGTAAACACAGCCATTTTTATTTATATTACATTATTTACGTTTTTGGTAGATTTTCATGATCCCGCCTTTTTTCCACAAAATCCCGCGAAATCCCGTTTTTATTATTCATAAATCCCACTTTTTGCCCAATAAGAAATGGTCACGTTACAAATAGAATATGATAAGATTGTAATTCCATTTATCACACCTACCACATCTAGCCGACCATATGTCCGTTCGACAGTACGTGTACATTAGGCTGGGTCGCGGTCCATACCAATGGAAAAACAATTTCCAGTCACCCCATGAAATTAAAGTTTGGAGTGTTTAATGACGATTTCAAAAATATTTCGTTCTTAGTTCTAGCCGTCATTGAGCTAAACGATCCTGAAAATACACCTAAAAATCATGCGTTTCCTTTGTAAGTTTTTGTGCAGCATTTTTGTCTTTTTTTCGAAATAATAGACAATTGACTTTAAATATAAATTTTGATTATTGTCTGTGAATAACTTATTGGTCGAATTATTTGACCTATATAGTAATTTTTGTGTTTTTTCATAGTAACAACTGAGAAATTTTCCGTATTTGGTGTTATTAATAGCGGCAGTCAATACCTTTCGAATGAAGCCTAAATGATGAACATCGGAGGGAAATTGACGACGCAAAGCACATTTTTGTAAAAAGAGTTTGAAAATTTTGGCTCTGATCCATTTCCTGTATTAAATTATTTAACAAACATGTAGTCAGCGACGTCGAAAGGCATTGATTCCTTCCATAAATTTTTCATAACACATCTTACTAAATGTTTCCCAGAAATATGAGTTTTTAGCTGTCAACTTGAAAAACCACAAAAAATCAATATAAACGTCCAATAATCCGAACAATAAGTTACTCTAAAACAAGGGATTCTATCCGAGTACAATTCAATTTGGTAAAAAAAGTGAAAAAGGAAAGGATTTTGTATATGACCTGGTCCAATTTGCCAAATCGGGTATATATCGGGGCTATATCCAAACATGAAATGAAGTGACGCACTTACACAATGGGTTATACTAGTTCAAGTATAACGTGTTATGCTCAATTTGAAGAAATTCGGTGGTTTCTGGGGCGGATAAGTAAAGCCGGGAACGAAATTTGTATGGGTATATACAAATCTGAACCGATCTGTCCTATTTTCACCACAGGTGTTTCAAGTGAAACTATAAGATAGTTTGCCAAATTTGAAGAAGATCTGTTAAAATATGTGGTTTCAGAGCAGAAAAAGTCAAATCGGGACCGAAATTTGTATGAGAGCTGTATATAAATCTGAACCGATCTGACATATTTTCACCACAGGTATTTCTAGTTTAAATATAATATGTTTTGCCAAATTTGAAGACAATCTGATAAAATATTTGGTTTCTAGATCTGAGATACTGAAATTAGGAGCGAAATTTGTATGGGAGCTATATATAAATCTGAACCGATCTAACACATTTTCTCCACATGTGTCTCTAGTTGAAATACATATAAGATGTTTTGCCAAATTTGAAGAAAATCTGTTAAAATATGTGGTATCTAGAGTGAAATTTGTATGGGCGCTATATCTAAATCTGAACCGAATTTCTTCAAATTAAATAGCGTTCGTCCTTGTCCCGAAAAACTTCATTGTGCAAAGTTTCATTTAGTTATGTCTACAATTGCGACCTGTATCGTGATTACAAGAATGGATGGACAGACGGACGGGCAGACAGGCGGACATTGATAAATCGATTCTAAAAGTGATCCTAAGTCGATCGGTTTAATTAACAATGGGTCTATCTCGCTTCCTTTTGGATGTTACAAACAAATGCACAAAGACATAATACTCTCGTGGAGTGTATAAAAATAATGATAACAATAGGTCTGATCATTTCCTTTTCCAGATATAGACAAGTGTCGTAACAGGATTTCCGTCTAAATGTCACGCCCGTTACAATTTAAATATCATATATTTCCCATACTCATAAAGAAATGTCGGTAACGTATACTTTAGAAGTAAGTGTATGAACTACTCTTTTAATTAGCAAAAATTAATAAAGGCATGTAATGGATGAACATTGCCGAATTCAAGATAATACGTAAAACCTCAAGATTTTCTTTAGAGCTAAAGTCACACGTGACGCTCAAGTTTGTTGTATATCTCAAATGTTTAAAATGATAAGAGATATTTATATTTGCAAAAGTATTGCCGTTTTCAATTGGCAGTATAGTAAAAATCTCAGTCAATGAATATATCCCATATTCATATTTAAGCAAAAGTGTCACACCCGTTCCAATGGAATCACCCAGCAGTGGTAATATTTTGCAAAAATTACTATTTGCAAAAGTTTCCTCTGATGTCCATCTATTTAACTTGCAACGCTTAATTGTCTTCTGTTTTCATGTAATTATTCATTTTGATTGAATTAAAATATGAAACATTAATTTTTGCATTTGCCGATATCCTTTTTTATCTTCCAGGTGATATTTTGGCGATATCAGTCAGATTTCCAGCGGATAATAATCTTGCAGTATAGCCGATTTATCAGCATCCACAAATATTGTTATCGGATTGCTTTGGGGCATCGCTCTGGCCGCACAAACTTCTCCAGTAGATGTTATTTCTGCAATACGAATATGATAGTTGCCGCA
Source organism: Polietes domitor (assembly GCA_947397865.1). Classification (NCBI taxonomy): domain Eukaryota; kingdom Metazoa; phylum Arthropoda; class Insecta; order Diptera; family Muscidae; genus Polietes; species Polietes domitor. Next base: position 111,667,987 of record OX377622.1, read on the forward strand.
ATATTATGGCCGATTTAATATTTGTAAAAAATTCTGGATTATGGCCGGGTGATCACAAATTATCATTCTTTTTGCTATATTTAAGAAGTTATGGCCGATTTAATATTTTTATAAAATTTGTGGATTTTATCGCGATCACAAATTATCATTTCTTTAGTTCTCATGGCTATATTTAAGAAGTTATGGCCGATTTAATATCCATAAAAAATCTGTATTATTGGGTGATTACAAATTATCCTTCCTTTAGCTCTAAGTTGCCGCAAAATTACTTTCCTTCTAGGCTGCGCGATTTCGAATCATTTTTGTATAACTTTGCTTGTCTGGATTGAGTTAGGAATCCTAGATATGAACGGATTTCATTCTTTTGATGCCAACCAATATGAGATTTTAATTAAGTTCGTTTGTTCTTTGTGTGTGTATGTTTCCGCTTTTCATCCGTGTCCTGCGTTTAATTATTTCGCAATTAAATGCGAGAGATGCCACGGAGAAGAAGAGCTACAAATGTTCTAAAACTAAATCGGCTGGTCGTTTCCTTTTGAATTTCTTGTGATTGCTGACAGCAAAAGTCGACAAGAACTTTTTTAATTTCTGGAAAATAAATGGCAAACAGATAAACATCCAGAGTCGAAAGGAACAACCAAACAAAACGGGGCAAACAAGCTAGCACCGGCTGGAACGGATGTGTATATACCCACTCATCATCATCATCATCGCCACTGCTTCATCATTGTCGGCAATATCACCTTCATGGTCCGATGACTACGAAGCGCTTGTTAATGGTTGTATAGGCAACGACAAATCTCTCCCAAGGCATTTTTGAAGGTCACTTTGAAGATACTTCACATCCTTTGGGTTCTTTACCACCTTCTCCTTCCCCTTCTTTCTTACATCTTCCGTTTTAATGAAAAAGTCATTTTCATTACATCTCATTACTGCGTCACCACGAGTGACAGTTTCACTTCAATTAACTGTCTTCAAAATATATTTCAGACAAAACAACACCAGCCCAAATCTACACATCCTTTGGATGCCTTATAAACATGTTTTTAAGTATCCTTGCTCGTTGAAAAAGTCTTCAAAAAGCCATATGCAACATTTACATGAATAAATACGCAAATACATATGTTTTAATACAGTCTTCAATGTTAAGCCGAACCTGTTCGTCCTTCGGCCATGACTGCACCAGAAGGAGCTACGGCTCAGCAGAAAACTATTTGAAGATGATGAAGGAAAGGAAATAAAGTTTATTCCTTAATGGTTTTCTCATAAAAGTCTTTTTCGGCAGAGGGCATATATTTACGATGTGAATATGCGGAATAATTTCATCCGTGGTTACAAAGAGTACGGCAGCGGCGGTTGGGGGAGTTTTAAAGGCCTTGGTTAAAGGTCCAAGGAAACTCATTTTCTACAAATTACAATTCTATAATGAATTCAGGATATTTAAAAAATCTGTATGTTTGGGTGATCGTAAATTATCATTCTTTCAGCTCTCAGGGCTATATTTTAGCTTTCAGGGATATATTTTAGAAGTTATGGACGATCTAATATTTGTAAAAAATATCTGGATTTTTGGGTGATCATAAATTATCCTTCTTTCAGCTCTCAGGGCTGTATTTAAGAAGTTATGGCCGATTTAATATTTCTAAAAATCTGGATTTTTGGGTGTAAAATTCTGGCTTTTTGGTTGATCACAAATTATCTTCTTCTTTTAAGAAGTTGTGGCCAATTGATTTTTTTTTTTAATTCTGGATTTATGGGTGAAAAAATTCTCGATTTTTGAGTGATTACAAATCATCCTTCTTTTAGCTCTCACTGCTATATTTAAGACGTTATGGCCGATTTAATATTTAAAAAAAAATTCTGGATTTTTGGGTGATCACAGATTATCCTTCTTTAAGCTCTAAGATCTATAGTTAAAAAGTTATGGTCTATTTAATATTTTTAAAAAATTCTGTATTTTTGGGTGAAAAAATTCTGGATTTTTGGATGATCATAAAATATCCTTCTTTTAGCTCTCACGGCTATATAAAGAGTGATTTTTTTGAGGTTAGGATTTTCATGCAATAGTATTTGACAGATCACGTGGGATTTCAGACATGGTGTCAAAGAGAAAGATGCTCAGTATGCTTTGACATTTCATCATGAATAGACTTACTAACGAGCAACGCTTGCAAATCATTGAATTTTATTACCAAAATCAGTGTTCGGTTCGAAATGTGTTTCGCGCTTTACGTCCGATTTATGGTCTACATAATCGACCAAGTGAGCAAACAATTAATGCGATTGTGACCAAGTTTCGCACTCAGTTTACTTTATTGGACATTAAACCAACCACACGAATGCGTACAGTGCGTACAGAAGAGAATATTGCGTCTGTTTCTGAGAGTGTTGCTGAAGACCGTGAAATGTCGATTCGTCGCCGTTCGCAGCAATTGGGTTTGTGTTATTCGACCACATGGAAGATTTTACGCAAAGATCTTGGTGTAAAACCGTATAAAATACAGCTCGTGCAAGAACTGAAGCCAAACGATCTGCCACAACGTCGAATTTTCAGTGAATGGGCCCTAGAAAAGTTGGCAGAAAATCCGCTTTTTTATCGACAAATTTTGTTCAGCGATGAGGCTCATTTCTGGTTGAATGGCTACGTAAATAAACAAAATTGCCGCATTTGGAGTGAAGAGCAACCAGAAGCCGTTCAAGAACTGCCCATGCATCCCGAAAAATGCACTGTTTGGTGTGGTTTGTACGCTGGTGGAATCATTGGACCGTATTTTTTCAAAGATGCTGTTGGTCGCAACGTTACGGTGAATGGCGATCGCTATCGTTCGATGCTAACAAACTTTTTGTTGCCAAAAATGGAAGAACTGAACTTGGTTGACATGTGGTTTCAACAAGATGGCGCTACATGCCACACAGCTCGCGATTCTATGGCCATTTTGAGGGAAAACTTCGGAGAACAATTCATCTCAAGAAATGGACCGGTAAGTTGGCCACCAAGATCATGCGATTTGACGCCTTTAGACTATTTTTTGTGGGGCTACGTCAAGTCTAAAGTCTACAGAAATAAGCCAGCAACTATTCCAGCTTTGGAAGACAACATTTCCGAAGAAATTCGGGCTATTCCGGCCGAAATGCTCGAAAAAGTTGCCCAAAATTGGACTTTCCGAATGGACCACCTAAGACGCAGCCGCGGTCAACATTTAAATGAAATTATCATTAAAAATTATGTCATGGACCAATCTAACGTTTCAAATAAAGAACCGATGAGATTTTGCAAATTTTATGCGTTTTTTTTAAAAAAAAAGTTATCAAGCTCTTAAAAAATCACCCTTTATAAGAAGTTGTGGCCGATTTAATATTTTTAAAAAATTCTGGATTTTTGGGTGAACAAATTCTGGATTTTTGGATGATCATAAATTATCCTTCTTTTAGCGCTCACGGCTATATTTAAGAAGTTATGGCCGATTTAATATTTTTTAAAAAATTCTGGATTTTTGTGTGATCACAGATTATCATTTTTTTCATGCTTTATATAAGGTTACTTTCTATATATGTTTGTGTGCCACAAAATTTGAAATCAATTTTTGAAAGCTTTTTTCTCAACCAATTTTGCTCAAATTTTGCACACTTAATCATTTTCGATGACAATACAAGGAAATGGAAAATTGGACAAAGGGGCGTGGTACCTCCCATACAAACCACAAATTAAAAATCTATTATTTCTGCTCCTGATAACGGTATTTAAACAAAATTTGGTACGTCGGTTTGGTGTGCATGTTGTAAGTGCTGCTGCAAATATGGGCGGGATTGTACAAAGGGGCGTGGTACCTCCCATACAAACCACAAATTAAAAATCTATTATTTCTGCTCCTAATAACGGTATTTGAACAAAATTTGGTACGTCGGTTTGGCGTGGATTTTTTAAGTGCTGCTGCAAATATGGGCGGGATTGTACAAAGGGGCGTGGTACCTCCCATACAAACCACAAATTAAAAATCTATTATTTCTGCTCCTGATAACGCAGTAATTTTTCCTTCTACAAAAGATAACTAAAAAAGAATTTCTAGGCCCAATAGAATTCTGCTTGCATAAAGCATGGATTTGAAAAAAATTTTTTTTTTGATTTACTAGTTAAGCTCTCAGATCTATAGTTAAAAAGTTATTACCTATTTAATATTTTTAAAAATTCTTGATTTTTTGGTGACCACAAATTATCCTTCTTTTAGCTCTCAAGGCTATATTTAAGAAGTTATGGCCGATTAAATATTTTTATAATTTTTTGGATTTTTGTGATGATCATAAATTATCCTTCAGTTAGCTCTCAGGTCTATATTTAAGAAGTTATGGCCGATTTAGTATTTTTAAAAAAAATCTTGATTTTTAAGTGATCACAAATTATCCTTCATTTAGCCCTCAGGGCTATATTTAACAAGTTATGGCCAATTAAATATTTTTGAAAAATTCTGAATTTTTGGATAATCAGAAATTAGGTTCTTTTTAGCTCTCAGGGCTATATTTAAGAAGTTATGGCCGATTTAATATTTTTAAAAAATCTGGAATTTTGGGTGAAAAAAATTCTGGATTTTTGGATGATCACAAAATATCCTTCTTTTAGCTTTCAGGGCTATATTTAAGAAGTTGTGGCCGATTTATTGTTTTTAAAAAATTCTGGATTTTTGGGTGAACAAATTCTGGATTTTTGGATGATCATAAATTATCCTTCTTTTAGCGCTCACGGCTATATTTAAGAAGTTATGGCCGATTTAATATTTTTTTAAAAAAATCTGGATTTTTGTGTGATCGCAGATAATCCTTTTTTAAGCTCTCAGATCTATAGTTAAAAAGTTATTACCTATTTAATATTTTTAAAAATTCTGGATTTTTTGGTGACCACAAATTATCCTTCTTTTAGCTCTCAAGGCTATATTTAAGAAGTTATGGCCGATAAAATATTTTTATAATTTTCTGGATTTTTGGGTGATCATAAATTATGCTTCAGTTAGGTCTCAGATCTATAGTTAAAAAGTTATTACATATTTAATATTTTTAAAAATTCTTGATTTTTAAGTGATCACAAATTATCCTTCTTTTAGCCCTCAGATCTATATTTAAGAAGTTATGACCGATTAAATATTTTTGAAAAATTCTGAATTTTTGGATAATCAGAAATTATGCTCCTTTTAGCTCTCAGGGCTATATTTAAGAAGTTATGGCCGATTTAATAGTTTTAAAAAATCTGGAATTTTGGATGATCACAAGTTATCTTTTTTTGCGCTCAGGGCTATATTTAAAAAGTTATGGCCGATTTAATATTTTAATATTTAATATTTTAGGAGGCCTCCCCTCCAATCCACCACTGCCGAGGCATATGCATCACTCGTAGCTTGAGGTTGTTTTCTTCCAATGGTCCTTATTTATGTTGCATGCCAAACGATAAATAGTTGCCGAATTGAATTCACAAACTCCAACGGCTCCTACATCTCGAGCAACCCCTCCCCCACCCCCATCAACATTTTTGCTTATGTCTACCCTATGTCGACATTTTTTGGGCCAAGGAGTGGGTAATATATACCAAAAACTGTTTTACAAGCGCTTATAATGGCGAATGTTGTTGCTGTTAATACTTTATATGAAATTGCAGTTGTACATACTCTTACATACCCTCTGCCATGCACACATCCTCACATGTACCCTTACACATGTGTATTTATGCAAACCGATGAACACAACCGAAAAGGATTTGAATGGAGCCCCAGCCAACACTGGTGGAGGAGCAGCAGCAGCAGCAGCATCAGTAACCGAACTAAACAACCCACAGACAAACAAACAAACAAACAAACAGCCAAACATCCAAACAACCCCAAAGAAGAAACCAAATAACTTTGAGATGCTTTGGCTCATTCATTTGCTGAGGCGTTTATATAAATTTTATTATAACTTGCAACAGTTGCTACGGCAGCAGCAACAACAACGGCAACGATGCATGCAATTACAACTGCTGTTGCAACAAATCTACACACACACTCGCCCCTGCCGGTGTGTATGTGTAAACACACACACATCCACACAAGTTTTTACATTGATTGTATAACGAGCATTTCGTTGGAAATTAACCTCAGCACAGTGTTCCGGCAATATTCATTACTTGAAAGTTTACATCTTTTGGTTGGTTAAACCACTGTGTTAGTCTAAAAAGACAAATTTGCACTGCATGTTAATCAGCTAATAACACTGTGGAAAACAAAAACGCTAGGCTATGATCGAGGGAGTAACAAGTAAGAAGACGTTAAGCCGGGCCGAATCTTAAATACCCGAGTCTTATATTACCGACAGATTAGAGGCTCGACTTTAGGAAAATTGTGATATTTTTGTATGCACATCACAATATTTGTCCATTATTATAATATTAATGGTCCTCTACAATCTTCAAAAGTATGCCCTAATTATCAGGAGCTTTCAGTCGTTATTAGATGGAAACAATTTCCCTCTGGGTCGATTTTCCAATTCGCAATTTCTTGATTTCAGCTACAGCACAAATGTTTGTAGCATTTTGATAGAAAAAGTACTAATATTGAAGATTCAATATGAAGAATGTACACAATTTTTTTCACGATTTTAGTTACAGCCGTTTGCTGTTTTAATTTTGACCGTAAAAGCATGGATTTGGAAATTTGTCCTCCTATAACTTTCCGCGTCTTCGCAGTCGGACGAATTTCAAGATTCCAGCTACAGCCGCTCCCGCATGCCGCCGCATTTTTATCTCCCCATTTTTAGCCTAAAATTATAAATTTCGAAAAATTTGCTTCGCGTTTATACAGTCAGGTGAATGTATATAACGAATTTCATGACTTCCACTTCAGCGGTTTGGTTGGTACAACTTTTATCCCTCATTTTCAATTGTATCCCTTAAAAGGACGATTTTCGAAAAATTCTTCTAGCTGTTGTCTTAACATTGGTACCATTTGTATCCCTTTTTGTCCCAAAGGTACGAATTTCAAAAAATCCCTCTTTTTTACGTATCTACGCAATTAGAGGGATGTACATTCCAAATTTTATGTTGCTAGTATGTTGGTACCATTTTTATCCCTTTTTGTCCCAAAAGTACGAATTTCAAAAAATCCCTCTTTTTACGTATCTACGCAATTAGAGGGATGTACACACCGAATTTCATGATTCTAGCTGTTTTCTTAACATTGGTACCATTTTTATCCCTTTTCATTCCAAAAGAACGAATTTCAAAATAATCCCTCTTTTTACGTATCTACGCAATTAGAGGGATGTACATTAGGGCGTACCTCAAAAAAAAGTTCGCCGTACACCTTCGAATATGAAGTATTATTGAAAGGTAGTTTCAAAAAAATTTTTTTTATTTTTTTATGCCGAACGTAGGGGTCGCGCTTTTACATTTTCTATATAACTTCTGCATTTATAAACGGATTTTAAAGTTTTTGTCTCGACGAGGCCGATTTTTTTGTCTTTGAAGTCATTGAGCTCAAGCACCTCCTTCTGGTACTTACCCATCATATCTCAGTTGCTACTACCCTAATGTACCACTCTAATATCAGAAAATTAAAGCTCGCATAAAATCATGAATAATGCTTGAGCTCAATGAATTCAAAGACAAAAAAATCGGCCTCGTCGAGACAAAAACATCGATGTATCGCACTTTAAAATCCGTTTATAAATGCAGAAGTTATATAGAAAAATGTAAAAGCGCGACCCCTACGTTCGGCATAAAAAAATAAAAAAACAAGTAAGGAAAGGCTAAAGTCGGGCGGGGCCGACTATATAATACCCTACACCACTCCCTGTGTATATACCTCGCTTTGATTACTAAACCCAGGTATTTCATGAGAGCAATTTAATGTAGTTCATATAAATTATACAGTTACAACAAATTCATCTTTAGTCATATTTAATGAATACGGTAAATAATAAAGTAATTGATCCAATTTTCCAGCAGATATTCCGAGTAAAGTAAATATAACATGATCTGGAAAAATTGATCAACATCGAATAATAAATACAGATTATACAGCGGTAATAGGATGAATCGGACGGACCTTTGAAGACCTATAACAACACTTGAAGCCTGTGCCAAAACATGCGCCTATATATTTCTCATTCACGGTAGGTATTCATAGTTGAAACATATAATGATCTGAAAAATTTGATGAAGATCCGATGTAAGATGTAGTTTCTAGAGCTGTAATTGAGCAGAATGGGGCCCCATTTGGGTCATACCAAAGTATGGATATATAGGCATCTCCCAAACAAGTAAGGAAAGGCTAAAGTCGGACGGAGCCGACTATATGATACACCCCTCTTTCTATCTCATTACAATTCAATTCGGTAAAAAGTGAAATCGGGAAGGATTTTTGAATTGTGTAAATGTATGTGTTTGACAAAAAACGTTAAATCGGAAAGGACATTTGTATGGGGGTATATTGAAACCTGTAATGATGTGACCCGCTTTCACCATGTATGTTTATTGGTGAAATATAATATGTAAAGTTTGGCAAAATCGGTTAAACATTCGGGAGCGACATTTGTATGGGGGCTATATCTAAATCTGAACCGATCTTACCCACTTTCACCATAGGTGTTTTTAGTTGGATTATAAGACGTTGTGCAAAATTTAAAGAAAATCGCGTACAATATGTGGTTTCTAGAGCGGAAAAAGTCAAATCGGGAGCCACATTTGTATGGGGGCTATATCTAAATCTGAACCGATCATACCCAATTTTTGCATAGGTGTTTCTAGTTGGATTATAAGATGTTGTGCCAATTTTAAAGAAAATCGGGTACAATATGTGGTTTCTAAAGCGGAAAAAGTGAAATAGGGAGCGACATTTGTATGGGGGCTATATCTAAATCTGAACCGATCTTACCCAATTTCAGCATAGGTGTTTCTAGTTCGATTATAAGATGTTCTGCAAAATTTAAAGAAAATAGGGTACAATATGTCGTTTCTAGAGCGGAAAATTTCAAATCGGGAGCGACATTTGTATGGAGGCTATATCTAAATCTGAACCGATCTTACCCAATTTTTGCATACGTGTTTCTAGTTCGATTATAAGATGTTCTGCAAAATTTAAAGAAAATCGGATACAATATGTCGTTTCTAGAGGCGGAAAATATCAAATCGGGAGAGACATTTGTATGGGGGCTATATCTAAATCTGAACCGATCTTACCCAATTTTTGCATACGTGTTTCTAGTTTGATTATAAGATGTTCTGCAAAATTTATAGAAAATCGGGTATAATATGTCGTTTCTAGAGCGGAAAATGTCAAATCGGGAGCGACATTTGTATGGGGGCTATATCTAAATCTGAACCGATCTTACCCAATTTTTGCATACGTGTTTCTAGTTCGATTATAAGATGCAAAATTTAAAGAAAATCGGGTACAATATGTCGTTTCTAGAGCGGAAAATTTCAAATCGGGAGCGACATTTGTATGGGGGCTATATCTAAATCTGAACCGATCTTACCCAATTTTTGCACACGTGTTTCTAGTTCGATTATAAGATGTTCTGCAAAATTTAAAGAAAATCGGATACAATATGTCGTTTCTAGAGGCGGAAAATATCAAATCGGGAGCGACATTTGTATGGGGGCTATATCTAAATCTGAACCGATCTTACCCAATTTTTGCATACGTGTTTCTAGTTCCATTATAAGATGTTCTGCAAAATTTAAAGAAAATCGGGTATAATATGTCGCTTCTAGAGCGGAAAATGTCAAATCGGGAGCGACATTTGTATGGGGGCTATATCTAAATCTGCACCGATCTTACCCAATTTTTGCATACGTGTTTCTAGTTCGATTATAAGATGTTCTGCCAAATTTAAAGAAAATCGGGTGCAATATGTCGTTTCTAGAGCAGAAAATGTCAAATCGGGAGCGACATTTGTATGTGAGCTATATCTAAATCTGAACCGATCTTACCCAATTTTTGCATAGGTGTTTCTAGTTGGATTATAAGATGTTGTACCAAATTTAAAGAAAATCGGGTACAATATGTGGTTTCTAGAGCGGAAAATGTCAAATCGGGACCGACATTTGTATGGGGGCTATATCTAAATCTGAACCGATTTCCTCCAAATTCAATACCGATGGTCCTTGGCCGGAAAAAATAACTTCTGCCAAGTTTCATGACAATCGGACAACAATTGCGACCTGTAGAGTGCGAACAAGCTTAGATGGACAGCAGACGGACGGACGGACGGACGGACGGACAGACAGACATCGTTAAATCGACTCAGCTGGTGATTCTAAGCCGATCGGTATACTTAAAGGTGGGTCTAGCTCGATTATTTCTTGGTGTTACAAACATTTGGCGCGAAACTAACTTATAATACCCTAGACCACGAAGTGGTGTTGGGTATAAAAATTTGAATCTACCTTTCAATAATACTTCATATTCGAAGGTGTACGGCGAACTTTTTTTTTTACTTGTAACCTGGTACGCTCTAATGTACATTCCAAATTTTATGTTTCTAGCTGTTGTCGTAAGATTAGTCTAGATTATATTGGTCTAATCTTATCTACGAGCTCTAGTTCTGGTGATGCGACAGTGGCTTGTTTGGAGACAACTATCGGGGAAACCTTGACCTTTGCCTCCATCTACATGCCCTACGAACAACAAAACCCACCGGGAACCATCACAGAAGAACTTACAGCATATGCATCAAACAATAAATGGAAGCTAATCCTGGGTTGTGATGCCAATGCTCACCACACACAATGGAGCAATGATATATATAGAAGGATCCGAAACCTCTAGGACACATCCAGACACCGGATGGCACCTGGACGGAATCGGGCCTAGAGGCATTCAGCCTCTTAGCTTCTTAACTTCCCAAATTGTGAGGATATTGAAGGCGAGGTCACTATGGCCACAGCATTCAATTCTTCCCTCATAGATAATATAGTCAATGAAAATATAGTCAAATGGGCAATTGATACCTTCCAACCCTATAAATCTCCGGGAATGGATGGTGTCTTCCCAGCCATGCTACAGCATACTACAGATGTAATTGTTTCTCATTTAGTCTGTGTGTTCAAAGCATGTCTGCGCCTAACATTTATACCAACGATCAGGAGGGAGGTACGGGTATTCTTCATACCCAAAGCAGGCAAACCAAGTCACTCATCCACTAAGGACTTCAGACCAGTCTCAGTCTGTCATCCTTCCTCCTTAAGACAATGGTACGAATCTTAGACATTTATCTAAGTGGAAGCATAGATAACAATCTCATAAGCGATGTTCAGCATGCCTATTTTAAGGGCAAGTCCACTGAGAACGCTCTTCATGAGAAACCTAGAAAGTAAGGACTACACACTTTCAGCGTTTCTAGACATAGAAGTAGCTTTCAATAACATTGAAGCCAATACAATGAGCAATTCATTAAGGGATCTACATGTTCCGAACTTCCTGATTGAATGGATTGAAGCGGTGCTACATCGAGTTATAAATTCAACCTTGGGAGTTGAAACTATAAGGAAACTCTTATCACATCTTCTGTGGCTTCTTGCTGTCAATATTATCCTCAGGTCCCTTTCTGACGATGGTAACAAAGTATGACGTTCTCATAATGGTAGGAGGAAAATTTCTACCAACAATCAGCGATCTGTTGCAAGGAGCACTGAGGAAATTATCTGATTGGACTAGAGATAGTGGCCTGGGCATTAATCCTAGGAAAACGGAGCTAGTCCTATTCACAAGGCGATATAACATAGAACCATTCAGGAAGCCAATTCTTGATGGAACTGAGCTCAACCTCTCTCATGAGGCCAAATACCTTGGCGTCATCGTAGATCGGAAGTTGAAGTGGAATAGATATTCCTATTCGTCCCAAAAGTACGAATTTAAAAAAATTTAGGGAAAATTTGACCCTCTTAACTCATTTCGTTCGGCAGCTAGCGTGCTTTCAATAGGCAGACGGACATGGCTAGATCGTCTTATAAATTTACCCAGATATATATATATATATATATATACTGTATATATGGGGTCTCCGATTAGTAGTTCAGGGTGTTACAAACGGAATGACAAATTGAATATAGCCCAATGCTTAGGTGAGGGGTATAAAAAGAAACAACAATGTTTATTACATATTAAATAAATGCGTTACTCGTCGAGACATCCACAGAAATGTTACGATCGAACTAAAAACAAAACAAGTAAAAACGGTGTTAAGTTCGGCCGGGCCGTACTTTATATACCCTCCACCATGGATTACATTCCACTGAGGATGTCCATTTTCGTAGAAGTGTAGTAATATTACAGGAAAATATAATTTTTTTAATATATCCAAACCAAAACAAATACAAATATTGAAAAAATAATTTTATAAATAAATATAATATTTCAATTATTTCAAACCATTATTTATTTCAAATCAAAAAATAAATATTCTTATATTTATATTTTCAAAAAGCTTAAATACCATAAACATCGGTAGATAGTGGGTGCTACAGTTGGTTGTATTTCCATTCTATTTTAATTCCAAAAGTACAAATTTTTAAAATCCATTATCAGACGCACATAACGCAAAATAACCTAACTTCATGATTCAACCAATTTTTGCCGTAAAAGAAAAATTACAAATTTGGAAAAAAAACTTTTTATTTTGCGTGTCTATGCAGTCAGAGGAATGTGTATACCGAATTCCATGATTCCAGCTGCGCCCATTTGGTTGGTACCATTTTTACCCCCTTGACGTTTCTACGCAATTAGAATTTCATCATTCTAGCTGTAGTCGTTTAGTTGGTACTATTTTTAACCCTCTGTACCATTGTATCCCTTGAAAGTACGAATTTCGAAAAATCCGTTTATTTTCCGTGTCTACGCAGTCAGAGGAATGCGGTCATTTGCTTGGCACTATTTTTATCCCCTTTTTCCATTTTAACCCCAAAGAGTAGGATTGTCGAAAAATTCGTCTATTTGCCGTGTCTACGCAGTCAGAGGAATGTATACTCCGAATTTCATGATTCTTGTTGCGGTCATTTGATTGGTATTATTTTTATCCCCTTTTGTCATTTTAACCCCAAAAAGTACGAATTTCGAAAAAACTTTTTATTTTAAGTGTCTACGCAATCAGCGGAACACATACACCGAATTTTATTATTCCAGGTGTAGCCGTTTGGTTGGTACCATTTTTATCCCTCTGTACCCATTTTATCCTTTGAAAGTACGAATTTGGAAAAAACCTTTTATTTTTCATGTCTACGTAGTCAGAGGAATGTATACTCCGAATTTCATGACTCTAGCTGCGGTCATTTGCTTGGCACTATTTTTATCCCCTTTCTCTATTTTGACCCCAAAAAGTACGAATTTCGAAAAATCAGTTTATTTTCCGTATCTACGCAGTCAGAGGAATGTATACTCCGAATTTCATGATTCTAGTTGCGGTCATTTGATTGGTATTATTTTTATCCCCTTTTGTCATTTTAACCCCAAAAAGTACGAATTTCGAAAAATCTTTTTATTTTAAGTGTCTACGCAATCAGCGGAATACATACACCGAATTTTATTATTCCAGGTGTAGCCGTTTGGTTGGTACCATTTTTATCCCTCTGTACCCATTTTATCCCTTGAAAGTACGAATTTGGAAAAAAACCTTTTATTTTTCATGTCTACGTAGTCAGAGGAATGTATACTCCGAATTTCATGACTCTAGCTGCGGTCATTTGGTTGGTACTATTTTTATCCCCTTTCTCTATTTTGACCCCAAAAAGTACGAATTTCGAAAAATAAGTTTATTTTCCGTATCTACACAGTCAGAGGAATGTATACTCCGAATTTCATGACTCTAGTTGCGGTCATTTAATTGGTACTATTTTTATCCCCTTTTTCATTTAACCCCAAAAAGTACGAATTTCGAAAAATCCGTGTATTTTACGTCTCTACGCAATCTAAGGAATGTATACACCGAATTTCATTATTTTAGTTACAGCCGTTTGGTGGGTACCATTTTCATTCCTCTATTCCCATTTTACCCCTTAAAAGTACGAATTTGAAAAAAATACTGTTGTATCCACTCAATTAGAGGAATGTACACACCGAATTTCGTGTTTCTAGCTATTGTCGTTTAATATGTACCATTTTTATCCTTTTTTTGCCCCATTTCACCCCCTACAAATAAGAATCACTTTATGGTGCACGTTTTTGTAATGAGGGTAATGCGCATACCAAATATCAAGTAAATATAAACAGACATATTCAAAAAACATGCTTAAATACGCTAAAATATTAGGTATTATTATGGGTATTTTTAGTCCATGTGAGGGAAAAATTTTTCCCTTTGAGCCGATTTCGCCCCCGTTCTAGCTCCTTTGGGTTAGATGCTAGCGTGCTTTCAACAGACGGACAGACGGATGGACGGACATGGCTAGATCGTCTTAGAATTTTATGACGATTAAGAATATATATACTTTATAGGGTCTCAGGTCGATATTTCAAGGTGTTACAAACGGAATGACAAAGTTAGCATGCCCCCAACCTGAAGGTGGAGGGTATAAAAATACAGATAGTTCTCAAAAAGAAATATATTTTTAACTTGTCTTGACGTCATCCGTATTGGTGACCCGGTCCAGTGTACATGTCGCCCTGCCTAAGTACGGGCTATATACCAAGTTGGCACGCCTTCTATGACTACTTTTGATTGCTACCCTTCTCCAGTTGTTGGTAACTGTGCTAGCTAGTATTCGTATTGATGTTGCTCACAATTGCAATATGCAGCCTAAACTAACAAACTTCTTTGGGTTTGAGTCCTGCAAAAATAAAACCATTTTCAAATCATTTTTAATTTTTTTTATTCATGTTCTACGTTTTTACATACTTTTGTTAGCCTAGAAAACCCATTCGGAAGCAGTTACTACCATCAGAATAGTTTACAGCCCGATGAAAGGGATCACAAAAAGGGGTCGATTTTTGAAAAACGAAATGAAAGTTTGTTGGTTGCAACTGTTGCAAACGCAAGCCTGGCGATGATGCAGCAAATTTTGTGTTGTTGCTGCTGCTGCTGCTGCTATAGTATAGGCAAATAAATAAGTTGCATGCATGCCTGCACTTTCATAGAAATATTGTCTTGTTGTGTTGTGTTGTGAAAGGCAACAACTTGCAGACGAACAACTATGAAGAGCAATTGCTCAACTGTCCAGGCGAGAATAGATGCTGGATTCATTGCGGCGCAGAGATGGGAGTTATCTACCCACATAATACATTTGACAAGGAGAAACTATTTTAATTTAAGACACTAGAAATATTGATTTCTAATTTCTCACATGACTTCATGGGCTGATTTTGACCTGGACAGTTAGTTCTAGGTTTTGTACTGGCTTGTGAATAAGTTGTATTTGATGTGTTCTATTTTCGACTCGATTGTGGTTGAAAACAATTTTCCAGCAATTTAAAAACAATTTAAATAAACAATAAATTCCATAGCTAATGGCAGTCATGGCAAATTTCTTTTACAACAAGCGAAAAATATGTTGCCACAAATTGCAGCACAGAATTAATGTGAGGGGTCTTACGATTTTACATGCAATTCCATGAAAGTATAGAGATGTGTGAGAACAATTGATTTTGACTAAGACTCGGCATAATCATCAGGAAAGACGATTTTTGTTTTTAATTTTTAATCCGTTTTGTTTACAAAAATATATATATATATATATTTGTGCCTTGAAGAAACTTTAATTCCTAACCGCCATGTTTTTGTTTATCTTACTTCAGGGTTTCTTCTTCCTAGTCTCTTGTAAACCTTTTGGTTTAACAGCCTTTTCGCATGTTTTATATGCAAACAACGCAAAAACTGAGTGTATTCTTTTTTTTTTCTAAAAGGCATTAGGACTTCAAGGATGCCAGGACCTCGTACACATAATTCCTCATTTAAAAACAAACAGCGAGAAAATCCCAACTCTTTGCACAACACTGCACTCCAAGAAGAGTATAAAACATAAATACAGGCATTTATGTAAAGTGGAAAAGAGGAAATTATAGGTAGACCATGCCAGGAGTGGCAAAAAGTCCTCAGTAATGTTACAGACTTCAAAAGAAAACCCTTTGAATTTTTCAAATAAATTTAGTAAATTTTTGAATTTTCACTTCCAACAATTAGGCTGGGTCGTTGTCCATGTAAATAGAAAAAATAATTTATAGCATCAAAGAAATTCACAGAATCAATGAACAAATTTGTAAACCGGTTATTGAAAATATTTGTATAACCTCACCATATTTGAACTTTTACTTTACAAAATTAGGCTGGTCGCTGACCATGCAAATAACATAATAATTTATAAAATAAAAGAAAAAATCAAAACAAAATCAATAAACAAAATTGTAAGCCGCTTATTTATTTTTCTAAAAATGGATTTATTGTCCCCGTTTTGCGAATTGTGTTATTTTTATAAGAGGCATCACAAAAACTGTTTTTGAAAAAACAAAAAGAATTTGCAGTTGTGTTACTTTCGAAAAACAATTTTTGTGATACCTCATAATAAGTTGTTCTAATACTTATATTTAAAGTGATTTCAAGAAAGCAACATAAACAAGTAAGAAGGCGTTAAGTTCGGCCGGGCCGAATCTTATGTACCCTCCACCACGGAGTGCATTCCACAGTATTACCAGCAGATTAAAGGATGTCGACATAGAAGTACAGAATCATATTACGAAAATTGTGATATGTTTATGCACATTACTATATTTGATTACTATTTCAAACTATAATGTACACTTATGCGCACTGTTCAAAATCTACTACTATAAATAAATACAATGCTGTAATTGTGAAAGTGAACATGCCTAAATATTAGGCGATTGTCAGTCGCCATTAGGGAGAAGCATTTTCAGATACAGACAAAGTGACTGCATTATTTTCATAAGAATTCCATTCTCCTCCCAAATGTACAAATTTGGAAAAAAATACCTTTTGTTTCGAGTCTTCATAGTCAGACCACCGAATACACACCGAATTACACACCATTTTTATCCCTCTTTTTCAATTATATCCCTTAAAAGTACGAATTTCGAAAAATCCCTCTATTTTACGTGTTTATGCAATTAGAGGGATGTACACACCGAATTTCATGATTCTAGCTGTTGTCGTATCATTGGTACCATATTTTATCCATGTTTGTCCCATTTCGCCCGCTAAAACTTTCATTTTTTTGTGGTGCTTCCAAGCACACCATTTTTATCCCCTTTTTCCAATTTTGCCCCCTCAAGAGTACGACTATCTAAAATCTTTTACGTATCTACACAATTAGAGGGATGTACACACTGAATTTCATCATTCTAGCTATATTCGTTTAGATGGTACTATTTTTATCCCCTGTAGCCATTGTATTCCTTGAAGTACGAATTTGGAAAAAAAACGTTTTATTTTTCGTGTCTACGCAGTCAGAGAAATGTATACTCCGAATTTCATGATTCTAGCTGCTGTCATTTGGTAGGTACTATTTTTATCCCCTTTTTCCATTTGAACCCCAAAAGTACGAATTTTGGAAAGTTCTTTTATTTTACGTGTCTACGCAATCAGAGGAATGTATACTCCGAATTTCATTATTCTAGGTGCAGCCGTTAGGTTGGTACTATTTTTATCCCTCTATCCCCATTTAACCCCTTCAAAGTACGAATTTAGAAAAAATACTTTTATATTATGTATCTACTCTATTAGGGGAATGTACACGCCAAATTTCGTGTTTCTATCCGTTGTCGTTTGATAGGTACCATTTTTATCCCTTTTTGTCCCATTTCGCCCCTACAAATAAAAATCACTATATGGTGCCCTTTTATGCTATAAAGGGAATGCGCATTGCAAATATCAAGTAAATACAAGCTAATATGTTCAAAAAACATGCTAAAATACTCTAAATATTAGGGGTATTTTCAGTCCTTGTGAGGGAAAAATTTTTCCCTCTGGGCCGGTTTCGCCCACTTTCAATCCCAAACGATCTAAAACCATAAGACACATTTAGGAAAAATTTGAACCTCGTGCTTTCAACAGACAGACAGACGGACATGGCTATATCGTCCTAGAATTTTACCACGACGCAGAATATATATATTTTATGGGGTCTCCGATGAATATTTCAAGGTGTTACAAACGGAATGACAAAGTGAATATACCCCCATCCTGGAGGTGGAGGGTATAAAAATACTTAAAATTCGTCAAAATAATAAAAACGATGACACATAGTTGACACATAGGAGGGATGTCCTTTATTTTGAAAGACTTAAAAGTTATCTTAAAGTGTTGCAAAGGAACCACTCGTTCACTAGTTTCCATTTCTTTTTTAAAAAATCCGCCGCTACCGGGGGTAGAACAGCGAACCTACCATGGCACTCTAACCATCTCAGCTATTCTCTGTTTAAGTGGTGAATAACCAAAGCAAACCATTTTGTTCTTTAGAACTGACAATAGGAAACTTAACGAAATATTTATATAATGTGAACAAATATACAACACAAATAAATATAATAAATACTACTTTAATTTAGTATTAATAAATATAATTTTACTGAATTAATAACACTGTGCAACATTTTTGAAGTCATTTCAAAATAACTATATACGGACACCGCTACATGATAAAAGACCAAAAAAAAGACCCGTGTTTTTTTCCCCCAAAGTCATGCACTTTTTTTTTATGGGCCCCCAGAGATTTGAGGCCTCGGTGTAATTTTTGGAAAAAATTGATCATATTCTCAGGCTCATATCTTGCAAACCGTTCGGAATTTTGATTTACTCTCTGAGGCAAAGTTCTAGCTCTTGTCATAAAGAACAAAAATTGTGAACATATAAAATCAAAAAAACTTCATCTTCAAGGTCAAAAATTTTTTACCTAAGCGCTACCTAAACGGTGTTAAGAATAATTCCTAGGAAGTTCATATGTTCTAGAAAGTTGTTTATTGAGATCTTAGGTACATTTTTGTAGTTGATTGTTTCCCTGAATTTTCAGCGGTTTGCTACCTATGGACCTGAACAGGGGAAAAAAGGTTAAAAAAAATCGAATTTTTTTAAGTTTTTTGCGATTTTGACCTTGAAGATGAAGTTTTTTTGATTTTATATGTTCACAATTTTTGTTCTTTATGACAATTACACCGAGGCCTCAAATCTCTGGGGGCCCATAAAAAAAAAGTGCATGACTTTGGGGGAAAAAAAAACACGGGTCTTTTTTTTGGTCTTTTATCATGTAGCGGTGTCCGTATATGGTTATTTTTTTTCGTGTTGCACTGTGTAATTAATGAAATATTTGAAGAACATTAATACAGCAATAAATTTGTATTTTTAAGCAAAAGGTTCTAAAATTTTAAAATTATACAAAATGTAACGTTGTTTATTTATAAAATATTGAAAAAAAAAAAACAAAAAAGTTTTTTCCTGAGCCACGATTCGAACCCGAAACCTTCTGGGTGCAAAGGGAACATCATACCTCTGTGACCCCATACTAAAAATTCGTTCCCATTCACTTGTGATGTTTGCTATTCGTAAAATGTTATGGGATATTAATATTTTATCTACTTTTTTTAGAAGTTGTTTAAAAGAACTTCCTCAAAAGCGGAAAAAATGCACATCTGGATTTTTAGATAGTACTTCCAATTATTTTGCTGGGTACCAAAAAAATAATATCACCTCCAGAGTTGTTGGAGTGTCGCACAGTGTTATTTTTGTAAATTATAATTTCTCTAGTTTCGACAGTTTTATTTTTTTTTCATAAAAATGTTCAACTGCGCCTTTTTCTCTATGTATTTGTCTAATATTCAGTCCGACCGATATTAAAATTCCCTTCCACTGTTTTTCCATTAGACTTTTTCCCCTTTTTCAACTCTCTCACACAAGGACACCCTATTAGGTGCATCGACACAAAACAAACACCAAACTACGACACACCGATGGTGCAGCATTATCTAAAAGAAGAAATGAAATGAAAAAACATCAACTCATTTAATATTTATGCTTTTAAGTGCATAGGTTTTAGTGTTTATTTATTATTTAAAATGGTGAACCACTGCCACGCGAGTTTTCATCTCGAAAACTGGGGAAAACAATTTAATAAAAACAACGAAACGCAGTTTATATTTCATGCGGTACCTCTTAATTTTATTGAATAGATAAATGTTGAAATTATTAAACAAAATACAATGGGATTTAGCCAACGATTTGACTATTTTCATAGACCCGGAGGCATAGGCACATCCGGCGATGGAAGTCCTGGGGGTGCGGGGGGCAATTGTCGACGCATCTGTTGAAGAGAAAACGAAAAAAGAGGTAATAATATTGAGTTAAAATTGTCGCAGCGAGGAGCAACGTAAATGGATTTTTTTAAATTACTAGTTAAGGAGCAGAGCTGGGAAAAAAGGGGATAAAATTGGTACCAACCAACGAATTGAAGTTTAAACAAGTAAAAACGGCGTTCGGCCGGGCCGAACTTTATATACCCTCCACCATTGATTGCATTCCACAGAGGATGTCGATGTTTTCGTTGATGTGCAGTAATATTACAGGAAAATATAATTTTGTATATAGCCAAATCAAAACAAATACAAATATAAAAAATATAATTTTATAAATAAATATAATATTTTAATTATTTCAAACCACGCTTATAGGGTAATGCTACCAATACGTCAATTCAAAAAATTAATATTCTTCTATTTATATTTTCAAAAAGCTTAAATACCATAAATATTGGTAGATAGTGGGTGCTACAGTTGGTTGTATTTCCAGTCTATTTAAATTCCAAAAGTACAAAGTTTGAAAATCCATTATCATACGTACATAGTGCAAAATAACCTAACTTCATGATTCAACCAATTTTTGCCGTAAAAGAAAAAGTACGAATTTGGAAAACACTTTTTATTTTGCGGGTCTAAGCAGTCAGAGGAATGTATACAACGAATTCCCTGATTTCAGCTGCGGTCATTTGGTTGTTACCATTTTTACCCACTTAAGAGTACGACTATCTAAAATCTATTTATTTGACGTTTCTACCCAATTCAAATTTCATCATTCTAGCTGTAGTCGTTTAGTTAGTACTATTTTTATCCCTCTGTACCATTGTGTCCCTTGAAAGTACGAATTTCGAAAAATCCGTTTATTTTTCGTGTCTAAGCGGTCAATTGGTTGGTACTATTTGTACCCCGTTTTTTCATTTTAGCCCCAAAAAGTACGAATTTCGAAAAATGCGTTCCGTGTATACGCAATCAGAGGAATATATACACCGAATTTCATTATTCTAGGTGTAGCCGTTTGGTTGGTACCATTTTTATCCCTCTGTGCCCATTGTATTGCTTGAAAGTACGAATTTGGAAAAAAAACTTTTAATTTCCATGTCCACATAGTCAAAGGAATGTATACTCCAAATTTCATGACTCTAGCTGCGGTCATTTGATTGGGACTAATTTTATCCCCTTTTTTCATTTAAACCCCTAAAAGTACGAATTTTGAAAAATCCGTTTATTTTACGTGTCTACGCAATCAGAGGTATATATACACCGAATTTGATTATTCTAGGGGCAGCCTTTGGTTGGTACCATTTTTATCCCTCTATTCCCTTTCACCACCTACAAATAAGAATCACTTTATGGTGCACGTTTTTGGTATCGGGGGAATGCGCATACCCAATATCAAGCAGACATATTGAAAAATATGCTTAAATACTCTAAAATGTTAGGGATTATTATGGGCATTTTTAGTCCTTGTGAGTGAAAAAATTTTCCCTTTTTGCCTATTTCGCCCCGTTTCAATCCCAACCGATCTACGACTATAAGACGCATTTATGAAATATTTGAACGTTCTAGCTCCTTTCGTTTAGATGCTAGCGTGCTTTCAACAGACGGACATGGCTAGATCTTCTTAGAATTTTATGACGATCAAGAATATATATACCTTATAGGGTCTCAGATCGATATTTCAAAGAATATTTCAACGGAATGACAAAGTTAGTATACCCCCATGCTGGAGGTGGAGGGTATAAAAATAAAATTTTGATTGACAATAGTCAGATCAATAAAGGGATAGAATGGCTCAGACGGCTTGAAATACCATGAAAAATACTCAATCCAGATTTAATTACTCCTACGTTACATTGCTTCAAATGTGTCGGCCCTTTATGACCAACTATATGAAATGCAAGGGCAGGAAATGATTTGATTTAATACCAACAGGTCTATAAGGTTACCCCTCCGTTCGTTTTGTTCGTTATTAACTTGATTGTGATTCAACTTACACGAATGTTAGCTGCATCGTGATGAGTCCTCATCACATCTGCTTGGAACTTTGGAGCCTAAAAAAATTATATTGTTAATTGTTGGGTACCAAAAAGGAGGAAATGTCTCTTACCATTAAACTAGATTCTGGCAACCACAAAGGTTTACCCTTAACCACAGCCGTTAAGGCCACAATGGTCATAATGACCCACCAGGATACCGAGTGCATTATCCCTGCAATATTTTGACTTTGACTCTAATTCTCTCTCGGTCACACTCCAATACAAAGTATTGCTTTTAATTAAACATTTAGTTCATAGTCTTGCCTTTATTTATATTCCGTAACTCTAAATAGCCAAACCGGCCCGCCATTCTCCTCTAACCATTCCCGGGGACAAAGGGGATGCTACAGTGTTTGCGTGTTAATATTGTCGTTGCATGTGTTGCAACAATTAACACTTCTGCGGAGTAAAGTCCGGTCGGCACAAACAATCACACCATTCATTAATGGACTTTTAAGTGCTAATTAAATGGGAAAAATCACCAGCAAAACATAAACTTCAACAATTGTCACGACCGCAAATAAACAATAATTAAAATGTTGTTCATAAACAAAAAGATATAGTCATTGTTGTTGATGATGGTGTTGGTGTTGGTAAAACATGGCAGAGGCGTTCCAGGGAAGCCACATTAGGACCGGAAGTAGTAAGCAAGCGATAGCCCACTTTAATTACAGTGTCTTCAGCAAAACAACACTAATAACTATATTTAGAGGTTATCGACAAAAATCAACTTCTTGTTGAATTCTGAATAATTGTTAACAAGTTATTCGTAAACAAGTTCAGATTGAAATCTGAAATGTGTGATGCGCCCTCTATATTTCAAACGAGTACTTGTAGAATGTTGTCATGTTTTATAACAGAATTGTCGACTGATGTGGCAGCACTGTTGAATCAGCTGTTTATGGCACAAATAGGCCTCTAAACAAAGTAAGGAAGAGAAGGAGGAAGATAGGGTTTAAAATGACACCAATCAAACGGCTGAAGTTGGATTCATGAAATTCGGGATAATATTCCTCTGAGTATGTAGGCTGGTAAGATGAAATAATTGTTCGTAATTTGTACCTTTAGGGGGAAAACTGAGCGAAAAGGGATAAAAATGGTACAGTGAAAGGTTTCAAGCCTTTCAAAAACGCTTTGCGGTGAGGTTTCGGTTGTGTATGAGTCATTCCATGTCAATCGGTCAAGTTTGTGTATATATTCTTCTAATAAAAATATTGTATACGTATTTTTGGAAAAAAAATTTTAAATTTTTTTCACGATTTTTTTTCATTTTTATTTTTATTTTCAAGTTTATTTTTGACATTTACAAAATGGGACGCTATACGCTCGAACAAAATTGGGAAATATTAAAAACTTTTAAAGCTCATTATACTCTCCACGAGAGTATTAAGGCTTTGTGTATTTGTTTGTAACACCCAAAAGGAAGCAAGATAGACCCATTGTTAATTATACCGATCGACTTAGAATCACTTTCTGAATCGATTTAGCAATGTCCGTCTGTCCGTCCATCTATTCTTTTAATCAAAGTTCAGGTCGCAATTGTTGCCAGAACCAACCGAATCTTTGTACAACGAAGTTTTTCGGGACAAGGCCAAACTTTACATATTATATTTCACCAATAAACATACATGGTGAAAGGGGGTCACATCATTACAGGTTTCAATATACCACCATACAAATGTCCTTCCCGATTTAACATTTTTTGTCAAACACATACATTTACATAATTCAAAAATCCTTCCCGATTTCACTTTTTACCGAATTGAATTGTAATGAGATAGAAAGTGGGGTGTATCATATAGTCGGCTCCGTCCGACTTTAGGCTTTCCTTACTTTTTTGGGAGATGCCCATATTTCCATACTTTGGTATAACCCAAATGGGGCCCCATTCTGCTCTATTACAGCTCTAGAAACTACATCTTACATCTTATCTTCATCAAATTTTGCGTATCATTATATGTTTCAACTAGGAATACCTACCGTGAATAAGAAATATATAGACGCATGTTTTGGCACAGGCCTCAAGTGTTGTTATAGGCCCCCTTCAAATGTCCGTCTGATTTATCCTATTACCGCTGTATAATTTGTATTTGTCTTTGGATCTTGATCAATTTTTCCAGACCATGTTATATTTACTTTACTCGGAATGCTACAGTTTGTTGTATTTCCATTCTACATTTATTCCAAAAGTACAAATTTTGAAATCCGTAGTGCAAAATAACCTAACTTCATGATTCAACCAATATTTGCCGTAAAAGAAAAGGTACGAATTTGGAAAAAAACTTTCTATTTTGCGTGTCTATGCAGGCAGATGAATGTATACACCGAATTCCATGATTCCTGCTGCGCCCATTTGGTTGGTACCATTTTTACCCCCTCGACGTTTCTACACAATTAGAATTTCATCATTCTAGCTTTAGTCGTTTAGTTGGTACTATTTTTATCCCTCTGTACCATTGTATCCCTTGAAAGTACGAATTTCGAAAAATTAGTTTATTTTCCGTGTCTACACAGTCAGAGGAATGTATACTCCGAATTTCATGACTCTAACTGTGGTCATTTGATTGGTACTATTTGTATCCCCTTTTTTCATTTTAACCCCAAAAGAGGAATGTATACACCGAATTTCATTATTCTAGGTACAGCTGTTTGGTTGGTACCATTTTTATCCCTTTATTCCCATTTTACCCCTTAAAAGTACGAATTTGGAAAAAATGCTTTTATATTATGTATTTACTCAATTAGAGGAATATACACACCGAATTTCGTGTTTCTAGCTGTTGTCGTTTAATATGTACCATTTTTATCCCTTTTTGCCCCATTTCACACTCTACAAATAAGAATCACTTTATGGTGCACTTTTTTGCTATAAGGCGAATGCGCATACCAAATATCAAGCAAATATAAACAGACATATTCAAAAACATGCTTAAATACGCAAAAATATTAGGGATTATTATAGGTATTTTTAGTCCTTGTGAGGGAAAAATTTTTCCCTTTGGGCCGATTTCGCGCCGTTTCAATCCCAACCAATCTACGACTATAAGACGCATGACAAAAGTCTTTTAAAGTGGCTTCGCAGCGACTTTTCAACATCAAACCCCGGCCTCTATATATTATATTTATTTATAAAATTATTTTTCCAATACTTTTATTTGTTTAGGTTTGGCTAAATTAAAAAAATATACATTTTCCTGTAATGTAATGCAAATCGACAGCCTCTGTGGCATGCACTCCATGGTGGAGGGTATGTAAAGTTCAGCTTAGCTGAACTTAATGCTGTTTTTACTTGTTCTAACTTGAGTTACCATTTTCAATAGAAATTTTCTCAATTTAAAATGGAAACTCTCAATCGGAAGTAGAAATTTCTCAATTTGAATTTGAATTTTTTTCAATTTAAAATGAAAATTTTTATTGGATAATTTTGAATTTTTTCCAAGTTCAGTTGTATCATGAGCATATTTTCCGATTGGAAAGCAAACTATAAAAATAAATCTAAGACGACCAATAAACGCCCCACCCAGTCTGTAGCGTGAACATCGTCCTTCCCCATAAGTTACACACATATTCATATTGAATTGAGATTTACCTAGAAACGTTTTAAACTTTATCTTTATCTCAAATATCCTTGAGTCCAATATTAATTTCAAGCTAACTAGTCTCTCACTCGTTTCTACTTTGTGCTGCCACTTTCATATGGATACCCCTGCAGCTGGCATCGCCATTCGTAAATGCACCTTTGATGATGCTGTGTCCAATACATAATTGATATAACTTTTCTACTTTCTACATGGTATTGAAAGAAAATTGCCAAAAGGTAACGCAATTAAAGACAAATAAAACGAGTGGAAAGGAAATGAAATCCAAAAGAAAAACAACGACTGCAAAATAGTGAAGGTACATAAATGAAATGGAGAAGACGAAGAAGGAGGAGGGAAAAAATACGAACATCCTTTTTGATTTCTGTGTGTGATCGACTGCTTTTGACCGACCACAAGTGATTGGCATCACTTTTTTTAGAGGAGAATAAAACAATAAAATATGGGGGGAAAGTTGCCAAGGACAAAGACGAATTTCCAAAGTGCTACTCTCTGGGATGAAGGGAAAGACCAAACATATAGGCGAACAAGAATAAGATTTTAAGTAAATTTAATAAAATAAATAAAACGGTTAAAAACCTGAAAATATTCCCATGGCCTGGTAATAGTGATGCCTCCAACATTATACGGTCGAGATCATCTTACTGTACCACCTCATTAATGCTGGCTGCTGTTTTGAGTAACTGGAATTGCAAAGCTTCTCCATTTATTAGCCTTTCGGTGGTCACTTCCAGGAAGCACAAAAATATATTTCCTTATCCTTGTTGCCCTCGCGATTATTTGTCGGATCATTTGTATTTGCAAAACTGCTGCCCAGATAATATGACCTAAATTTCAAATTATCTAGACAATCTGGAGTAAGATCAGGCTTCGGCTAGCCTCAGCTTCTGTGGCAACACCTCAGCGACCACTATCATCATCACCATTATCATCGTCGTCGTCGTCATTGACCACTTTGAATATAACCGCTTCCCTTTTGATTGGCCAATAAGACCTTGATTGGCATGTTCATGTAAAGCAACTGCCCTGCTCTGTGTGGCCGCCTTTCAGCCATCTCCGGCACCGCATCGACAAAAAATCCATGTAATCAACACTTTGGCCAAAGTTGATTGAGTGAATACTATGTGTGCTTCGAATAGGGCTGCAGGGAAGGAAGGATGGCATAGGACAAAGGCAAAGCGTAGCAACGAAAAAAAACTCATAATTTCTAGGGAAGAGTCGGCCATTGATTATTTCCATTCATAAATTTTCTCTCTGTGTTCGCAGGATGAAAATGATGTCGAGTTCTAAATCACAGCAGGTGTTTTTATTACAAATCATGTCACCGTTACAAACACACACACTCTCAGTGAGAGAGATAATGCATGAATCCTTCGTCCTGTCCTTTGCAAAACTTTGTTCGGATGTCGGCAGATTGTTGCCGAGTTGGTAGGGATATAAATAAAAACCACCAGCTTCTTTCATTCTTTTTGCGACGACTTTTGCCTCTATCTTTTCATGGGGTGGTGGTGTTCATTTCAGGATGAGACAAATGCCTTTTGCAAAACGGACGTGCTACGGTGGACGCCAGGATTAAAGTGCAGTTTGTGGGGGTTTCTTTTACGTGTGTATAAGAAGTTTTCCCATTTGCCACTTCGCGGTCCCACTGTGCCTAGGAGATGTTGCCAAGAAATAATTTCTTAAGTTGTACGTTCATCTTCATTTGTTGCTTGTCGCCGCCGTGAAACGTGTGCGGCATTATCCACGGTTGCCACAATGGTCATGCGGCACAGTGTTTCCAAACGAAAAATAATATTCGAAGAATATTTTGCTTATAATTTATAAATACTGATATTTTATTTATATATATATTATATCTACAGCTTACTTTAGTTCGCTGACTTATAGTGAAATTTGATGTAGACTAATTTTTCCATTCACACCAACACCCTAAAGTGCAGTTTTGTGGGACAAAATTAATCCTAATATGAATGAATTATGTTTTAACTTATTTCTGACATTTATGTTTAGTTTTAAGTTTGATGTATTCAGAGATTGATAGTAGAATTTTAATGCAAATATTTTTGTAGAACATTCTGACCCGTTAAACACCTGTTTTAGGGGTGTTTTTAACCCTTTTGCACAAAAGTGAGGTGCTGGTGGGTTAAAATGTTCAAAAATGTTGTTTGTATGTATAGTTGGTCTGTTATGTTGTATGTCTTGTCATTTATTTTGGTTTAAGACCATAGGTTGTGCCGAAGTCTTCAGCAGAACCCAAAAATAGCAAAGAAGGCAAAGTGAGACCTTTATTGTTGCAGCTGAAAGTTGACTGCGCAGTTTCGATGGGCGCTACACCATCTCATCAGAACTTTCGCAACGTATGTATGTCTTTGACTTAAATCAGGGTTCATATTAGTACCAGCGGACACATATTTCTAATGAGAAACGCTGATAAACAAAATATTCCACCGAACTAAGTCGACACACTAAAAATCTCACTTTGCCAATTCAATGTTGTGCATGTGCTCGCATCGCTCGCAACAATGCAAAGGTTGTTGTTGTACGGTATGTCCCGTCTTCACTGTACCTCGTGTGTATTGTTGTTGTTTGTATGTATAGTTGGTCTGTTATGTTGTATGTCTTGTCATTTATTTTGGTTTAAGACCATAGGTTGTGCCGAAGTCTTCAGCAGAACCCAAAAATAGCAAAGAAGGCAAAGTGAGACCTTTATTGTTGCAGCTGAAAGTTGCCTTCTTTGCTATTTTTGGGTTCTGCTGAAGACTTCGGCACAACCTATGGTCTTAAACCAAAATAAATGACAAGACATACAACATAACAGACCAACTATACATACAAACAACAACAATACACACGAGGTACAGTGAAGACGGGACATACCGTACAACAACAACCTTTGCATTGTTGCGAGCGATGCGAGCACATGCACAACATTGAATTGGCAAAGTGAGATTTTTAGTGTGTCGACTTAGTTCGGTGGAATATTTTGTTTATCAGCGTTTCTCATTAGAAATATGTGTCCGCTGGTACTAATATGAACCCTGATTTAAGTCAAAGACATACATACGTTGCGAAAGTTCTGATGAGATGGTGTAGCGCCCATCGAAACTGCGCAGTCAACTTTCAGCTGCAACAATAAAGGTCTCACTTTGCCTTCTTTGCTATTTTTGGGTTCTGCTGAAGACTTCGGCACAACCTATGGTCTTAAACCAAAATAAATGACAAGACATACAACATAACAGACCAACTATACATACAAACAACAACAATACACACGAGGTACAGTGAAGACGGGACATACCGTACAACAACAACCTTTGCATTGTTGCGAGCGATGCGAGCACATGCACAACATTGAATTGGCAAAGTGAGATTTTTAGTGTGTCGACTTAGTTCGGTGGAATATTTTGTTTATCAGCGTTTCTCATTAGAAATATGTGTCCGCTGGTACTAATATGAACCCTGATTTAAGTCAAAGACATACATACGTTGCGAAAGTTCTGATGAGATGGTGTAGCGCCCATCGAAACTGCGCAGTCAACTTTCAGCTGCAACAATAAAGGTCTCACTTTGCCTTCTTTGCTATTTTTGGGTTCTGCTGAAGACTTCGGCACAACCTATGGTCTTAAACCAAAATAAATGACAAGACATACAACATAACAGACCAACTATACATACAAACAACAACAATACACACGAGGTACAGTGAAGACGGGACATACCGTACAACAACAACCTTTGCATTGTTGCGAGCGATGCGAGCACATGCACAACATTGAATTGGCAAAGTGAGATTTTTAGTGTGTCGACTTAGTTCGGTGGAATATTTTGTTTATCAGCGTTTCTCATTAGAAATATGTGTCCGCTGGTACTAATATGAACCCTGATTTAAGTCAAAGACATACATACGTTGCGAAAGTTCTGATGAGATGGTGTAGCGCCCATCGAAACTGCGCAGTCAACTTTCAGCTGCAACAATAAAGGTCTCACTTTGCCTTCTTTGCTATTTTTGGGTTCTGCTGAAGACTTCGGCACAACCTATGGTCTTAAACCAAAATAAATGACAAGACAATGTTCAAAAATTTTACTCGTAGTGTTTTAAGTATTAATCCTACATTTAAAATGTAAGGAACACAAGGTTTCCTATGCTGATTCATCAAAAGAATGTGCAAAAGGGCATAGGTGTTTCTAGTTGGATTGTAAGATGTTGTGTCAAATTTAAAGAAAATCGAGTACAATATGTCGTTTCTAGAGCGGAAAATGTCAATTCAGGAGCGACATTTGTATGGGGGCTATATCTAAATCTGAACCGATCTTACCGAATTTCGGCATAGGTGTTTCTAGATGGATTGTAAGATGTTGTGTCAAATTTAAAGAAAATCGAGTACAATATGTCGTTTCTAGAGCGGAAAATGTCAATTCAGGAGCGACATTTGAATGGGGGCTATATCTAAATCTGAACCGATCTTATCCAATTTTTGCGTAGGTGTTTCTAGTTGGGTTATAAGATGTTGTGCTAAATTTAATAAAAAATTGGGTACAATATGTGGTTTCTAGAGCGGAAAATGTCAAATCGGGAGCGACATTTGTATGGGGGCTAATGACCACTATACGTAAACTTTGAGAACGCCTCGAATATCCTATTCTATCAGAGTCCGTTGTCAGAACCTTGTTATTTTTATACCCTCCACCTCCACGATGGGGGTATATTCACTTTGTCTTTCCGTTTGTAACACCTAGAAATATTCATCGGAGACCCCATAAAGTATATATATTCTTGGTCGTGGTAAAATTCTAAGACGATATAGCCATGTCCGTATGTCTGCCTGTCTGTTGAAATCACGATAGCGGCCGAACGAAATGAGCTAGGAGGTTCAAATTTTTCCTCAATGTGTCTTATGGTTGTAGCTCAGTTGGGATTGAAAGTGGGCGAAATCGGCCCAGAGGGAAAAATTTTTCCCTCACAAGGACTGAAAATATCCCTAATATTTAGAGTATTTCAGCATGTTTTTTGAACATATTAGCTTGTATTTACTTAATATTTGCAATGCGCATTCCCTTTATAGCATAAAAGGGCACAATAGAGTGATTTTTATTTGTAGGGGACGAAATGGGACAAAAAGGGATAAAAATGGTACCTATCAAACGACAACAGATAGAAACACGAAATTTGGCGTGTACATTCCTCTAATAGAGTAGATACATAATATAAAAGTATTTTTTCTAAATTCGTACTTTTAAGGGGTTGAATGGGGATAGAGGGATAAAAATAGTACCAACCTAACGACTGCACTTAGAATAGTGAAATTCGATATATACATTCCTCTGATTGCGTAGACACGTAAAATAAAAGAACTTTCTAAAATTCGTACTTTTTGGGGTTCAAATGGAAAAAGGGGATAAAAATAGTACCTAATAAATGACAGCAACTAGAATCATGAAATTCGGAATGTACATTCCTCTGACTGCGTAGACACGAAAAATAAAACGTTTTTTCAAATACGTACTTTCAAGGGATATAATGGCTACAGGGGATAAAAATAGTACCAACTAAACGAATACAGCTAGAATGATGAAATTCAGTGTGTACATCCTTCTAATTGTGTAGATACGTAAAATAAAGAGATTGTAGATAGTCGTACTCTTGAGGGGGCAAAATTGGAAAAAGGGGATAAAAATGGTGCCAACAAAATGGCCGCTGATAGACTCATGGAATTCGGTGTATACATTCCTCTGACTGCATAGCCACGTAAAATATTTTTTTTTCAAATTCGTACTATATTTTGTGCGTACGTGAGAGATAAGGTATTTTCAAAATTTATACTTTTGAAATTAAAAAAAGATGGAAATACAACCAACCAAACGACTGTAGTTGAAAATACTCTCTCTTCCCCCAATATTTAGGGTATTTATGATTGCTCCCTTATATTTACTTTATGAATTGAAGTATAATATCCATTATATATATATATATATATATATATATATATATATAGTATACAAATATTGGTAGCCTTGGCTTTTTAATTAAATTTCTTATTTTCATATAGTTAAAATTTGTTGCGGACATTCCTCTTGTAGCTTGGAAGCACAACAAACAAAATAAAAGTTTTAGCGGCCGAAATGGGACAAAAAGGGAAAATGATAGCACAACAGCTAGAATCATTAAATTCGGTGTGTACATCCCTCTAGTTGCATATACACGTAAAATAGAGGGATTTTTCGAAATTCGTACTTTTAAGGGATATAATTAAAAAGAGGGATAAAAATGGGACCTACCAAACCGCTGAAGTTGAAATCATTAAAATCGGTGTATACATTCTGACTATGTACATTTGGCCGGAGAATGTGGCGAATGGGGATATCTTTAAAATTTATACTTTTCTTATCACTTTGTCTGTATCTGAAAATGCTTCTTTCTAATGGCGACTGACAATCGCCTAATATTTAGGCTTGTTCACTTTCACAATTTCAGCATTTTATTTATATATAGTAGTCGATTTTAAACAGTGCGCATAAGTATACATTATAGTTTGTTTACTATATACAAATATAGTAATGTGCATAAAGATATCACAATTTTCGTAATATGGTACTGTGCTTCTATGTAAAGTCGACATCATTTAATCTGCTGGTAATACTGTGGAATGCACTCCGTGGTGGAGGGTAATAAGATTCGGCACGGCCGAACTTAACGCCTTCTTACTTGTTTTTATTCAGTTATTGTTATTTCAATGCATTTTCTAAGGTTTCTACATTCTATTCACTTGATACGTGCATTCCACTTATAGCGTGGACGCGGAATACTTATAGTTTATTTTACTATTGAAAACCACTGTGCAACATCTGTTCTTGCTTTTATTATTGCTTTCGTTGTTATTGTTCTTCGGAGCCATTAGTGTTAACACCACCCGTTGTTGTTTTCGTTCCATCTAAGTGCGTCCGTCCGTCCGTCCTTCCAGTGCCTTGCAGTGCATTTCTGAAGACATCCTTCTTCTTTTCAGCTTGCCTGCGTGCGACTGTGGCAAAGTAAAGTAGCAAAGGCATATGTATATGGGTTGGAAAGTCATTCTGTTGAGCAAATTACAATATTACAACTGGATGTTCAACTCTGCCATTATATTATCTTGCTTACAGGAGGTATGATTGCATGGCTGCATGAATGGGTTCATTGTTGCAACACTCGGGTAAGTGCAGCACGAGCAGCAGCACCCAAATAGGCAAATGATGAGCGAAAATATTGTACTTTACAACTTTGGCAAAGGGACCCACAGTCTGGTGTTGTTCGGTCACCATATGCTTGCCATTCATGTCGCCAAGGATGTGGATGCATGTCCGCGTGGGATGAAAGTAATTGGCTGGGTTATGGTTGTCATAGAAAAGTGATGAAAAGACTGCCATGGGACGAACGAGGTATTGTTCGAGATGGAAGAACAGAGGCTCATCAAAATAATGAACTCCTCTTCCACGCAGAAAGTGTAAACATACCTAACACTAAGTTGGAGCAAATTGGGACAACGTTCGAAGGGTTCATTGAGGGTTCGTAGGGTTCGCAAAATTACTCATTTCGAAATGATTTGCATCGCAAGTATCAATAAAGTCCAACAAATTGGTCTGGTCTCCTCTTCATATCATTAATTGAATTGATACGAAAAGGTCTTCTTAATGGGATTGATTTTATTGCAGCAAATCAAATTTCCACATCTCTGCAATTGCCCATTGAAGGCTTCTCTTCAAATCGTTTCCATTAAAACGAAACAAACGATGTAAATTGTAAGTGAAATCTCGAGGATACACATTTGTTTTAAGCAGTTTCTTTTTGGAACCATTAAAAATGTATACACATGTAGTGCATTTCGGGCCAATTTAATATGGATGCTTTAGAAAAAAACCACTGGGATAGAAGCACTCAAAGCCAGCCAACCAACCATCAATAGGGTCGTAAATAGATTCGGCTCAATTCGAAGACATCTGAAAATGCCAACCCATCAAGAGGTGATTATAGGAAAATGACACTGCAGAAGTTTTGGAGAGCACATAAGCAGATAAATGGAGGCCGTGTGGCCACTGTAAACTGGAATGTAAAATTTGTTATGCCAGGGAGGAACAAACAATGAGTGCGCCAAAGGTGGGAGGGATAATGAGAGTGTATAGAATATTTCTTCAAATTGTCAGAAGCTGGGATATTGACAGTTATGAACCTATTCTAAATGAAGGTGGTTCAGAATTAAAATCCATAGGCCAAAATTCAATAACTTTTATTGTAGTAGACATTTTTGAGTTCTGTAAAAAAAAAAAAAAACAAAAATTAGACAAGGACCCAAGGATTATTTTGAGATACTAACACTAAAAATTGGAAAATAAATTTTTATTTTTTTTGTTTTTATGTTTTTTATACACTCCACGCGAGTATTATGACTTTGCGCATTTGTTTGTAACACCCAAAAGGAAACGAGATAGACCCATTGTTAATTATACCGATCGACTTAGAATCACTTCTTGAGTCGATTTAGCAATGTCCGTCCGTCCGTCTGTCCATCTATTCTTGTAATCACGATACAGGTCGCAACTGTAGACATAACTAAATTAAACTTTGCACAATGAAGTTTTTCGGGACAAGGACGAACGCTATTTAATTTGAAGAAAATCGGTTCAGATTTAGATATAGCCCCCATACGAATTTCACTCCCGATTTGACTCTTTTCACTCTATATACCACATATTACAACAGATTTTCTTTAAAATTGGCAAAAACATCTTATATTTCAACTAGAAACACCGTTGTAAAAATGTGTTAGATCGGTTCAGATTTATATATAGCTCCCATACAAATTTCGCTCCCGATTTGACTTTTTCCGCTCTAGAAACCACATATTTTATCAGATTGTCTTCA